>OX418219.1:4843230-5281771 GCA_948455865.1 Conomelus anceps
TATAGTTGTGTTTATATGATCAAACATCAAATTGAACATAATCTACCCTTCATAATCTAATGTCTTTTTTTTTGTAGATTACGTCTTGGAGACTCCAGTTAAGGAGTAGCCTATAAGACAAGTCAGATCAACAACTATACTATCTTATACACTAGTTACCATAATTACTATATCAATTAGTTGAGGTGAGGCTCAATTTTGATGTGAAAGGAACTCTTGTACACTATAAAAAGCTTTATCAACTAAATAAGTCTAATGTCTACTCAGTCTACTTACATCTAATGGAGAGAAGGAGCGGGTTGCTCTCTCCGTCACCTTCCTGGTTGCTGGCTACACACGTGTAAAGACCAGCTGACTCTCGGGCCACACCCTGTAGCACCAGACTCTGGTTGCTCACGAACACACCTCCGGTTGCATTGTTCATCAGATCACGGCCCTGAAAATAGAAGACAATAATACAATAGGGAATAAACTTAATAATATTTATAAATATGATAAAAAAGGCGTCAAATATATACATGTATATCTTTTCGTCATACTTGTAGGTTATGGATAGTTTACCAGTCAAGCAATCAATGTGGTAAACAGCTGTTTACAGAAATCAAAAACAGCTGATGTAATTTGATGATTATTACCGTACACTGTGTGGTAAAAATCATCAAATGATTATTACCGCACTCTATGGGTGGTTGTGGCTACCACTTCACTGAAAAACCATTTGGTCGAAAGCTAGATCAGCTGATCTAGAACCATTATTACCACATTTCACATTGAGTTGGTGTGTTGAGGTTATGTTTGTATAACAATGATTTATAGTTTCTTATTTCAACTTATCTACTATTTTAGACTTGTATGACGAAAAATATCGTACGTAACTCGTTCGTGAAGATGTTTACCATACTCGTATGATAATACCGCACTCGACTTCGTCTCGTGCGTTAACTTATCATACTCGTATGTTAAACACCATTTCCCGCACTTGTAACGTAATATACTATTATAATACTGTAGGCCTAATACAAAACATCAAAGATTTTTCCGACAAGAACTATTGAGTGTGTTAACAACTTTCGACTTAACGGTTGAAACTCTATAATATCTATGCTATTAGATAAACAGCTAATTGGTGCTATCTGTCGACTAACAATAACGCCGGAGAATGAAGGATTGACGGAGGAGGAAGAGTTAGAGGAAGATGAGGAAGAGGAAGAGGAAGATAAGGAAGAGGAACAGGAAGAGGAAGAGGAGAAAAGAAAGAGAAAGTGAAAGAGGAAGAGGAAGAGGAGGAGGAGGAGGAGGAAGAGGAGGAGGAGAAGGAGAAGAAGGAGGAGGAGGAGGAGAAGGAGAAGAAGGAGGAGGAGGAGGAGAAAGAAAAGGAGGTGGAGGAGGAGAGGAGGAGGAGAAGGAGGAAGAGGAAGAGGAAGAGGAAGAGGAAGAGGAAAAGGAAGAGGAAAATAAAGAGAAAGAGGATGAGGAAGAGGAGGAGGAGAAGGAGGAGGAGGAGTAGGAGGAGGAGAAGGAGGAGGAGGAGGAGGAGAATAGGAGAAGGAGGAGGAGGAGGAAGAGGAAGAGGAGGAGGAGGAAGAGGAAAAGGAAGAGGAAGAGGATGAAGGAAGAGGAAGAGGAAGAGGAAAAGGAAGAGGATGAAGGATGAAGGAACATGAAACTACTGTATTCAATTTGCAAATAGGTTATGGCATTATAGATATCCGATTCAATTGGGCAACCTGCTAGTATCACACAAATACAAGTGGGTTTTAGGAAAAGGACGGCATTTTCATGATTCCATAGAATTCTTCTCCAAATCATACTTATTCCATTCAATAACAAAGTCATACCAAATTTTTACAAAATGTTTCTCTATTTACGTCATTTCCTCACCGACAAACTAAAAAAATTGTACCTTTTGCAACAAAAACTGATAAAAGGTACAATACTCTTGCAATATAGACACATGACATCATTTCCGATTGACGTATTGAACTTGTCCGGTTGCAAATACGACAGTCATTTTGCTTTTACTGCCAACAAGTACGCAATAATCACAGGAAAACTCATTCACGGCGCCAAATTTGAACCCAATGCCGGAACTGAAACAAAAACCTCGTTATAGTCGTTAATACTCGTATTGAAGTGGTTGGAGGATGGAAAGAGACCGAAGGAGGATTGGAGAGGATAGAGTGGGAATAAACAAAGAGAGAAAAAGAGAGAAAACAACGATTTTAGCCGATTATTCCTCTGTTTACGAAGCTCAAATGTAATGAGAGTACAATGTTTGTAGCAATGATTGTAATGCATTCTTATCAGACGATAAACGACTGATTAAAATATTTAAAGGCTGACATTACGTTGAGGGTGGAGTTTTAATCTCATTGATAGGGAGTGAAGGAGTTTATTTGTTGTATTTTGTGTCTATTGCTCTACTGACTATATTGTTTCTATTACAGTACCGTATAGAAGGAATTAATTTATATTTTTACCATCCTCTTCACCGTTTTCTTCTTTTTCTTCTCCCTTTTCTTGCTTCTTCTTCTCCTTCTTTTTGTCCTACTATTTTTCCTTCTTCCCTTTCTCCTTCTATTTTTCCTACTTCTCCTCCTCCTCCTCATTCACCTTTTCTTTCCCCACCCCTTCCTCCTCGTTCTCCTCCAATGCTCATTCGCCATTTCCCCCTTCTCGTCATCCTCCTATTCCTCTTCCTCTTCCTCATCCTTCTCTTCTTCCTACTTCTTTTGCTTATTCCTTTGCTTTCTCTCCTTCTCCTTCTTTTTGTCCTACTGTTTTTCCTTCTCCTTCCCTTTCTCCTTCTCCTTTTACTCCTCTTCCTCCTCCTCCTCCTCATAATAATTAACCTTTTCCTCCTCCACCTCTTCCTCTCAACCCTCCTCATGATCCTTCTCCTCTTCCTCCTTCTCGTCCACCTTCTATTACACCAACTCATCTTTCTCTTCTTCGTCCTTCTTTTCTTTTTCATCATCATGTCTTTATTTCTCCTTCCTCTCCTCCTCCTCCTTTTTGTCCTACTATTTTTCCTTCTCCTTCTCTTTCTCCTTCTTCTCCTCTTCCTTATGCTCAATAGCCTTTTCCTCCTCCTTTCCCTTCCTCCTCCTCCGCCTGCTCTTCGTCCTCCTTCTCCTCCATTTCCTTATCCTACTCCTTCTTCTTTTCCTCCTTCTCCTGGTCCTTCTCCTCTTCCTTCTCGTCCTCGTACTTCTACTTAACATCCTCTTCCTCCACCTCCTCTTCCATTTCCTTATCCTCTTCATCTTCCTCCTCCTCCTTCACCTCTTCATCCTTCTCGTCCTCCTTCTCCTACTCCACCTCTTCTTCCTTCACCTTCTCCTCTTCCTCCTCATCCTCCTCCTCCTCCCATTCCTTATCCTTATCCTCCTCCTTCTTTTTGTCCTACTCTTTTTTCCTCCATTCCCTTATCCTGCTCCTCCTGTTCCTTCTCTTCTTCCTGCTCCCTCTCCTCTTTCTCATCCTCCTTCTCCGCCTTCCTCACCACCTCCTCCATTTTCTTATCCTTTTCCTCCTTTTCCTTATCCTCCCCCCCTTCTTCACGACCACCTTCCTCCTTTTCTTCCCAAATAAATCTGTGCTTATTCTTCTCCTTCGTACTTCTTTTCTGAAGGAATCCTTTTCAATCCCCGACATTCCATTTCATGGTTCAATTATATTGGAGGCAGAATCTACTCGAAAGATATTCCAACTGAATTAAAAATCAACTCGCTTGCAAATGCACATCTCGGTTCTATGGAGGAATTCGTTGGAATATTTTCATGTGATGTTGATTTATGGAAGCCTTCTCGTCTTACCTTTAGTGAATTCATTCATTGCATAACGCTATCCAATATGACATTTTTCCTTATTATTCCACTTCTTCTGTTTATTTTCTACTTCAATTTGTAGCGAGAACTGAATGACTTCCAAATGGTTGCATAACTGAATTCAGCCAATAAATGCAGTTTACGGCTATTCGCTTTTCGAATTGAAACTAGAAAAATGGGAAAAAGTGTAGTAGAAGGAGGATAGAACTGGTGAGACAAGAAGATGAAGAAAATGAAGGAGGAGTGAAGAAAAAGAAAAAGTGGGAAGGAGAAGAAGAATAAGAAGAAGAAAAAGAAGTAGGAAAAAAGAAGAAGAAGATGGAGAGGAATTTAGGGAAGTGATAGCCGCGAGCCGTAGCAGGTATCTGTCCAATCAGAGAGATAAGCTGCGTTCTCGTAGGTCCTGTTCGTAACGGTGACCGATTAGATTAGCCAACAAAAAAAACACTGTTCTCTGCTGTAAAATCACTTCCCGGTGGTTCGGAACCCACCTAAAACTGTAGGTCCAACTCATCAAACACCATCATCCAACTCATTACTCACGCACAGGTCTCAGACCTATGTGGGCTTCATCCTCAAAAAAAAAGAAAAAAGAAAATTAGAAAGAAAGAAAGGAAGTGATATAAGAAGAGAATAGAATCTAGGATGAAGAGGATGGAGAAGAAGAAGGAGAAATGAAAAGAAAGTAGAGGAAGATGGATAAGAAAGAGGAAAAGAAGATGGAGGAGAAGAAGATGAAGAAGAAAAAGAAAAAGTAAAAGAAGATGAAAAATAATAAGCTTTGAAGAATAAGTGATGCTGTAAACGAGATGAATGTATATGTGGTGTGAGAAGAGGTCGAAGAAGAAGAAGAAAACGGAGAAGCAGAAAAAGAAGAAGAAGAAGAAGATGGAGAGGGGGAAAAAGAAGAAGATGAAGAAGGGAAAAATAAGAGAAAAAATTCAGAAATGCTGAGTGAGAACGGACAACGAAATGAAAAATTCAATACCGAGAAGAAGAAGAAGGTGAAGAGTAATTAGAAAGAAAGAAAGTGAGATAAGAAGAGAATAGAATCTAGGATGAAGAGGATGGAGAAGGAAAAGGAGAAAGGAATATAAAGTAGAGGAAGATGGATAAGAAGGAGGAAAAGAAGATGGAGAAGAAGAAGAAAAAGAAGATGAAAAAAAATAATAAGAAGAAGTAAAAACCGATGTAGAAGAAAAAGAAAAAATCAAGGAATGTAGAGTAAGAACGGATAACGAAATGAAAGAGTCAATACCAAGAAAAAATAAGAAGAAGAAGAAGGTGAAGAGGAATTGGAAAGAAAAAATGTGAGATAAGAAGAGTATAGAATCTAGGATGAAGAGGATGGAGAAGAAGGAGAAAGGAAAATAAAGTATAGAAAGATGGATAAGAAGGAGGAAAAGAAGATGAAGAAGAAGAAGAAGAAAAAGAAGATGAAGAAGAATAATAATAAGAAGAAGAAGAGGAAGAAAAGGGGAAAAAGGAGGAGGAGAAGAGAAATAAGAAGAAGAGGAAGGAGAAGAAGAGGAAGAAGAAAAAGAAGAGGAAGAAGAAGAAAAAGGAGATATGGAGACGATGGAGAAGAAGAAAAGGATAAAAGGAGAAGAAAAAGAAGAAGAAGTAAAAACAGATATGGAAGAAAAAGAAAAAATTCAAGAGAAATGGTAAATAAGACGGATAACGAAATGAAAAAGTCAATAACGTGGAAAAGAAGAAGAGGATAATGAAGAGGAATCAGAAGAAGGTAAGAATGTGAGAAGAGAAGAGAATAGAATCTAGGATGAAGGATACAGTGATATGAGAAGATTAGGAGATAAAGATAGTAATGATAAGGAATACATTATGTGTGGCAGAATGTAGATTTCAAGTAAGAATAAAGAAGAAGAAGTAGGAAAAATAGAGGCAAAGTAGAAGAAGAAAAAGAAGAAGAAGAACGAGGTGGAGAATGAAGAATGTTGTATGGAAATAGAGATGAAGAATGAGTGATGCTGTAATAGTATATTTCGCACCTAGGGCCGAAAATGTGTGTTTGCCGGCTCGAGATCGCGGTTTTCAAGTTCGAGACGAAGTCGAGAACTTGAAGCGTTTGAGAGCCGGCAAAACATTTTTGCCCGTGTTGCGAATGCTATTTTTCGCCACACCACAAAAAAACAAAACAACAATGTTAAGTTGGAAATTTTGAAAGCGAAATTTTAAGGCTATGGTACTTGCAAGAATACAAGGAACGGCTATCACCTTTTTATCCAACCTACAGCGCTCTGGGTGAGCATTTTGTCAACTACTACAACTGTACGCCAAAAGGTTAGTTGGTTAGGTTTTTTGTTGTTATTCCTGTTCCTGATTCGAAACCTGCATAAAACAACCAAAAACCTAACCAACTAACCTTTCTATACCAACAGTAACCTTTACCAACAGTTGCAGTAGTAGACAAAATTCCTAAAAACAAAAAACCTAACCAACCAACCTTTTGGTGAGAGGTTACCAACAGTTGTAGTAGTTCACAAAATTCCCACCCAGAGCTCTGTAGGTTGAATAAAAAGGTTCTATTGTTTGATATCAAAACTACAAAATATTACATATTGAGTTATAAAAAGTGATCATTTTTGACATTTTAAATACTACGTACATATTAAATTATAAAAAATAAACATTTATTGATGGTTTAAATCTTTCTGTTTTACATAAAAGTTGGAAGGATTCATATTTACAATCATGACTGCTGTATCCAGACACGATCAGCTGTCATTCAAGGTCATTTTCTTTTCCGCCCTAGGGCGGTAAACGTTTACAGACCTCGTCGGAAACCAAACACTTTCGGCCTCGATATGACACACGAAAAACAGCTCATTACGTCCTAGTGTGGCGAAAACGAGATGAATGTATATGTGGTGCGAGAAGAGGTTGAAGAAGAAGTAGAAAATGGAGAAATAGAAGGAGAAGAAGGAAAAAAAGAAGAAGAAGAAATAGAAGAACGTCGACGACCGGTAGATACTTTGCAGAAATAAAATATTAAAGCCAGTAGACGTTATTCAGCATACAAACGTTTTTCCGGAGGCTTTTCATGTCTTTTCTTTCGTGTTTCCTGAGATTCGATTCATTCGAAGAAGAGGAAGAAGAAAAGGGAAGAAGAAGAAGAAGAAGAACGGATTCACCGTTACACACTTGTGCATGCATAACTCATGGCCTATTCTTCTCCAGCGCCCCGAAAACGTGTAATATAGGATGCATGCTGACTAAATAATGTAACATTATTTGTAACAGTTCCGGAAGATTTACTACCTATTTCAGGATTGACTGGTTGTGGAAAACGGTAACCGTTACCAGAACTGATATCAGTGACAAGTAATCGTCAATAGTTTATTCTTATAATATTAATTTCTTCAAAAATTGTCACAGCCACATTTATTATGGAAACACGAGATGATATTCTATACATATATAGAATCAATTTATATCATAGGTAACATTTGATATTTTGATGACAAATGTCATAATGAAATTTGATATTTTGATGACAAAGATCATAGATGATATTTGATATTGTGATGACGAATATCTATATTAATAAAGATAATATTTAATAATTAATATATTAATAATTAATATATTAATAATTAATATCTAATATTGAGATTGACAATGGTGTAACAACCGTAACTAGAATTTCACGGTTTTCAATAAAAAATGTGGCTGTGACAACTTCAAGTCTTTTTATTCATCATGATATTTGATATTCTGATGACAAATATCGTGATGACTAAAGAGACTCAAAGTTGTCACAACCCCATTTATTGAAAACCGTGAGATACTAATTTCGGTTGTTACACCATTATCAATCTCAAACAAACTAAAACTAAAGTAAAGAGTAGCTTAATATATACTAAACACTGAATGATACTATTGGCTGAGGGTGAAAGTGCCTCTCATAGACTGACCTTCATTCAAGGTCTGTGATTGGCTAAAGGCCCAAAAAAGTCACGCCCACTGGTGGGAGGAGCAACCAAGAATAGTCAGTGTCAAAATCAGGAATCAAAATGTAACAAACAAGAACTATACACGAGTAGGCTAGAATTGGATAAATAAAATTCCTGAAACAAATAAAAAATGAAGCTAAATGGAATGCAGTCAAGGTCAACCGAAAAAAACACAAAAGTATCGTTATTAAAGAGTGGGCCAGAATTATGATGAAACCAAGTAAGTTGTATTGAATTGTTTGAAATAAATTTAGTCATTGAAACTAGTATGGGGTTCGTTTTTTACCGACCTAGTTATCTCTAAAGGTTCTAAAATGTGCAATTGTCTGCCTTTTATTTATCAAAGGTCGTTTTCACACTAGCCGACACTACACCGACACGATATCGGGACGATATAAGCCCGACAACATTGGATGAAATGAGAAAAAATGTCCATGTCTTGAATACTTCCGTCAAATACTCACGCTACCATCACTGTACATTATGGAACTCTGTACCTACATCTAAAAAATGAACTTAAATTCAAGAGTTATAATGAGTTCCATAATTATTACAATACTCAGCACTCAACCTTACTATCAGTAGCGGTTCATAGGAGTAGCTTGTTCGCTCAGTATATTGGGCCAAAAATTATACAAATATAAAATAATATAAGAAGTATACAAAATATATACATTTTTTTATATACAAAATATAAAAAATTTAGAGAACATTAAGAACTTTAGAGGATTATTTAGGAAACTGCTGACGAATATGACCTATTAATCAGTGGTAGAGTTTCTTGAAGAATAATTTTACAAATTATTGTGATAATATTCATGTGTTGACTCATCCTCTGTTTGGTTTATACCAAATGTTTTTAGGATGTTATAGCATCCTATTTATGGAAGTGATAGCCGAGTGCCGTAGCAGGTATCTGTTCAATCGGAGATAAGCTACGAAACTCCTGGGCCATCTTTGTAACGATCCTAACCATCTAACCATGGTCCATCAAACCATCAAACCATCGATCCTAACGATGTAACCATCTTTGTGACCGATTGGATTGATCAGCAAAAAGACTCTATTCTCTGCTGTAAAATCACTTCCTGGTGGTTCGGAGCCCACCTAAAACTGTAGGTCCAACTCATCAATCACCATCATCCAATTCATCACCCATGCACAGGTCTCAGACGTATGTGGGCTTCATTCTCCGAAAAAGAAAAAAAAAGAAATAATATGTAATTGTATCTTATCTTACCCCAAATTTTGACATTTTTTACCATTTTTTTAGCCTTCTTGTGTATTTTGTGGCTATGAAAGTTGAAATTCCCGTGAAAATACATGAGAAACCAGGTGGTTTTTCATGAATTCGTCCTCCCGGTAGTCCAGGGGTCGGAGTTATAGTTCAATGCTAGTTCTAGTATAAGGTTTGAAGTTTTGCTAGGTTCTAGTTTGAGTTCTAGTCCCGGTCTAGGATTCCTAGTGCCACCATTCAGCCGAAGTCATCTTGCTATGCAAGTTGCGGCAACCAACTTACTCAAAGTTGATGCTCAGCATGTAGAAAGTTGTACAACATGTCATCAGCGGCGGGCACACACAACTCACACTTACTGCGGTTCTAGCCGCCCCTTACTTGCTCACTTACTTACCAAGTGAACATGCCTAACCTTACACACACACACACGAGAGGACACACACACACACACACACACACACACACACACACACACACACACACACACACACACACACACACACACACACACACACACACACATAAACACATCCAAATCAGCATTCACCAACTTCACCATCATTATCTGTGCTGTGAGAAACTGCTCCACAGTACTTTACAACTACGGTAACGTCTTTGATGCAAAGTTGCCGTTTTCTC
This sequence comes from Conomelus anceps, assembly GCA_948455865.1. Taxonomy (NCBI): domain Eukaryota; kingdom Metazoa; phylum Arthropoda; class Insecta; order Hemiptera; family Delphacidae; genus Conomelus; species Conomelus anceps. Next base: position 4,852,914 of record OX418219.1, read on the forward strand.
TAGCAGCTATCGTTGTTAATCCTTCACTTCTGAATAGGAGAGAGAGAGAGAGAAAAAGAGAGAGAGAGAGAGAATGAGAGAGTTGGAGAGAGACGTATTTGTTTACCCGCCCAACCGCTTGGAAACCAACTGCATCCGTCATACGTGCGAAATGATTTGCTAACTTTATTTGAACGGATTGGACTGTGATGAAGAGCCATAGAAAATGAAGTTATTCATTCAAAATCCTCTATTTATTTTTAAGTATTTCTTATTTCCTAGAGAAATTCCTAGTTCAACTTTGACATAACCTAGAATTTGGATTTTTCATTTAAAAATTTGTAAAGAAAGCAGTTGTGGACAATGTCTGTTGTATCTTTACTAGATTGTGTTTAGTGTTATAAATAAATCAAACTTTACATAATGATGAGTTTCAACAGATGAAATATTTCAGCCCTAAAAGTAATTTTTTTTGGAGAATATAATTTAAAGATAACTAATTGCTTGAATCAGTTACCATAGAGGTATCAAAATCGTGAAGTCTTAGCACAGGTTCTCTTATTAATCAAAATTCAATTCAATCAATAACATAATAATTACAAAAATCCTTTTAGTTAAACTTCATAAATACAGAATATTTACAGAATAATCAATCGGATAGTTTCATTCAGCTTCTATGGCTTAATGCTATAAGCATTATTATCACTTACCCGGTGGTTCGGAACCCACTTAAAACTGTAGGTCACCATGTTCTCCGTAGCATGGCTCAAACGGCGAGGTGGAACCACGCCATACTTCAGTAAATACAATTAAAATGATAACCTAGGTCTGAGACAAGTGGGTAACAAGTTGGATGATGGTGATTGATGAGATGGAATGTTTTAGGTGGGTTCCAAACCACCGGAAATGATAATGGACGTAAGATCTTGAGTGATACAGTGGTCAACGTTACTGTACAGTGAATTTCACAGAAAATCATTTTGAAAAGTAATTTACATTGAAATATCAACAATTCTAACTTTTTACATACATCATTTTCCTCAGAAATATCAGAATTGAATGTTTGTTTTCTTTTTAATCCCTGATTTCCAGATCTCAATTAGAAATTGTCGATAACGACAGAAAAAGTTTCTCTAAATGTTTTTGCATGAATGTTTGTGCCCCAGACTGAAGTTTATTGTATTAGATGTTATCAGGGCTATGAAATATTGTAGATTGCTGTGAGAAAATGTTTTTTCATCAATTATTTTGTGAAAAATGGGGGTTAAAAGTTGAAATTTTCGGTTTTTGAGGTCAATTGATCTCACCTATGAGTGATTTTAAACTTTTGATAAAATGTACTGCAACTAAGAGGAATAAAACGATATAATTTTTACTCAAGCAATTAATTTTTGAAAATACAATTTTAAAAATCTGTAGAGTTTCAATTCTTCAAAACAATTATTTTGAAAAACTGTTTGTTACATTGAAATAAAATTTGCCATTTTATTCTTCACGATGTCTTTTAGTAATCTAATATTAAAACTTACATTGTATTTCACTTTTAAATAATGTTTTACTCGCATGTATTGGAGATGCTTGATGAATGCATTTCACTTCTGAAAAGGCTGACGAAGCTTCTTTTCAGAAGTGAAATGCATTCCTCATATCTCCAATATATGTGAGTAAAACATTATTTAAAAGTGAAATACAGTGTCAGTTTTAATATTAGATTGTTCTTTAAGTATTTCGTCATGGAAAACATCACAGATGTCTTTTAGTAATGGAAAATTTATCAAAAAATTAAAATCACTTATATGTGAGATCAATAATTACCCCCAAAAAATCGAAAAATATCAACATTAAACCCCCATATTTCACAAAATAATTAAAGAAAAAATATTTTCCTCACAGCAATATATAACATGTCAAAGCCCTAATCATATTCAATACAAGAAACTTGGAAAAAAATTATCACTAAAAACCCTGCGCACAGCCTCAACAATATGAAATAATAGGAGTAGGTAGAAATAATATTGAAATTATAATCTATTGTTACGGGTTCTATGTCTAAAATAACGCTGGCAACACTTAAATTTATCACTCGCACTTTATTTACACAATTAATCACAACACTCACTGTTCAGTAATGTCTTACAGAAAAATAAGCAATTAAAAACAGATAAATCAATATTGTTCAACTGATAATGTGTTTTCAATAAACTGTACAAAAATCAATCACTAAAAGTTAAAAGGCCGATCTAATATTAATTAATAGCTGTACAAGAAACTGACCAATAATATTCAAAAAGAAACGTCGAAAAAGAACACGTAACTTACGTAGCACTGGTCCGTAATACAACAAAAACTATTCAGTAGCTCACTGGTATGAATTAAGCAGGAAAAAGAATTGTCACTATCAATGGCACAGAGAAAGAATTATCACGTATAGACATGTATATAATTATAGAACTGTCACAACTTGTTTATCACGATGAAATTTCAAAGACAACTGAACTGATTTACAAGAGACTTCCTCTATTTATATAAAATTTCACAATTGAGATATCTCTCGAATTTTCTGTCAACTTCTAAATAAATAAATCAAGGAAACTAGAACTTTCTACTATATTCGATAAGACTATTAATTTCTAATCAAACAAATAGAACATTCTACTAATTACCAAGTAAACACATGAAAGTGTCAAAAGCAGAGTAATTAATGGCTTAAAAGTAGACATTTACATAGCAGATAACACCAACAACCATTGTCTCTTACTTTCAATTTCTCTTTAATTTCACATTTGCTACACTATTATCAATGAGCTTAAACATGTTGTATTGTGAATTGTGATTCCTGCCAGGTTTCACTAATTGGAAAGTCATTAGCAGTCCCGAAATAATCATCTTTGCCATGTTAATCAAGGCGAAGCCTGATCAAATGTGATGAACCGGATTCACAAAGCTACTATACAGCCTCCACTAAGAACGTCAGGGATCACGATGCGAAAAAAATTCCCTTTGAATTTCCTCCATTGACTCGCGAATAATTTCCCTCAATTAAAAGCGGCGAATCAAAAAGAATAATTGACAGCAGGTGGATAGAGGGTGGAATAAAAAATGGCTGACTGACTTCACGTTTTATCTCGCTTGTAAAAAAGAAGCTAATGCTATTCCTAATGAGCTGAAAGCTTTAAGAAAGAAGTTGAATGCATTTCTCCCATCCTGTCCTGTATTAGATTTATTTTGCAGTGAGTGGGAAGTCACAAAAGGTGGAGAGTCCGGGACAATTCCTGGTTATGAATTTGAGAAAGCAGGAAGTGCTAAAGTGGATGCATGAGATGAAAGAATCATTGCTACTCCATAATTGATGGTGCAAGAAATAAAAAAGAATTGTATGAAGAATAGGAGATTTGATTTTTTTTTTTTTTAGGATGAAGCCCACATAGGTCTGACACCTGTGCGTGGGTAATGAGTTGGATGATGGTGATTGATGAGTTGGACCTACAGTTTTAGGTGGGTTCCGAACCACCGGGAAGTGATTTTACAGCAGAAAACAGTGTCTTTTTTGGTGGCCAATACAATCGGTCACCGTTACAAAGAGCGCCCAGGAGTTTCGTAGCTTATCTCTATCTGATTGAACAGATACCTGCTACGGCTCGCGGCTATCACTTCCCTACTTCACTTCTATCACTTCTTCACGTCATTCTTGACATCTTTTGTCATCATAAGATTAACTTTGCGTCTTTAAAAGAGTATTAAGATTATTACACACATTATTGTTTAGTTTCATTCCATATAATTTAATAGGAATTTTAATTTTGATAGGAATATGTATAGTAATAAATTATGTTTCATTCATTTTTCTTCATTCATATTATTATCATTAAAGTATTTTCATTTTTCTTTTTCTATTTATTATAAGTTTCTATTTAATAAGTAAATTTTATTATTTAAGTTAATTTTCATTTTCAATTTATATTAGACTAGCAGGCTCGACGCGCGTTGCTGCGTTCTCATAAAAATTCTCCTTGATTTTATTATTTGCCACCTCCCGCTGAGGTTACATTTCAAATTAGGTAATAAGTTAGTCTTAGCGCTCTTCATCATACCCAGTCGTATGTTTCCTACATATTGCAAGGCTACCATATTGCACGGTAGCCTACATGCAAAGTGCAAAGTCTTTTGCTGTTCAAAGACAGCGTAAATAACGCCACTAAGCGGCCTGTCATATGATTAAAAACTGTTGACTTCTATCAGCTGTTCCTTTAAGCTGTTTGGCTGGCAAGTTCAGTAGGTTAGGTCTATAAAATGGTTTAATTAATAATAATTATTAGCTCCCCTATTGAAATTTATGGTCAGAAACCATCCCCAATATTCACACAACATATTCCCAAAGTTTCATGCCGATCTGTCAAGTAGTTTTGGAGTCTATAGGGAACACACATACTTACATACATACATACATACATACAGACAGACATTCATTTTTATATACAGAGATTATTTTTTATTTCAACTTCTGAGTTCTGTTGCTTGCATATTATGTTCGTTATGTTTAAGTATATTATTGTTATCACTAAAAATATCAGATATTTAATATTTTGATGGCAACTCCCATATAGAATATTCTCGGGAGTGCCTACTTTCTCAATGGATATCACAATGTATTTCTTGTGTATGCTGAAGATTGTTGTACAGTTGTTTATTGAGAAATAAAATTACTTATTTACATCTTGAATTTTATTCTAGATCAATATGTTGGAATAACTTCAATTTTCAGTATTTTATTTTTCAGTATATAAGCACATTATTGTTGAGTTTCATTGGAGTTATCTTGAATTTTATTCTAGATCAAAATCTTGGAATAATTTTAACAATCTTTCAGTATTTTCTTCTTTACATTCAATTCTTCTCTTTGAAATTATAATATAACCCAAAAATATTCTTTTTGTCTTTTTGTCACTTTACAGCTCCGACAAGAGGGCGGACCCCGGTGAAAAGTTTTACTCATTTAGTGGGGGGGGGGGGGGGACACACACAAATTGTTTACCTTTGTAAGCCATTGATTGAGTTCATGGGAGCATTACCGCTAACCGGTAGAGGAATTTCACCGGAAACTGAGACGTCTGATTGGTCTATTAAAAATTTTAAACATCTATGAATTTGAACAGACCTTAGTGTAAGGGCGTTTGAGTATTCGTCCTAGGAGGAGCAAATGTGAGGGCGTAATCTGGCCCGTGGGACCAAATGTTGAGGCCTGTGGTAGCTTAGAGGTTTGTAGTAGAGCAGTGGAGGACCATATGAGGATAAGAGGAAGAGTAATGAGTGTTAGATGTACACTTACCAGACGTTGAGCTGAGTTGGAGAGATGAGGAGGGGCGCCCCTTAGTTCCTGCTGCTTGTAGTCGTCCAGTCTGGTATTTGTGGTGCGATGATATATGAGTGTGGAAGAGGAAGTGTGAGAGAGTGAGAGTGATAGAGAGGAAGAGAGTGAGTGAGGAGAATGAGAGACAGAGAGTATGAGTGAGAGAGGATGAGAGAGTATTCGCGTTTGGGCACTGAGTAAGAGACAATTGCACCGTCTACTATGGCTTACCGAGAAAAACCGTGTACTATCGAGCTACTTCATTGACGGACCGAGCGAGACCAACTAAGAGGGAGGCTCATAGCTAGGCTGCTATCTTATAGTAGATAAGATTGGCCGTAACACTTAGTTTCCGGTAAAATTCAATTTACAGGTAAACGGTAAGGCGCCCATGAACTCAGCCAATGTGTTCACTAGTCTTACAATACAAAATTATAAAAATGTATCATTTTATCATTTGATTAATCAACACATGAACAAATCATTTCAATGAAACAGAATGCCACAAATAAATGAAACAATAATAAACCAATATAATGGGGTATCCAAAGACTCGACAAATTTACATAAAATAATAATAACCATCAGGGCTTAATTTATAAATTGAGAAGTACCGGAACTGTGACTTGGAATACCCCACCCCCAGAAAAACGGGGGTCCTTCCCCGGAAAATGTTTGAAAATTACATTAGAATTGGTGCATTTTAAACGCATTTGAGCATAGTTAGTAATGCACATATGATGTATAATTTACAAAATAACAAGCTAATAAGCTAGTTCAGATCTGGTTTAAAATAAATTAACTATCAAATGTCATGGAAAACATCACACATGAAATAAATGATTTTATTATCGATTTTAATAGCCAGAGATTTGCTCCGGCATACTAAAAGGTAGGCTACCGGAGCTCCGCTCCGGTGTGCTCCGGCTGAAATTAAGCACTGATAATCATTAGCCTATAACTATGCTGAAAGTCATTTATGCACCTTTCACTTTCTTTGATTTCTTTGAAAAACATCACAAAAAATGCCCATTGACAATTCTTAAAAAAGGGTTCTTTCTTCTTGTTCAACAGATCTCGTCTAGGCATGCGCCTTGATATTTTTTATTTTTTTAGTTTGAGGATGAAGCCCACATAGGTCTGAGACCTGTGCGTGGGTAATGAATTGGATGATGGTGTTTGATGAGTGGACCTAAAGTTTAAGGTGGGTTCCGAACCACCGGGAAGTGATTTTACAGCAGAGAACAGTGTCTTTATTTTTATTTTCAATGCGACGATTTAAAATAATTTTAAAAAAGATTTCAACACAATCAAATATGAAAAAGTCAAAGCTTGCACAGTAGAAATTAAGTTGATAATTGGGCTAAGCAGCTACTTTCGTAATACTGTATTCTTCAATTTTTTTCTTTTTCTAAACAAGCCAGCTGTGTAGAGTTTTGTTTTTCACTAGCCAAAACAAACCTAGATCTTATAGTGGGAATCTGTTATACATCACAATTATTTTTCTATTCGAACCCCAAACTCCAAAATCAATAGCGATTTTACATGGTCTCCAAGGTAGCTATATTTCAAGTTTCAAAAAGTTAGAACCCTCTTTTTAAGCACTAGAGCACAGATGGACGGACAGACGGACAAAAATGTCGGGTCCTTAATAACGTGTACATTTTAATTACATATAACACATGATAAATATGTGCATATGGTATCATATGTATCATATATCGGAAAATAAATGATACAGTATCACCTTGGGTGTCTGTCAATGAACGTCAATGAAATAATATAGTGATGTGATATCTTATGGATTGACTGTTTAAAATAATGATATATATGAGTGTAATTTTTTATTAATAATATTATTGTGTCATTGACGTGTGCCAAACATTCAAAAAGATGTAAATGCAACTATTGATTTGTTATATTATATTATATATAATAAGACTCTCTCTTTTTATTAACTAGAAAAGATATCCCGTTACTCCTTTTAAAACAGCGCTTGAAATATTGAGACATCCAAAACGACGGGACGACGTCCCCTTAGGGGTTAAAGCCCCGCCAAATTTCAGATAAGAGCTCGAGGGATAGGAGAGAATCGATCGCAAAATAAGAAGAAGAGAGTGAGAAAGAGGAAGACTTATCGCTCCGATCACGGTTCATCTAGCCTAATTCCGAAGTCTGTGCACACCCATTCGGCTATAAATATACCCGGGTTCACTTCTCAATATTATACGAGAGGAACTGAGAGAGAATAGGAGTGAGAGAGAGGGATTGAGTGACCGAGATTTTCGTGGCCGTCGGTATTCTCTTGTGAATGCTGAAAATTTAATCCCTCAAGATCTTCTTCTTCATCCGGCTTCTTCTTCTTATTTTTCATCTTCTTCTACTCCTTTTCCCTTGTTCTACTTCTTCTTCTCATTATTATTCTTCATCTTCTCCTTATTTTTATTCTTCTTATTCTTTTTCTACTTCTTCTTTCATTTTTCTTCTTCATCCTCATCCTCCTCTCCGTCTTCTCTTTCTTCTTCTTTTTCTTTCATTTCTCTTCTCACATTTCTCTTCTCCCATTTCTCTTCTTCATCCTCTTCTTTCCCTTCTTCTTTTTTTTCTTTCATTTCTTTTCTCCCATTTCTCTTCTTCATCATCGACTTCCTCTCCTTCTTTTTCTTGTTGTTCTTCTGTTTCTCCTTCTTGCTTCGCAGTCTCTGCAGCGAGAGAATATTATTGGATGGAGCCAAGAATTACCGTGGCGCGTTATTCTAGGCGCGTATATATTATAGGTTATAAATTGCTGGCGACTATAGTAGGCTGCTAGCAGAGTGGGGGAAGGGGCGCTTAGGGGGAAATCTGTCAAGAGGCGCACAGCCTTCTACACACAAGAGAGGTCTCCATCACTTCCAACGATCAGAAAGAAGATGAGGAATGGGAGAAGACTTAAAAGAAAAATACTTAAAAGAATATGAAGGAAAGAGAAGCGAGAAAAAAATGAGAATAAAAAGAAGGAGGAGAAGAAGATGCAGCAAGAAGAGGAAGCAGCAAAAAAAAGAATAAAAGGATTTATTGGTGAAGAGGAGGAAGGAGGAGGAGGAGGAGGAAGAGGAGGAGTGGGAGGAGGAGGAGAATGTGGAGGATGAGGAGAAGGAGGAGGTGCCGGAGGAGTTGTAGAAGGAGGAGGAAGAGGAGGAAGTGAGGGAGAAGGAGACGTTTTAGGAAGGGTAGGAGAAGGAGGAGGAGAGGTGGATGTGGCGTAGGAGGAGGTTAAGTGGACGAGGGGTAGGAGAAGAGAAGGGTATATGATGAGAAAGAGGAGAGGATGATGATGAAGGAGGAGGAGGAGGAGGAGGAGGGGTAGGAGGAGGAAGGAGTTGTGTGGGATGGAGAAGAGGAGTTAGTGGAGGGGGAGTGGTGTAGGATGAGGAAGAGGAAGCGATGCAGGATGAGGGAGAGCAGAAAGAATAGGGAGTGGTACAGTAAGAGGAAGAGGAGCAGGTGGAGAAAGAGATGGTGAAGAAGGAAGTGAAGATGGTGGTTGAGGAGGAGGAGGAGTGGAAGTAGGTGATGTAGGAAGAGATGGATAAGAAGGAAGAGGAGGAGGAGGAGGAGGAGGAGGAGGAGCGATTTGTGTGGGAGGAAGACGAGGAGGAGGTAGTTGTGTAAGAGGAAGAAGAGAAGGAGTGACGGTGTAGGAGGAGGAAGAGGAGGGGGAGGAGGAAGATAAAGAAGAGGAGAAGAAGGGGAGGTGAAAATGAAGATGATGAGAAATGAAAGAAGAAGAAAAAGAGAAAGGTTGAATGTAAAAGAATACCTTCTATACTGTACTGTAATAGAAACTCATCAGTAAAATCAATTATTTAACATAATTGGAATAAATTATCACGTGATCATCATAACCTTATGAGTTGGCTACATAAACCAATTTTGTATACTACAACCATCAATTTTGTATACAGGTAACAAAGAAAAGGGGTTTAAAGTAATTTCACTACACTTCAATGTGTATGAATAATTTATTTCCTCAACATCGACCTAGCATCATTTTAAATGGATATTATTGAATCAAGATGGCGATGAAAGAATGAGTGGAAGAGAAAAAAGAAAAGAAGAAAAAGAAAAAAGGGAGAAAAAAGAAGACGCAAACAACGAGTCTGAATTGAACTTTTCATGACAGCTTCACCAGTAAAGAGTATTGATGTTTATTTTTATGAGAAGACAATCCTGTCCAGTTTTATGGTGTTCAAGAATGGTGAGTCAATCCAGAAAAGGAGCTATTTCAACTGAGATGTTGCCTTTAAGACTGTGCGCAGGGTTTTTGGTCATAATTTTTTTTCGAAATTTCTTGTATTTATTATTAGTGCTTTGAAATGTTAAATATTGCTGTGAGGAAAAATTATTTCTTAAATTATTTTGTGAAATATGGGGTTCAAAGTTGAAATTTTTCGGTTTTTGGGGCAATTGATCTCACCTACGAGTAATTTTAAACTTTTGATAAATATTCCATAACTAAACGTCATATTGAGGAATAAAATGACATATTGTTTATTCAATCTAACAAATATATTTTTTTAAATAATTTCTTGAAAAATTTAAAATCATTACAGATTTAAAAAAAATGAATTTTGAAAAACAAATATTTTTTATATTGAAATAAAAAGTAAGTTATGTAATTTTATTCTTTAATAAGTCGTAATTATAGTAAATCTACCTAAAGTTCAAAATCACTCATAGGTGAGATCAATCGCCCCCAAAAACCGAGGAATTTCAACTTTGAACCCCTAAATTTCACATATATAAAACATTTTTACTTTCCACAGTCTTCTTGAAATTGAATTATTTCGGTAAATTTTTATTTTGTATTAATCGAACATATTTCTAAACGTGTTTCATCTGAGTTTTTGGAGAAAGCTTCCTCAAGCTTAAATTCTCCTTTAATTCAAACTTAAATTCTTTTGAGTTCTCGAAAGCTTAGCGTTATCTTTTCTCATAACTAGTTTTTTTTTTAAATTTAATTATTCCAGTCGATTTGAGTAAATCTACTGAATAGAATAGGCCTACTACTCTCCTTCTATTACTAGAATGAATTTACCTGACTTGATCCGGGAGTATAATTCGTGATAGAAATGCAATAAACTCAACGGGAAACGTTAAAGATATCGATATTATTATAATCTCATACATAGCCTGGTCTTGAGAGACTTATGGCAAAAGGGAGAACTTCAAAATCTTGAAAATCTTCATTATAAAGATTTTTAGAATTTTGTTTTTGTCTTGGTAGGGCTTTTTGAACTGAATGGGATTAAGTGAACTAAACTCTTGATATATTGACCATTTGTAGATGGGGGTGAGTAAAATTAACTATCTCTAAGAACGAATTTGTTGGATAATTTTGTTTTTTCCTCGATTGAAAGCAAAATAATTTTTTTTTTTTTTTTATTGCTGATGATGTCCACATGAGTCCGAGACTTGTGCGTGGGTAATGAGGTGAATAATTACATATAGATGCCAGACGGAGGAGCGGGATTCGAACCCACAACCGCTTAAACGACAGCAAATTGAAGTTGCGACGCCCCAACCAACTGCGCTAAGAACAGAAGGTTGACTCTGAAGTATTAGTTGTGAGTGGATGGAAAAAATCTAAAAACTCAAATATTAAGATAATTGGGAAATTCTTCTTCTAACCAGGTAGAGCATGAAAACCTCTGGAGACTTATTCGAAAAAATGGTAAAAATAATTCTCTTTGTAGCTAGGGGCAGAAATCTAAATTTCACAGGAAAATGTAGTGGGGAAGTGAACAAATTTTGAACATTTTTGTTAATGGATAATTTTTACTTTTCATGATTGGAGGTAAACTTTAAGAGCTGCTGAAAGTGCATAGTAACCCTTTGAAGCTATAAGGGGTAATTCCTAGGGAGTGTCAGAAATTTTTAATTTATCAAATATTGATTTTTGCAGTTTAGTATCATCAATGATAAAATAAGTAATGAAAATAATTGAGTCGAGAGTGCTCTTGAACTTGTTTAAAAAATATCATCCTCTTTTCAGTGAGGAGAGTTAAGGAGTATTCAGATTCAGATGACTTTATTTGTGTAAATTTACAATGTACATTAATGATAAAATTATTATTTATATTAGCAACTTTCAGATCCCATAGTTCAAGTGATGTACAGTTATTTTTGAAAAGTAAACATAATGGTTGAATAGTTTGAATAAAAAAGATTATAAATACAACAAATATATATTTTAAGGTAGAATAGCAGAAATTATGGATGCTATTGTTGAAAAAATTGAAAAAAAAAACATAATAAAAATGGAGCTTGGAACTGAGAGATGAATTACACAAAGAGGCGAAGTCTTGGCCATTGAGGCCATTCTTTACACTCAACCTTTTACCTCAACATGTCCTACTAGTTTACATTGATATAGATGAAATTGTCTAATACGGGTTATCAAAGTAAGATAAATCAATTCAAATTAGAACAAAAAATGAAAGCAAATTGAAAATAATTTGTAGGTTAGAAAAAATTATTATAAGAATGAATAGATAAATTAACTTAAAGGAGTATTGGTGAGTGAGATCTACTGTTTACAAATAAGTTGTAGGTCTGTCGAGTGAAGGGGTTCTAGATTTAGGTCACAGTGAACTAGTGAGGTCTAGTTGTAGTTCTTTCAAGGGTGTAATTGAGTAAACTCGAACAATTTAGGTAACTCAATTGAGTGTGGAATTCTGGGAAATATCGACAACTCAGGAGCTGATTCTATATTGCAGCTTCTGTGACACTTTGTCATTAATGTGCTTGAGTCGTTTCGGAGAGCTTATTTTTGACGAGCGCCTCACTCACTCACGCACATGCGCGCTCTATGAGGAATGAGGAAATGAGATTGCGTCGTCGCTCAGCGCGGCGTTCTAATCCGTAAAGACGACGACAAAAACGCCAGCGTCAAGGAAAGTACGCGGGCCGTTTTTTATATTTTGTCAGCCACTGAACGCCTAGCGCTTTGTTCATTATCCCTAGTAATGAAGGAAGGCTTTGTAGGCTATGTGTAAATGGAAAAAGTGGAAATTCATCCTCGTTCCACTCATACACCTCTTTTCCCCTTTCTCTATTTCCTCCCCATCATCACCTCTCTTTATCGCTAACTCTCTCTTTCTCCTTCTCTTTATCACATCTCTTTCCCATCCTCTACCTCCCGCTATCTCTCTCGTTCTCACACACTCTAATTATCTCTCTCACTCACTCTCTCTTCCTCTGCTTCCTCCTCCTCTTTATCACATCCCTCCAACCATTCCTTTTCCTCTCATTCCCTCTCATGGTTAAGTGGTAGAGTGGACATAACTGACTAAACTTCGCCACGTCAATAAATAAAAAGGTCATTATTTTCTATTCTCTTTCCCTTCCTATTCCTCGGCCTCTTTCTCACGCTCTCTCTCTCTATCCCTATCTATCTCTACCTCTTCCTCCTACTCTTTATCACATCTCTTTAACCATTCATTTCTCACTTCTCTTTTCCTTTATCCATCTCTTCCCCTCCTCATCACTCACACACTCACTCTATCACATTCTCTCTCACATACTATTTCCTTCTTACTCCTGCGCTCTCTCACCCGCCTTCCCTTTATCACATCACTCTTACCATCCCTTTCCCACTCATTTTCTTCCCCCTCTTTTCTCCTTCATCCCTCTCATATTCTCTCTCTCTCTATCAATCTCTTACTCACTCTCTTACCCTCTCCTACTCTCACATTCACCCTCTCTTTCTCTCTCTACTTTCAAGTTTGGTTTATACTTCTTATTTTTCAATATTTTACAGGTAAAGTAATTTTGTCATTGTGGTCATTCCACATTCCGTCATTGCTGTATTGTGTCATTCCAGTCGGTCTTAATGCTACAGTAATTCTCTAGTCTTTCTTTGTTCTTTCATTGCTGTTCTTTTCCAGTCTTTGTTTATTCATTTATTATTATATATATTGTATATTATTATATATATTGTATTATTATATTTTGTTAAAACCCTTTATTATAACTTCAAACTGAGGTATTATTGTTTTTACAAGTAGTATAATATTATTTTTCAATATTACCATCTTATTTTCAAGTGATGTGATTTTTTTTCTTGCTGTACTATTTTGAAATCTGCAATGGGTCTTTCAAGACCTAGCACAGAAATAAAAATCAATCAATCAATCAATCAATATCTCCGTCCCTTCTCCTCTTTATGGAATCTCTCCAACCAACCCTTTCCCACTCATTCTGTTTCCCTCTCACACACTCTTCTTCTCTCTCTCTCTCTTCCTCGTACTCTTTATCACATCTCTTCAACCACCCCTTTCTCACTCATTATCTTTCCCTTTCTCTATTTCGTCATTTTTTTTCTCTTACTTTCACTCTCATCTCTCTCTCTCTCTCTCTCTCTATTTCTCACTCTCTCACACACTCTCTTTCTCTTTCTCGCACTCTCTTGCTCTCTTCCTCCTCCTTGTTATTACCTCCTTCTCCACCTATCATTCGCCTACTCTGTACCTGGCTCTGTCAGCGTCGATGAATTAATATCTATAAGCTTCGATCTCGTGTGATGCAACAACTCTTTTCATTCAGTTCAGCCCCAAAGCGAACATTTTCAGTGTTTTTTATTTCTGTTAGCAGATAAAAAGCTGTATTTCTGGCTGCGAATATTGTTCGATGGACGGTAACGTTCGTTGGCATCGAATATCTGTTTCAAAGATTAGCAATAGTCGGCTTTTCATCCTAGCTACCTAACTTTGGTGAAAAATTAGTTCTGATAGTTTAGTCCAGATATTCAGTTTGATAGTTAGTTACCATATCACCCCGGCTTTGCAATTTTAGCAGCTTTTTTATATGGATTTTTAAAGAGCTACCAATATTCAAAGGATGTTATCTTTAGTTTATTAATTGTCTAGTTTGATTGAATGCTTGGTTTTTGTTCAGGATTGTTAATTTTTTTTCCAACGTAAAGTACTGTATTGTAAACGTTGAGTATGAATTTATTTTAGCTGGTAACTCCCATAAAGAAATCTCTCGGGAGTACCTAATTTCTTAGAATATCTCATTTATTTTGTGTAAGTTTAAAATTTAGTATTTATAATCATTGTAATTGTAAATGAAATTCTGAGAAATAAATTATCATTTATTTATTTATTTAGAGATAAGACGTACATTGTTCCTAAATTGTGTTACCATAGGCCACAAAAAAAAAAATAGTTATATTAGGCGAAAAATGTAGATAATGGCATAGTAATTAAAATACTTGTTTATATTTGCTTATTCCATTTCTATAATTTGAATGAATACATAGATTGTGGATATTAGTGACTTGAAAATATGTTTTTAATTTTTGTTTCAATCTTGAGGTGTATTTTAGTGTATAAAATGTTTGAAATTTATTATTTTAAGGGAAAATGTCAATATTATCCATTTGTATAAGCTGAGAATCAACATCTTAAACTATGTTACAATTATATTGATGTTGCCTATTGCAATGTTTATCGTTTAATGGCAAATAAAGATTATATTCTATTTCTATTCTATTCTGGGTGCTGTTACAAAAGGTAAGTCTGATATCCTGTATTACTAGACTTTTAAATTCAAAGTTACTTTCCTGTAAAAATCTGTTAAAAAATGTTGAAAATTTTCTAGTTTAAGGGAAAATGTCAATATTATCCATTTGTATAAACTGAGAATCAACATCTTTAACTATATGCTACGTCAATATACGTAACCTATTGCAATGTTGATTGTTCAATGGCAAATAAAGATTCTATTCTACGTCTATTCTATTCTGGGTGCTATTACAAAAGGTAAGTCTTTTGAACATCCTGTATTACTGGACTTATAAATTAAAAGTTACTTTCCTGTAAAAATCCGTTAAAAAATTTTGAAAATTTTCTAGTTTACGGGAAAATGTCAATATTATCCATTTGTATAAGCTGAGAATCAACATCTTAAACTATGTTACAATTATATTGATGTAGCGTATTGCAATGTTTATTGTTTAATGGCAAATAAAAATTCTATTCTATTCTGGATGCTATTACAAAATGTAAGTCTAATATCCTGTGTTATAGACTTTTAAATTGAAAGTTACATTCCTGTAAAAATCTGTTTCATATAAATAATCCTTCTCTTATAAAATCTGTCAAATTTACCCATACTGTGAGTCCCTGTATTTTTCACACTAGTTTTTTAATCCCTCGGAAGTGATATTCAATCGTTTATTGTCTTCATCACATTGTAAGGTCTTCTTTTGTTAAAATTAGTTATGAGTTTACGAAGAATAATATCCACTTTTCCATTGGTATTGATTACTTTTATCTATTTCAACACTAACAGGGAATAATAATTTATTAATTAATTTATTGATACAGTCAAAATACAAATTTTTGTAAAGAAACAAAAGGCATTTAGCCCAAAACTGTCTCTATTAAAATTTTTTACAAGAGTCCAAATTTTTGTAAGCATAGGTCATGTTCACGTTTTGATTAAAATATAACTTGAATCTTCTGGAAAACATAGTTACCAAGTGTAATTTACTTTGTCAATCGTCAAGAAATAGTCCATACTTGAAAGTTTCTTGTTGATACTGATATATAGACTCTTAAATTATATTACTCTTATTTATTACAAACTTTCTAAACTGTATAAATTGTATTTGTCTTGAAAATAAATTGATTGATAAAAAACATAAATAAATAAAATAAAATTGATTGATATAAAATGTTATTGGTCCTGTATGGCTTCTCAGTGTGAAATACAACGTTGATAAAGTCCTGTGGTATTAAAACATCCCATACAGCAAATTACTTAGCTTACCTATCTTAACCTGAATTTTTATTTAACATCATGTTTCATATAATTTTTTGTAGATTACGTTTTGTATATAAAGTAACTGTTTCAAAAAGCCTATGGAAATAAAGTTGTGATCGATCTACTCACATTGTGCTTCCAGCAGACTTTGTAGACCCAAGGATTGGATTTGATGTTGCATTCGAAGTAGACATCGACTCCCTCTTTGATCGAACTGGCATTCAGGCCTCCTCCGAGCTCCAATGTCACCACTGGAACGTCTGCAATAATTATCAAAAAAAAATTTGAAAACTTTTTCAAAAATTATATACAGAATGTCTTAGTTACATATAATTAGCATAAATCATCGAAACAGAGGTGGGAAATAGCTATTACATATGACAGAACTTGCTGAGATTCGAAAGAACAGATCATAACAGATCGGAACCCTGTGGTTAGGAACCCACCTAAAACTGTAGGTCCTACTCACCAATCCAACTCATTACCCAAGCACAGGTCTCAGACCTATGTGGGCTTCATTCTACGAAAAAAACTTAATGAAAATTTAGGGATTTCTTATTTGAATGATTGGAGCAATATTTTCTACACCACATAGACTGATGGTGACACTTCACGTTTGATCTGAGAGTTTCTTCTTATTATTTTGATAGTATAGAAAGTATGGACTATGTTATTTTCTATCAATAAAGCGAATTAGATCAAGTAATGAGAGTCGAAGTCAAAAATTCACGTGAAACCTTTTTTTAAACCACAGGTTCACGACTTATGTCATCCTCTCTTAAAAACACAATCCAAAGATCGCAAGTAGTGGGCCCAGGTTCTGTAAAATAAATAAAAAATAAAAAACTCAAAGTAATTGAACGTAGACAGAATTAATATGAATTAATTAGGAATTAATTGAGAATAATATTAATGAACAAAGTTCTTTGAAGAACAATATACTTGAAACATTATTCATGACGGATAATACAGGTCATGGAAATTACGAGTCATAGAAATTATAACAGAACTTGCTCGAATCAACAAATCAGCCTACATATTTCATAGATTCATTGTAAATGATAGCTTTCAACCTTATAGTTCAGAATACTAAAGAATTGTGATGTTGAAGATCGATCCATCTTTTTTCCATTAATATAATAATAAAAACTTAAAAAACAATTTTAAGTGGAAATTATGACTCTCGTTGTGGCGTGACGGCCGTTCCATTAGCTAATTTTTTAATTTATCCTGTCATGCACCATTTTTGTTCAGATCTGTTGAAAAATCTATCTTTGAATTTGGCTCAATTATGGTCCTGATTACTGTTTTAAGTAAGAATGTTATTCAATGAAGAAATTTTGTTCAATATAATAATATAAATTTCAATACACACATTTTTGTCATTTTCTCCTCCCAAAATTGCGCCTCTACTCTACTGTTATATAAACTTGAAAAAAACACACTTTTAAATGGAAATTAACTCACGTTTTGGCGTGACGGCCGTTTCGCTCTGTTGTCTAGAGCATCGTCAGACGACCCACAGTACACACCCACAGTTTTTATCATATTTTATCTACTTTTCTACTAGCAAATAATTTGCAATATTAAGCTTGTTGCTTGTTACATACTTAATCAAACCAATTATCAAAATTAATCTATTATTATCATGTCGGAATGCCTATGTAGTTTGGATAGGTGGTCATAACTGAGCTTTTTTTGGTTCAAATTCTGTAACTTATCAAATATTTTAGAAATGTTCTTATGAACTGGAATTATAACCTATGTTATATATATTTGTCAGTTCGATAAATATTTAGTTTCTTCTAAGCCAACAATTATTTAATGATCTAAGTTTGCAACTATCACGAATGATTTGTTTATTTCTGTAATGTTATGAATTATGTGATTTTCATATTTTATAAAATTTGTTATTTTAATTATGTCATAGTTTTTGTAATGATTGTAATGTAAAGTCTTTGTGAATGATTTATTTCTCACTAATGATATAAATTTGTGAATTTTCAGCGCTGATATAATTTTATTTTATGGATTTCATTTTGTAAAGTGTTCATAGATATGAGCTTTGTGGAAAAAAATTTATTTATTTACGTTTCTTACTATTGGTTATTATCTGGAAGGAATTTAAATGTCAGAGTGTCGATTACATGTCTTAAAACGATTATCGACAATAAGGTTTTGAATTAATTTTATTACGATTTCTTTACTCACGATGAACATTGAGCTTCCACCCATCCTCAAGTGCTGAATCGGGTATTGAGGGAGTTTCAACTCGACAAGAGAGAAATTTTCCAAAATCTTCCATCGTAGGCACGAAGGTAAGAGTGCTCACTGTACGGTTGCCATCTGCACTGGTCTGAAAAACAAAAATAAGGTTACATTCCGATTACGAATTAACAATTTCAAAACATTTTAATCATAAATCTTCCAAAATTAATCTTTCATTTATTCGTTATAGCCTATGCTTTGACTTTTTGATTCAGAAACAACAAATTCAAAAAAATATATAATTATAAATCTTTCTAAATTAATATATTGTTAATTTTTCATTTATTCATTATATGTTTGAACTTTAATGCTTATTTTATCATTGTATATTTGGACTCTAATGTTCATTCAATTATTGACATTATAGCTTATTAGCAAAATACAACTTTCAACCCATTACTGATTTTATAATTGAATTCCTAATATTTGTATGAAATGAGAATTTGTAAGAAGAAGTTTATGTTTACATTTTCATTTGACAAGAATAAATGTAATTCTTTTCTTCTATTAATAATCACAACCAATATAATAATATATAATATTGGTGGGCCGCTTATCGCAGTTGGTTGGGGAGTCGCAACTTCAGCTTGCTGTCGTTGGGTCGTGGGTCGTGCCCACTCCTCAGTCTGGCATCTATGTAGTAATCATTCACCTCATTACCCACGCACAAGTCTCTGACACATGTTGGCATCATCAGCAAAAAAGATATATAATTTGAAAACCAAGATGAAATGTACCATAGAATAACGATATTAAACCGCTATAATAGTTGACAGATAAGAAATTATCAACGTCCAATGTCGATAGAACAAAAAAATCTGATAAAATAACTATAACTTCAAGTCTTGTTAAAAGTGACTAAAAAAAAGAAGAAATATTATAATGTGTACAGTTCTATCACTATAGGTGTAGTCTCCCATAAAATCTCTTACAAACTCACAGGGAACATGAAATTTATATTGAGATTTGAGTACACTATTTTTCCTCTTGAAAGGGTTCGAAAACAAAAAACATCATCACCTTGTAACAAAGGATAACATTATAGCTTCACCGATGAAAATTAGGGTGTGGAGACGACAGAGAAGAAGAGAAAGAAAGAGAAAAAGAAGAAAATGGAAAAGAAAAGATGAGAAAATTCAAGTTGGGTTCCATACAAGGGCTCCGTTGTTGGATAATAGATAACGTAGCAACAAGAGTCTATTGGCTTGTAACGGAAATAAAAGGAGTAAGTGAGAGCGAAATAAAACAATAACAAAGTGAGCGAGAAAGAGAATAATACTAGTTGCAGTTTCATGAAAAACTGCAGTTGAAGCTAAGGAATGAAAAAACAACCTCATTCGGCCAATCATGAGCCAGCTAAGTTCGAAGTGAATAGAAGGTAAAAGCAAAAGAAAAATAAACGAATAGGAAGATAGGGTGTGAATGTGAAAGAAACTAGAAAAATAAACGAATAGAAATATAAAGTGTGGAAGAATCTAGCTACTGCATTCCTGGCTATAGAATGCAGTCACTATTGTTATTACAGTCATTACTTGCAATGTTATTTTCCTTTATGTTTGGGAAAGCTTGTTGAAAATATGACAGTGCTACCACTTGAGAATCAGAAGTGCTACACAATGCAGTGCTATCTTTTAGAGTGGCCCATCTAAAGAAAAAAGTCATACTAATCAACATCAAGATGGCGGCTCTGGTAGCGCAGTTGATCGGAGCGCTTGTCTGTGATAAGGGCTGGCTTCGTTTCCTGTAGCCTTGGGTTCGAATCTCATTCAGCCATGGATGTTTCTCATCATTCACCTCATTACCCACGAACAAGTCTCCGGACTCATGTGGGCATCATCCGCAATAAAAAAAAATCATCTTATCTTTCTTCATGATTCTATTTACCCCTTGAACACGTTACTGGGTGGTGTGTATAAAGTTGAATCAGCTGAGTGTATTATATTTTTGACTCGGCGCATGGGATTCTTGTTGTTTGATGTTGCTTAAAATTCAGTCAATCGCAGCTGTTTGTCACTCCTTCCTATCGGACTCTCGTTGACTCGACTGATCAACAGTCGACTCCAGTCACTCAACAGAGTCCACTCACTTGACTTAAGGGTTGATTACATTGGGATAGTTACTCGCTAAGCGAGTAGCGAGTAGGACGTTACTGACCGACCGTGCTACAGCAGCTCAGCATACCAAGCCGAATTATATTAAAAATTTATCTTCCAGAATCACCCCCCCCCCCCCCCATACTATTGAATTTCTAAGACAATAAATAATATTGCAACACAAAATTAAAATATGAAGTTTACCAACAATTATTCAATAAAATTCATCAAAACAATATACAATATATCTCATCTGAAGTGTTATGCTGGCAGCCTGCTTGATTAAGTATCGGCTTTGGCCACAATAATATTGTATTTTGGTGTTGACTACTCTGCCAGCGAGTATAAATGTGACCAAATTCAAAGTTGAGAGCCTGTCTACTTTGAATTTGGTCACATTTATACTCGCTATAAGATACATTTTTAATATAATTCGGCTTGGTATGCTGAGCTGCTGTAGCACGGTCGTTCAGTAACGCTTAGCGAGTAACTATCCCAATGTAATCAACCCTTTACTCAACTTACTCAACTTTATTCACACCACCTATTGTATTTTTCTGTAACTATTTCTTGTTTTTGTTGTCTCCGTCATCTTTTTTTAACACCCCGACATAAACTTTCAGTAGCCTACTAATCAGGCCCGTATCTCTGTACTGTATTACATATGCAGATGTATTTGTTATACATCATCAAGTTTTAAATGAAACTGTTTGTTTGAAACTATTTGTTATACCTCAAGTTTTAAATGAAACTGTTTTAGACTAAGGACTGTGTTCCGTTTATATGATGTTGGCAACACATGTTCATTGCAATAAAAAATGTTTTACTAGTATTTCATCAGCTTTAGTTCAAGGAACGTTAGAATGTTTGGATCAAAACACATAATATAAGTAAGTTTCTCCAGGGATTGTCTCAAAGAGTACGCTTCTGGCGAAGATTTCTCCCTCTCTTTTACCAACAGATTGTCAATGTTTTTCTCTCCATAACCAGCAACACACAAACATCACCTAAAAAGTAGCCATAGGCTCGAAACATACGGCTTGCAGCATTTTTTTATGGAAATGACAATGTTTTTTGTGCGGGGTTAATTCGGAGGAAGAAGGCATTTGACACAAGTCATGTCCCCGGATGCCAAGTTGACATCCCTGTGGACTCACAAGAAGTCTCTTTGTTTCCGTTTCCCTTGTCCAGGAAGAAAGCAGATAGGGAAGAGAGGAACAAATGCGAAACAGAGGGGAATAGATAGAAACAAAGGGAAACAGGGGACGAGGAGAATGTCTCGTAAATATCTAGCCGGAGAGAAAGAAGTGTTAAAACATTCTGCTGACACTGAATTTTTGTCTTATAATCGACATAAATCTGATAGCTGAGTACTATCATTCCAAATTTGAGGGAGTTTGTAACCGAATATATCAGTTTTTATCTGGACTCAATCTGGGTACATATTTTCATGAGAATATTTTTATTTTTAATTAATTTATTGGAAAATGTGATAAAAAAATTTCAACTATCATTTCAGTTTCTAGTGTTTCATATAATTTTTCAAATTATTTTTTTTTTTGGAGTGAAGTATTTCTAGTGACTATAAATTTTTAGTGTAAATTAACCTCAATGATTTGGACAACACAGCATAGTCAAAGTTTGTGAAGAGAGTAGTTTTGTACTTTGCCTGTTGCACCTTCACTTCATTGATATTCAGTTATATATATTGATATAAATAGAATTTTAGGAATATAAAATATAAAATTAGTACCATATTGATGCTCCGTTCGCTTGAATTAAGCGCATTATTCTTTCAAAATGTTGTATTTCTCTTATATACTGCGCTGTGCTTCGCAATTGTTATAAATTTAGCAATCAGCAGTTTCTATATTTTGGCTCATATTTTTCCTTGAATTATAAACGTATATGTGTGTGAGCATTCATTCTTCCCATTTATTTTCTTTTCATTACTTTCTCATTGCTTTGTATTTATTACAATTGTAGGGGATGCAATTATAAAAATGCTTATCCACCATTTGTAACGTATTGCAATTAATTTACTGATTTTTAAAAATTGGGGGCTCCACCAATTCCCAGATGGGAAGAAAATGTACAAATGATGGGAGATGCTTTGCTGTAGATGGTAGAGCAAAAATATTTATTTGAAACAAATAAGAGTTTATGGTTATCAAATAAAGTGACATACAGAGTTAAAAATATAACACATGATTTATAAATATAATTTCAAAACAAGAAATTGCTGTAACATTCTATGTATTTTGTGTTCAAAACAAAAGATCTTCAAAATATTTTATAATTATTAAATTATGTCATCATTTTAATAGTTTAATTGGATTACTTGAGAATTTGCCTCTTTGAAATTTTACACCCTTTTTTATCATAATTACTTCCCTATTTTTCCAAGTATTTCCCACTATTACAATTGATTACTTTCGAAAATAAATTGTTTGTTAAATATTTTGTATATTTTTACATTCTTTCTTTTTGTATTTTGTATGATCATAACAAATATTTGCCTAATTGTTTTGTAATGCTCCTACGTTGCATCTAAAGCAAGAAATTTATTTTTCTAATACAGTATACAAAAGCATACAAATTAAACAGAGTTATAAAGAAAAACAAATTCTTTCTGTGTTTTTGTTAAAAATGTATTTGTATAATGATGCTGAATATTTGTCTATTACAATTAATGTATTTTTGTCGAAATAGAGAATAATTTTAATTTTGTTCGCCCCCTGGGTGCATCCTGATTAAAATAATTAACTGGTGAATATAGTAGTCATACAAATACATTTAAATTTGGGCTCTTCTAGAAAAAATTGTATGGCTTTTAATAGTGCCCTTACGGGCAGTTACACTTCGCTGATTCAGGCACTCCTGACCTCAAAAAACACTAGAAAACTAATTTTCAATAGGACTTATTGCCATAAAAATAACAAATATTTCTTTATCTCGAATGATGAAACTCAGAAAGGGTCTTGGGTCATTGGTTGGGTGATGGTGATTGAGTTGGACCTACAGTTCTAGAACCCACCTATCCTGAACCACCTAAATCAGTCAATATTTGATTTGATTTCAATTGAAAACATGCTAGTGTAAAATTGAACATTGCAGAACATATAATAAATTGTAAAATTTGTTCAAATTAATCAGTACCGTACCGGGTATTCATGATACCGGGAATTGAAACGATATGCGAAAAATGTGTTTCCGATAAATTGCATGCCATTATACTCACTTCATTAATTCTTTCATCTATTAAAATCTAAAAATAATGATCAGACAAGAGTTGAGGGGTTGAGAAGGGCTTAAATATTTACATTTTAACATATTCCGATTAGTCTTGGGGTAGAAACTGTCTTCATCATTCAAAAAATGAGTTATGCATAGCAAAAACTGACTCAATTTCCTTTCCACGACGAACCTCTTCATCAGTGAGGTGTGTTTGTTTTGAATTTTTGAGCTTGTTGATCAGGTTGGGTCGACGTGATTTAGGGGCGCCCCATACCCCCTTTCGCAAAAGACCCTTCGCAAATGCGTTTGTTTGTAATGCAAATGGATTTTGGATTCTGTGAGCTGAAATTCGATCACACGATGTGGCGTATAAATATTCATCAATTACTTCTTGTCCACCCCCAGATATACTTTGACCTTATTAACTGCATACTATACTGTTTATAGCCTTCACTTTGACCTTATTAGCTGCGTATCATACTGTTTATAGCCTGGAGAGGCATGCACCGTCGTTTTTAGATACAAAAGCCCGATTTCCGACGGAAATATTTAGGAGTTTCATTAACAAAGATGATATGATTTCCGTCATCGATTTTGATTATTCTGCGAATCTCATGAAATATCGAATCACGATATTCATGTCGATTAAAGACAATGAAGAGATTTATTGCTTTGGCATGACCTAATATTATTGTAGAAAGCTACAGGGATTTAACAGCACAATAGTAAGGTTAATAGAAAATACGGGTGAAAAGTACCTTGAACACGAGTGAAAAGTACCTTGAACACGAGTGGCTCGGAACCCACCTAAAACTGTAAGTCCAACTCATCAATCATTACCCATGCACAAGTCTCAGACTATGTGGGCTTCATCGTCCAACAACAAGTATAGTTATACCACTAAATATCGTATTTCACAAAATATAATTCGAAAAATTTTCTGAAATATTATTCTTCCCTTTCTTTGTAGTGGCGATCACTGTTGAGTATGATTGAGATTGATAATGGTGTAACAACCGAAACTAGTTTCTCAACGTTTTAATAAATGTGGTTGTGACAATTTCGTCTTATTATTCGAAATATTATTTTATTTTTCATGAAAAAAAGGGTTTAGCAATAAGACAGTGAAGGAAGCATAAAGTCTGAGAAGTGATGCTAAAGATAAGTGAAACGAAATAGCGTCGGTATCACTGATATCAGTGATACCGACGCCATCTTGTAGCTAATGCCAAAATGAACTATGCTTCCATGCTAGTTACACTATTTAACATGGGTGGTATAAGTTATGCTTCCTCTTTTGGCTTATAACTTCATGGATTTAGCCACCGAGATGGATTCTGAACTCAATTTCTTTAAACTTTGATAATCATTCCATATTTAATATTTAATTGGTGTACCTGAAGTAATTTGAGGTAGATTCCTAGCCCACTTCATCAAGTGATAAAAGAGAATATAACGTCAAGTCATCCATCCATAGCCGCGAGCCGTAGCAGGTATCTGTTCAATCAGATAGATAAGCTGCGTTCTCGTTGGTCCTGTTTGTAACGGTGACCGATTAGATTGGCCAGCAAAAAAGACACTGTTCTCTGCTGAAAATCACTTCCCGGTGGTTCGGAACTCACCTAAAACTGTAGATCCAACTCATAAATCACCATCATCCAACTCATTACCCACGCACAGGTCTCAGACCTATGTGGGCTTCATCCTAAAAAAAAAAATGATTAAACTGCAATTTCTATATCCCTACCTTAGCACAGAAAAACATCAAAATCACACAGAATCAACTTATCTTCAAACATGTGTTTCCCTATAGGAAAACCTGTGTGGGTTTTCGTTTTTTATCAAAATTTTATTTTTTTTTATAAAAAAGTTTCCATTTTTATAGAGTTTTCGGTTTTTATAAAAAAGTTTCCGTTTTTTATAAAAAAGTTCCCGTTTTTATGAGGGTTTAAACAAGAAAAAAGAATGAGACCCGAAAAGTCAAGGTGTAAAAATTCTAGTTGAGGCGAAGTTGTGAAATACTACGTGAAATGAAAAGAAGAAGAAGACATATATCGGCACGAGTTACACAAGTCCAGATTCAGATAACAGGAGTGAAAGGACCGACGAAGGCAGCTGGAAACATAGGTGATAAATTTGTTATTTGAGATGGAACTATTCGGAAGTTTGTTGAGCGAATTCGGTCCCAGAATTCAGAAGACTGAAAGAGGTAAGCAGTATAAGTCATAGCAGCTCTGAAAACGATTCTAAAAGAGCCTGGAGCATTCTTCCATCTTTTTCTCTTTTCCACTTTTTCTCTATTTCTACACCTCTTCCTCTCGTTCCATTGCTTTGCAATACAGGAACTGCAAATGGCAAAAAAAGGATTTCCAAAGGATGAAGGAAAAAGGAATTGAAAAACCGGCCGTTCGATGTGAAAGCTTACATGTCTACATGCAAGATGCTGAACTCACTGTATAAAAGGCTGGTGTATTGCCAAAGGAAGCCAGAAATCCATCTCCATTCGCTTACTGCTAGTTCTGCTACTCACTACACTGCTTCTGTATGGTAGGTAACTTTGCTGACGACTACAAAGACTAGTTAGTTGGAAAACGGGAAACGCTCTTGGGGGACGATGAAGAGGAGGATGTGGAGGAAGGGGTGGAGGTGGAGGAGGGAAGGAGTAGGAGGAGGAAGGAAAAGGGAAGGAGAAGAGGAAGAGGAGGAGGAACAGGAAGAGGAAGACGAGGATGATGAACGGGAAAAGAAGGAAGAGAAGGAGGAGGAGGAAGAAGAAGAGGAAGAGGAACAGGAAGAACAGGGTGAGGAAAAAGAGGAGAAGGAGAAGGAAGTGAAGAGTAGGAAGAGGAGAAATAAGAAGAGGAACAGGAAGAAAAGTAGGAAGAAGAGGAGGAGAAGGAGGATGAGGATGAGGAGGAGAGGAAGAAGGCGATGAAGAAGGAGGGTGTGAAGAAGGAGAAGGTGGAGAAGAAAGAGGAGGATGAGAAGGAGGAGGAGAAGCAAGAAGAGGAAAAGAAAGAGGAAGAGGAAAAGAAAGAGGAAGAGGAAAAGAAAGAGAAGGTATAGGAGGTGAATAGAGGTATAGAGGTAAGACGATGAGAGGGTGGAGAGGAGGAGAAGGACGAAAAGGAAAAGGAGGATGAGGAAGAGAAGAACAAGGAGGTGGAGGATGAGCAGAATGGGAAAGAGGAGAAGAAAGAATAAGGAGAAGTATGATGAAGAAGGAGGAGGAAGAGAAACGTGTTGGAGGGTAAGGAAGAATAAGAGAAAGAGGAACAGGAAGAAAAGGAAGAGGAGGAGAAGATGGAAGTGTAGGAAGAGGAGAAAGAAGATAAGGAACAGGAAGAAAAGGAGGAAGAAGAAGAGGAGGAGGACGAGAAGGAGGAAGGAGGAGGTGGAGGAGAAAGAGGATGATGAGGAGGTGAAGGAGGAGGATAAGCAGGAAGAGGAAGAGAAGGCGTAGGAGGTGAGATAGAAGTAGGACGAAGAGGAGGGAAGGTGTAGGAAGACAAGGAGGAAAGGAAAAGGAGGATGAGGAAGAGAAGGAGAAGGAGGTGGAGGAGAAGGTGAAGGAGGATGAGGAGAATGGGAGGGAGAAGCGGAAATGATAATAAGAAGAAGGAGGAGGAAGAATAAGGAGAAGGAAGATGAAGAAGGAAGAGGAGGAGGAAGAAAAAGGTGGTGGGGGGAAGGAAGAACAAGAGGAACAGGAAGAAAAGAAAGAAGGAGGAGGAGGAGGAGGAGGAGGAGGAGAAGGAGAAGGAGGAGGAGAAGGAGGAAGAAGAATAAGGAGAAGAAGCAGGAAGATGAAGGAGCAGTGGGAGAAGGAGGAGAGGAGGAGATGAAGGAAGGATTAGAAGAAGAAAGAAGAAGAAAAAGAAGAACTAGAAGGCCAAGAAGAAGGGGAAGAGAGAAGAAGAACAAGAAGAAGAGCTACAGGAACTGTAATATTTTTGTGTTTTCGAACAAAATTGTATGCCATTATGCTGCCAATCTTGAAACTTCCGTAATAAAGACAAATGAGAAAGATAAAGAAACAAAAATGAAGATGAAAAATACCCAAGAATGACACAAGTTAGTATACTTCTACTACGAATATAAAAACATAGTGGTTGAAAGTTTAATATGGTATTCAAGAACCTAATGAATTCCCTCCAAGCATGTCTATGCTGTTCTTGAGAACGAAAAAATATTTAATATAATATCCGATATTTCCCATAATAAATTAACATTCTCAATATTTTCTTCAAATATATTATCTAATTAAATCTCAACATTAGGAATGAAATTATCAACAACTACCGCATCAACAGAGTAGCTAATAATCAATTTCATAGTTAATAACTGAAAGTCAATAGTTAATCAATAGCAATAAAATAAATATACAAAATAATTTTTCTTTAATTGATGATAATAATCAATGGCAACACTGTAATAAAAAACATTGAAAATCCAGAAATTTTAACCCATTGAAAGTCATCTGCTCGATAAAATGAAAGGGACACATTTGGGAGCGTTTCTACCTCTGATCTGTTTGAGAAAAAGGGGGTTCAAGAAAGGGGGGTAATGGGTGAGAAGGGGCAGGTCAAAAAAGGACCTCTTCACACGCAGGCAGTATCATTAAGAAAAAGGACCCTCTCACACGATTCAGCCCCGAGGTTTGCTGTATATATAATATAAATATATATATATATATATACTTCAGTAATTCGCGCTTATCTTTCAAACTCTGTTCGTCCTCTACTCCTTCCACCCACCCTCCAGGTCACCCTTCCACAACCCTAAAATACTCAACAAAACCCCTACTCTACCTCAGAAAAGGGTTAAATGGGGGCATCCCTTTCGGCTTCATTCCATTTCCTCCATCAGACAATGACCCAGTTTCTCTAGCTTTGAAATAAGAAGAAATTCCCACGCCACCATGGAAAGGGGGTGTCCTTTCCATCCCTTATCAAGATAATGGGAAAAAACTTTTATTGTTTTAATTTATCAGCATGATTATTTCCTGTGTTGAGATAATCATTTCCACTCAACTCTCTCCTTCTTCTTATCCTCCTCATAATCGTCCTCCTCCACCTCCTCCTCCTCATCCTACTCCTTCACTTCCTCCTCCTCCTCCTTCACCTCATTCCTACCCACCTCTCCAACAATAGTCTTACACAAGGGAAGAACATCCGAATTTCTCTACTTCCATCTTTTTTTTAACGTAGAAATAAACTCTTGTAATTGAGTCGACTTCTGAAATTGAACCGGAAAATTGGTTTTAGGGTTTGAGGCTACTGTGTAAATATTACAACAGAGATAAAAAAACGTAGCCTCATCTCGAATTTCATAATTAATTATGCTGATAACAGAGAAGCATAGCTTGCGTACACTTTTATATGTGGGGATGTGCTTGCGTGTGTGTGTGTGTGTGTGTGTGTGTGTGTGTGTGTGTGTGTGTGATTGTGTGTTGGTGGTGATTTGCAATCCGGTTATCTGTTCTTTGAGGGTGGATCATTAATAGCTCGTGTGTTAGTAACGAGATGAATAAATTAATGATGAAGAAATGATGGTATCAAGCTTGAAATAGAAATAATTAGAAACACTGTGTTGAAATGCAGGTACCCATCAAACGAACGATAAAAATATTTTTAATGAGAAGACTGAAGGAAATTTAATTAGGATATACAAAAGAACACCACACCCACAGGAAACCTGAATCTATATTCATGGATATTGCTCTAAACTGGAAAATTAATCTATACATATAAAAATGAATGTCTGTCTGTCTGTATGTATGTATGTATGTATGTATGTATGTTCCCTATATACTTCAAAACCACTTGACAGATTAGCATGAAACTTTGGGAATATGTTGTGTGAATATTGGGGATGGTTTCTGAACATAAATTTTAATAGGGGAGCTAATAATTACTATTAATAATTAATCCATTTTATAGACTTAACCTACTGAACTTGCCGGCCAAACAGCTTAAAGAAACAGCTGATAGAAGTCAACAGTTTTTAATCATATGGCAAAACCCTTAGCGGCGTTATTTACGCTGTCTTTGAACAGCAAAAGACTTTGCACTTTGCATGTAGGCTACCGAACAGTCGGAGCCTTGCAATATGTCGGAAACATACGACTGGGTATGATGAAATGTAATAATTATGCCAGGTTGATGACATCTGTTAACCAATGAAGTGCTAGCTAGAAATTTGAAATGCAGCCTCAGCGGGAGGTGGCGAATAATGAAATAAAAACCTAGCTTCTACCCTTGTAGCCGTAGGAGGTTTAAATTTGAAATGCTTCTTCATTCAGAGGTGGTGATTAAGACAACAACGAAGCCTCTATGATCAGCTGGAAGAGCCCTAGAACTAACTTCTTTCCTAATTTGAAATGTGACCTCAGCGAAAGGTGGCGAATAATAAAATCAAGGAGAATTTTTATGAGAACGCAGCAAAGCGCGTCGAGCCAGCTAGTGTTATATAATAATAAGGGGTATTGAAAGAATTTAATTTCAACGTGAATAGTTATTGAATTGAATCAATACAACGGATTATTCAAGAAAATGAAGAATTTACATTATTATCAGTTGTGCTGATAGGCATATGCACCATTTGATTCATTTGATTTCTATAGACACTATGCTTCCTAATTCACAAAAAATTCACATAAATTCTTGAAAAATCGTTTTTTTTTCTTCATCATCATCATCATCATCATCATCATCAGTCTCATGATATACCATGCCTCAATATTTCATTCATTCGTTAAAATAATTTAATGAATATTTAATAATATTCATTAAAATAATTTAAGAAAAGATTTCAACAAAATCAAAAATGAAAACGTCAATTGTTGCTCTGTAAAAATAAAGTTGATAATTGGGCTAAGCATTAGCTTTCCTAATATTCTTCAATTTTTGTATTCGGAACGATCCAGCTGTCCAATGTTTCGATTTTCACCAGCCAAAACTAACCTAGAGCCTTTAGTGGCAATCTGTTTCACATCATAATTATTTCTACATTCGACCCCCAAACTCCAAAATCAATAGCGTTCCACTTGAACTATGATAAAGTCAAGTACCAAGTTTCAAGAGTCTAGAATCTTACTTTCAAGGGATAGAGCATGGACAGACAACGGATAATTTCAATAAGGTCCTGTCGGGTCCTTAATAATCGACTCGATACTTTTTTTTTGAGGATGAAGCCCACATGGGTCTGAGACCTGTGCGTGGGTAATGAGTTGGATGATTGTGATTGATGAGTTGGACCTACAGTTTTAGGTGGGTTCCGAACCACCGGGAAGTGATTTTCAGCAGAGAACAGTGTCTTTTTTGCTGGCTGGCCAATCTAATCGGTCACCGTTACAAACAGGACCTACGAGAACGCAGCTTATCTATCGGATTGAAGAGATACCTGCTACGGCTCGTGGTTATCCCTTTATTTAGACCAAACCCATGACTAATGATATACTAACCTAACCTTACCTATTGATTATCGATTCACAGTCGATAATTAATAACTGATTTTTAGTGTTGTGTTTCGAGTGTCCTTCCAAATTGATTGATTAAGGGCTGGGCTTGGGCGCAAAGGGTTTTGGTCGTAATTTTTTTTTTTTTTGTTTTGAATTTATTTGGGCTTTGAAATGCTTTCTGTTGCTGTGGAAAAAAATTCTAGTTATTTTGTGAAAAATGAGGTTAAGAAGTTGAAATTTTTCTGTTTTGGGGGGCAATTGATATCTCACACCTATGAGTGATTTTAAACTTTTGATAAAGTAATTGTAAGATACCTTGAGGAATAAACTAACATATTTTTTCTTTAATCAAGCAATTCGTTTTTTTCAAAATACATTTTAGAAAATCTGTAAAAATATCAATTTTTCAACTAATTATTTTAAAAACCTATTAGTTATATTGAAATAAAAAATGAAATTTTATTCTTCAAGGTGTCTCAGTTACTGAAAATTTATCAAAAGTTTAAAATCACTCATTGGTGAGATCAATTGACCCAAAACCGAAAAATTTCAGCTTTGAACCCCCAGCATATTTCACAAAATTATTGAAGAAAAATGTTTTCCTCACAGCAATAGGTAACATTTCAAAGGCCTATTCAGAACAAGAAACTTCGAAAAAAATTATGAACAAAAACACTGCGCACAGTCTCAAGAGCAATGAAACAAGTAATATTCGATGATGTTTTCAGTGATTCTGAATTTGTCATTGTAAACTAACCTCAAAGATTTAAAAAATGCAACCAAGTCAAAAATGGCGAAGAGAGCAGTTATTGACTCTTATGTATGTTAAATCTTCGCTTTTATTGTATTTTTATCTCAAAAAATTGAATAAATTATAGGTAATTTAAGATGAACATAAAAAAACAATCATGATCCCTTACCTCTTCAACAGTG
Organism: Conomelus anceps; assembly: GCA_948455865.1. Taxonomy (NCBI): domain Eukaryota; kingdom Metazoa; phylum Arthropoda; class Insecta; order Hemiptera; family Delphacidae; genus Conomelus; species Conomelus anceps. The sequence goes on from OX418219.1 coordinate 4,885,048, forward strand.
TTCTTGAGTGGCATACTGCCTTTCCACCAGCTGATTACAGGTGTGGGCCGAGCGCCGACAGATTCACAGCTGAGCTGCTGCTCCTGCTCAGCTGACAGAGGACGGTTCTCACCCAGCAACTTCACCCACAGCGGCTTCACTGTGAACAGGTCGAATAACAAACAATTAGCACGATAATTGTGAAAGGAAATCGAAAAAATCAGTTTGAAAGTAAGAGAAACTGGGGTTTGGTTATGGTTTAAATTCAATTTGAAATTTCATTTATTTTCTACAATTTGATTATTAACGTTTTGGTGTTGTGGACCTAGAATGTCAACAAAACTAGCGTACCTGATGGAAAAAATTGGCCAAAAATTAAAAGTTATTAATGAAAGAAGGAGACGTTGTTGAGGAAGTTGATTAGGGGGAGACGACGAAAAAGACGAAGAAGAATGAGGAGAAGGAGTGGGAGAAGAAGGGGTGGAGGAGTAAGAGGAGGAGGAGGAGGAGTAAGAGGAGGAGGAGGAGGAGGAGGAGTAAGAGGAGGAGGAGGAGAAGAAGAAAAAAGAGAAAGAGGTGGAGGAATAAGAGAAATAGAAGAAGAAGGTGGAGGGGTAAGAGGAGGAGGGGATACAAATGAGGAGGAGTAAGAGGTGGAGGGGAAGACGAAAGAGGAGAAGAGGAGAAGAGGAAAAGGAAAAAAGGAGAAGGGATGAGGGAAGAGAAGAAAAAGAAGTAGAAGAAGAAGAGGAAGAGGAAGAGGAGAAGGAGGAGGAGGCGGAGGAAGAAGAGGAGAAGGATGAACAAGAGGAGGAGGAAGAGGAGGTGCATGAGAAGGAGGAGGAGAAGAGAAGAATGAAGAGGAAGAGAAGGAGGAGCGAGAAGAAATGGAAAAATAAAGTGAGAAGAAATAAGAGGAGGAATATTGTTAATTGGAAATGTTCAACATTAATTCTAATTTTTTTCAGTTGAGGAGGAGGATTAAGAGAACGAGGAGGAGGATTAAAGGGACGAGGAGGAGTATTAAGAGGACGAGAAGGAGAAGGAGGAGAGAGAGGAGGAGGAGGAGTAGGAGGAGGAGGAGGAGGTGGAGGTGTAAGAGGAAGAGGAGAAGGAGGAAGAGGAGAAGAAGGAGGAGGAGGTGAAGGAAGAGGAAGAGTTGAAGGTGAAGGATAAAAAGAAAGAGGAGGAAAAGGATAGGTTCAAGAAGGAGGTGGTGTAGGTGGAAGAGGAAGAGGAAGATTAGAAGAATAATAAGAGAGACAAGAAAAAAGAGGACGAATAATAAGAAAAAGAAGAAAGCGACAAGAAAAACAAAAATAATATGAAATTAAATTGCTTAGTAGGTCGTCAGGTTCTAGATATCCCGATTCAATAGAATCAGGCAACCTGCAAGCAAATAATAATAATAATAATAATAATAATAATGATAATGATAATAATAATAATAATAATAATAATAATAAATAATAATAATATAATAATAATAAATATATTCAACTAATATCTTCAATTAGCTACATTTTCATCTGAATTGACTTAAAAATGCCTTTCTTGAGGATCTCCTTCTCCACTCGAAAGATTCAAATTTCATTTAGCTTCTTTAATCAGCGGATATGAACGGGCAAAAGCATAACGACGGTGGCTGACTGCTCATTAAGCGGCTGCAGACCGGATAAGCGGGGGTTCGGGTGTCCGGATAAACGGAGGGCATCAGCCGCGTTAACGGGTGAAAACTCATTTTGCGCTGAAAAATGCATAAAGACCGTGCCTGCTTTACATATACGACCACCGCCAGCTGTACTTTGTTATAGGCTGGCACAACCCATCATTTAGAGTCCTCTCTCACCTCCTCTCTCTCCTCCCAGACCTCTCTCCAAACTGTTACTACTCATTTTGCATGCAAATGGATTAAGGGCCAAATTTTGAACCTTTTTTTGGCCACTAGATGCCGAATTTCGTTGCGAAAACACACTTCAAAACACGCATATCGTCTCATATTTACAAGAGTGCGTAGCGTAGTGTACGTAATTAGGTTGACTATGCCGCTATCTTTGAAGCTTGGTGTGGCTGCTTCCGTTTGTTCCAATGTTATACAAATTAAGTTTTCCGGTTACAAATGTTTACGGAAATTGGAAAAATTTGAATGACAACTATCAATCTTATGAGATTAAACAGTGACGGATTAAATTGGCCAACAGAAAATACTCTGTCCTCTGCTGTGAAATCACTTCCCCGGGGTACGGAACCCTCCCAAAAATATATTAGTTTCAATTACATAAAGTTATGTGTATCACGAGAAGTACACGTGATTAGTTTGAGTATGCTGCTATCTTATGAGGTTGGTGTAGCTGCTCCCGTCTAGTCTAATGTTTTTCAAGTCAAGTTTTGTGGTTACAAATGTTTACGGAAATTGGAAAAATTTGAATGACAACTATCAATCTTATGAGATTAAACAGTGACGGATTAAATTGGCCAACAGAAAATACTCTGTCCTCTGCTGTGAAATCACTTCCCCGGGGTACGGAACCCTCCCAAAATTTGGAAGTGGCATTGTCATGAATTAATTATTGATGATGATGATGATTATGATGGTGCGATGTCATTGATATTGATGATGTTGCAGTCACAGTTGCTGCTTAGGTATTAAATAGGCGATTAAAAGAGAATTATTGATGTCAGGGGGACAAATTCATGCGAAATCAGGAGGAGGCAAGCGAAACTTGACACAAAAAGCTCAAATTTTTCGGTCACGAAATATGCTAAAAAATGCTAGGAAAAGAGAAACTTGAGCATATTTTGGAGAAAGTTCATACAAATTTCCTCAGTAGACTTCAAGATTCAAAACTCCACGTTCAAATCAAATTTTAACTATTTTGGTCTCAAGTTGTTCTTAAGAACGCTAGAAAAACTCAAATTTTGGGCGTATTTCTGAGAAGATTTCAAAAACCCGTTCTTAGCACGCGTCTAGGTCGTCGATTTAACATTTGTACAAAATTTAAACTCTTTTGGCCAAGTTGTTTTCCAGAAACGGTGATGAATGAGTGAATGGTATTTGGCTTTCATTTATACTAAAGTATTTTTTCTACATTGCTTTTTCTACATTTTTAAGAGTATCTTTTTGCCATTGAGAATCAAACCTGACAAATAAGAATTTTTAAACCGTAGACCACATTGAATAATACAGTACAGAAAAGCCTATTCTAGCTCACAGACATCAGAACTACGCAGGAAACAGAAGATCACAGACAAGGTTGCACAATACAGACTATTACACAGCTTCTTGTGTTCATGGCGACTACGTTTCTTTGTTTCACATCCTTTGAGACGCGGCACCAAAGGAGAAAGCCACGAAAAGAGAGACAGAGAAGAGGGAAAGAGAGAAGCGAGGAAGAAAATTAGATGAGAGAAAGAGAGAATGAGTGTGAAAGAAAGAGTGAGTGAGCGAGAGACAGTGAAAAAGTGAGTGAGCAGGAAAGAGAGAAAGAGTGAGAGACAGGGTGTGGGGGAGAGAAAAAGAGTCAGATTGAGTACGAGTGAGAAAGAGGAGATGTAGGAGTGAGAGGGGATGGGAGGAAGAGAGGAACGGAAAGAAAGAGGGAGAGAGAGAGGGTGTGAGAGAGAAAGGGCGTGAGGGTAGGAGAGTGTGAGTGGGGGTAAGAGAGAGAGGAGTGAGTTAGCGAGAGAAAGAAAATTAAGTGAGCGGGAGAAAGAAAAAGAGTAAGTGACAAAGTGTGGAGAGAGAAAGAGAGAGTGAGAGAGATAGTTTGGGCGCGAGAGAAAGAAAGAGAGAGTGAATGAGCGAGAAAAACATTAAGTGAGCGAAAGAAAGAGAAAGAGTGTGAGACAGAGTATGGAAGAGAGAAAGAAAGAGTGAGAGAATGTGGAAGTGAGAGAGAGGGTGGGAGAGAGAAAGGGAGTGAGAGAGTGTAAGGGTGAGAGAGTGAAAGAGTGTGAAGGGTAAGATAGATAGAGAAAGAGAATAAGGGTGAGAGTGAGGGTAAGAGAGAGAGAGAGAGATAGAGAGAGAGAGAGAGAGAGGGAGTGAGGGTAAGAGAGAGAGAGAGAGGGTGAGAGAGGAAGTGAGTGACAGAGTGAGGGGCGGGAGAGATAGAGACAGAGAAAGAGAAAGAGTGAGTGAGAAAGAAGAGAAAGTGAGAGAGAGAGAGAAAAGAGAAAGAGAGACAGTAAAAGAGTGAGAGTTAAAGAGGGAGATGAGGGAGTGTGTGAGAGAGGGTGTAAGAGAGCGAGGGTAAGAGATAGAGAGAGTGATAGAGGGAATGAGAGAGACAGAGAGTGAAAAAGAAAGAGAGAGATTGATTGATTGACTAAATGCCTTCAGTAGGGTGAAGTTAGGACTCCGTTCCTCTCTTCCACTCTCAAGAGAGGGAGAGAGTGTGGTAGTGAACAAGAAAGAATGACAGTGAAGCAGTTCGAGTGGCTCCCATACACCTTACCATGTTACCAGTAGTATACAAACTCCGGAGAATTCAAGGGGAAAAGGGCAGGATCTGCATGAAGTGTTTGGGAGCAGCAAGCCCAGTGCACAATGAATAGCCAACTCATAACTAGATCGTGCTCTGAATACATTAAAAAGCGGCTCAATTACAAGTGAAACCACTCATAAATCAACTTCTGTGAGCTTACAAGAGAGCTCTACGGACCCTTTGTTTTACTCACTCAATGCTGTCAATCCACCTCTTTTTCCATGCCACTATTTCATTTCTGTCAGGCTAAAAACTCAATTTTGCCACAACTTTTCTATCAGCATACTATCTGATGTTAATTTTTTTGTTTTTTAGCAATAGTAACACATACATGATATTAACATGATAATAGTTCAATCAATCCCTATAAAATTTAGAAGATGATCAAGAAGAATGAGATAGATAGAGAGATGAAGTACTTTATTTAGGCTCGGGCGAGGCGAGTGAATAGCCCCATATTCGAATCCATTATATAAAATTAGCAAAATACAAGAGATGAAAATAGTACAATATAATAGAAAAAAATTATAAACAATTGGTCGGTCTCCAAACAATAACTGAATACATATTATGAATGTCAAAACAAATTAAGTTATTCCTTTCTAATTATCACTGTAAAAATTCATATCAGTATCTGGTTAAGTGGTAGAGTGGACATTACTGTCCAAACTTCGCCACGTCAACAAATAAGAAAATCATTCTATTCTATTCTGTAGTTCATGATCACAAAGAATAAAATAATTAATTCTTGCAAAACATATAGGAAGCTACTGAAATGCATGAAAAAAATTCCATCATCACAAAAAGTAAATTACCGGTTGGTTAGATCTAAAGTAGCATAACTATTCATAGGAAATACTCTGCAAAACATACTTTGCGGAGAAGAATAAGAAAAAGAATTGTGATTTTATATAAATATTATTGACGATATTCAACTGAGTGATGTTCTGTCTTTACACTGTGTTGTACAAATATTCTATTCTTATTTATCTGCATCACTCCAGTACTATTAGTTCTTTAAACAGTAGACCTCACGCCCAAGAATAAGGGTGCTTGCACAGACGAACATACTCCATGTATTCAATAATAATCACCATCATAAATTAAACACAATCATCAGACCTAACCCTCGATTCAATTCGCGAAGTCTATTTCATATCTGTCTTTTCAAAAAAGGTAACTGTATCACATCAACAAGGCTGTGTTTCTTTTTTCCAGGCAGCTGATTGCTCAAATTAGATTTTAGATGCCTGATGAATGAGTTTATAAAACAATATATATTAAATTTGTATATCATTTACTTAGTAATCAATTCTTTTTATACTTAATTGAAATATTAGAAATGATTTTTTTTTGAGGATGAAGCCCACATAGGTCTGAGACCTGTGCGTGGGTAATAAGTTGGATGATGGTGATTGATGAGTTGGACCTACAGTTTTAGGTGGGTTCCGAACCACCGGGAATTGATTTTATAGCAGAGAATAGTGTCTTTTTTGCTGGCCAATCTAATCGGTCACCGTTACAAACAGGTCCTACGAGAATGCAGCTTATCTCTATCTGATTGAACAGATACCTGCTACGGCTCGCGGCTATCACTTCCCTATTTCTCTCAAACAAATATGTAATTCTTATGATTGATAACTTAATTCAGATGAAGGCTCAACCAAATGAATAAAGGGACCCGAAGGCTATCTATGAATCTCATTCCAATTGCATATGATTGAGAAGCTCATTTTAAAAATATTGTGTTCCTATAGAAGTAGGCCTTACTTTTTCCCCTTTTAAACATCATTAAAATGCAATAAAATTTCAAAAATTATTACACATACATCGCTGGGGATTCCTTAGAGGAAGAACCATGCAAAATGCCATCGAATTTGGTCCATTCGTTTGACCCGTAAATGCGTTACAAATAGACAAGCAAATGCAAAACGGTCGACTTGAAACAGAGACCTCTCTTCGTCCGGTCAATTAGATCATTATAATGAGAGCAGTTTTGGACTTGAATCTGTTGCGCTTTCACATTCATTGTAACTTTGTCACAATAAATAAATAATGAGACAATTTCAATTGTACATCTCCCTACTCTAGCAACTTTTCAAAAAAAGATTTCAAGATCTGTGGAACACAACTTCCCATCCGCAGATTTCCACATTGCAACGTCATCAGATTGTTATGTCCCATTCTACAACACCATTCCGCAATTGGACAGCTTTTCTTTCCGGAAAATTGTAGCCGGAAAATCGTATGAATTGTTTTGTGGCTAGACGTGAAAACATTTTCCATGCTGTGGAAAGAGCTGTCAAGTTTTCTATGACGGAAAGAAAATTCTCTGTGTTGAATCGTTAGGGAACTAACATGACAGGACGGGTGGAGAGAGTCTACTCAATATAAAGCTTTTTAAATTGCTTGTCATGAACTTTCTCCTTATTCCCCCTTCTTCTCTTTCTCATTCCCCTTCCCCTTCCCCTTTCCCACTTCATCTCGTTCATCGCTTTCTTTCAACAGACAGATATCAGAAAAAGGAGAAAAAATAATTCGGTATGATCTTGGTTTGCGAGCCAGATCAAAACATTTCCATCAAATGCCGCTTTCTTCGGTATTCAATCATCAGGCATTATTATCATTGTAAGAATACCGCGAGTCGACGAGATTGGGGTCGATTTTTATGATGCCAAAGATTTCTATTTGAGTTTGAAAATTCTCCCAAACGATGTCGAAATTGGGTAGGATGTCACTCAGATTTCAATAGTGGGGAAGTTTTTTTCTGGTAATGACGGATGTTGAATTTGTTTAGAAAATAATGTCTGGATAACGCTGTAGGTCGAAGTTCACTAAAAAGGTGAACTTTCATTGAGAACTTCAAACATCAGCTAACTGAAGTATTGTAGATAGAAATGGTGTCAAAGTAATTTCGATTTTATAAGAATTCAAGTTTAGAAAATTATTGAAGTCTCAATTGAACGGACTCAATTTTTTTTGAAAATTTATTGGCGATCCCAGCTAATTGGAAGCTCAACATTTTCAAGTTATCCACTTCTTAAATTAATGGAAAAAAAGAACATTTCATGAAAGTTTTCTATCTTATCGATTAACTCTTCAATTGGTCTCCATAAAAAAATTGTTTGTATTAACAATATCGTTTAAAAATCGTAAATCGTTCATATCGAAGTGGTGTTAACTTTCCCAAACCCTGAGTGCTCCAATGTGTTCACTTAGCATTTTGCTCTATTGGAATACTTTCAACTATTCCATTGATTGATTTTTGTTTCTCAACATTACATTGAATTACAAGCATTAAACTTTTACATTTTTCTCATATTTACTTCTACTTATTTTTTAAACAAAATTTTATCATAAATCCATTTTAAATCGACTCCATCTTTCTTTTTAACGACTAAAAATTGAACTTCACTTTCATTTTGAAAACGAAGTATTCCTTCAGAATTTCTTTTTTTTTGTAGATTACGTCTTGGAGACTCCAGTTAAGAAGTATAAGACAAGTCAAAGCAACAATTATACAATCTTAAACAATAGTTACCATAATTACTATATTAGTTGAGGTGAAGCTTAATTTTAATGTGGAAGGAACACTTGTACACTTTAAAAAGCTTTATCAACTAAATATTTTTTCAATTGTTTCTAGAAAATCTCTATATTTTCAAGTCTCTAAAAACTGCGGGAGCTTGTTGTAGAGTTTCCTACCAATATAACTAGGTTTTTATTTGAATAAGCTGTTGGGACTGTTGGGACTCACCAAGTGATAACCACCTCGGCTTCTTGTATTATCATTGTGTTCGTCAAGATTTTGATTAATATGAAATTATTTGCACGCAGTATTATTTCTGCAAACGGCATGAGTGATTGAATTTGATTGAATATCACTCTTGTTTACATGGAAAGTAGCTTCATACACATGTATGTAAGATTTTGGTTTATTCCACTCTTTTTTACATCATATAAAGTAGCTTCATACACGTATAAACAGGGTACAGTTGGGAGACCAATTCTCTCGAACAACAGCCTACATGAATCTGATCTATTCTTTTCAAATACGTAACAGCTTTCTTTTGGATGTAGTACTTCAATTTAGTACTACAATTGACTCCTTTCTACAACTCAAGTGAAATACTATACTATAACTAGTATAATAATATTTAACATACTAATAATAGTATTCATTTGATAGTATACCATAATATAACAAACTAATAGACTGTACTATACCGATATGTATAGTATAAATACTAACCTAACTTTCTTCTACAACAACTATCCGAGCGTGTAAAACACAACAAGAAATTCAACTATATGGAGTCAAAGTGAACCACCAAGCCGGTATGAATATGAACAACGTGAATTGAAACGGTAAACAGCACTCATTGCTTGCGTAGTTAATATTATCAAAACCCAAGATGAACCCCAAGGATGAAGGGGTAAGCTACAATGTTGTGTGCTGATGCGCCTACAGCCAACAAGAAGATTACAGCCCTGAATTTGGTTCTCGTTTTAGTGTGGGGGGGGGGGGGGGTGTTTGAGGGAGGGAGGGAGGTGCTCAAGGGTTAGTTATAATCAGCGAGAGGGAACGGGGAGAGGTTGAGAAGTCAAAAACATGTCTTCAACCTTGGATCTTATGCAATGCTGCTGTTCTAATGTGTATTCAAAACACGTACATGCAAGTTGGAGCAAACCCTGAGTGTTCCAAGGTGTTAGAGCCCCCCCCCCCCCCCCCCACTTGATAGTAGGGGGGAGGATTTCATTTTGCTCTGTTCAATGCACTCACAGTGTCTGCTGCAAGCGCTTCTGGGCAACTCTTCCAGCTCCACCCCCCCTTCCATCCCAACAACACAAAAGGACATATAGGTGTGTGTGTGTGTGTGTGTGTGTGTGTGTGTGTGTGTGTGTGAGTTTACACTTTGTAGTTTCTGTTGAAGGTTAAGGGTGTGAAGGAAGTAAGTAAGTTCGTCGTGGTAAGGGGTGGGGGGTGAGCACGTAAGATGAGGGGGGAGGGGGAAGGCATTTAAAAGTAATTGCCGAACAAGGAAGATTCGCAATTACGAACTACCCATTTATAGAAGTGTGGTAGCTTCTCTCCTGCCGTTCTTCAAGGAAATGGAGCACTCTATAGTTTCTGCTGTTCTGAGCTCCTTGAAAGTGTGGAATTGTTCACGCTGCAATAAATTGAGTGCATAATCATGTGAGGTAGATGTAGGCATCAAATCTTCCTATTTTTCTTCTCTTTCTCTTGTTTCATTCTAATATTTTTTTCTTGTTTCCCTATTCTCCTTTCGCTTCATCTTTTATCTTCCCATCCTTTGTCATCTCTCACATATTTTTATTATATAAATATAATAGGAAATTTTTAAAATATAATATAACTGCTACTAGGACTAACGATCAGTTTTTTCAAGCCTAAATTATTGAATTTGAAGTTATTACCAGAAGAATTTCAATAGATTCTTCTTGTTTAAATTTAATTTACATATTTCACATTTCAACTGATACATTTATGAACACTTCCACTGAGCACTACTCAATACTGTCACACCAGGTCTGTTGGCTTATTTCTTCTCAGTCTCCTCACTGATGTTGAATTGTCCAGGTGATGCAGAGCCTCTTCATAGAACTTCGCTGATCTTTCAATCATTTCCTTGACTGTCTCCACTTGCAGGTCTCTATGTAGATCAGAGTTTCTAATGTAACGTCATTAACAGAGTGTCACAAAAAAACATTTTTCATTTGTTAATAGGAAAAATGTTTTTTTTTCACTTTTACATGAATATTACAATAATTTATTGTGTGATATACAAAAATTTAAATAAATTATACGATAATTTATTATTTATAAATACAATATTCTATTGTGTTTTATAGACTTAATTCATACAGTCTAAATTGTATATAAAGTGAAGGGTTGTGATGAAGTGAGGTGTAGGAACTCTAACTTTGCCTTTAATAAAGACAATTAATCTATCAAGAAATCTTCTAATAATTTTTTACTTATCGAAAGTCTCACACAAAGTAGTTAACATCTTAGTTAAAAGAAACAAATTAATTTATTTTACTTGTTGAATGCATGTATATTGTATAAGTTGATTCTGACAATGTTCTATACATGTTTTGACAATAAAATTTTATTCTATTACACTTTCCTTCCTTCTTCATATTCCTTCTTTTTCTTGTCACATTCCTCACACTTGTTTTCTCTATTTCAATATTTATTACTTATTATCATTAGTATTAATTATTTGCTATTTATTATTTATTATTACTATTATTATAAAATTATCGTTATTTTCTATTATTTCCCTTAGGACAGTCTTCTAACTCGAATTCGTCGTGATTATTCATTTTCCCTTCTCTTTTTCCCCTCCCAAAACCTCTTTATTCCTTGGCTTTGTTCCTGATTCCTTTGCTCTGCCTATATTTTTCTAGTTTTCCCTTTTTATTGATTCATTTATTTGCTTATATTTCTCCAGTTTTTCTCTTTTTATTGATTCATTTATTTACTTAATTATAATTTATGTTTTTATCAATTAATCAATTAATAAATTTATTTATTGTAGATAAATCATGGAGTCCATGATTTTGTGAAGTACCGTTAGGTTCATGATGTGATGATGATTAGTTTTCAATTACGAGTAGGGGTTCGGTGGGGGGTTTAGAGGGTTCTAGTGGTGGGGAGGAGTAGAGGTGCTTGAGAGCCCAATTAGACCGACAAGCGCCACACAAAGCCTGGCGTTTGATTGACAGGTCTGATTGCTATAGGCAGTCGCGCATTTCGAGGAAATTTCAAGCTGAAAACCGAGAGTGGAGGCTGATAATGAACGCTAGCTGCTCCAGTTTTAAATTAAACTGCGCATGCGCGTGCCCAAGCACAATACATTTTACTGCAAATGGAAACAAACTTGCTATTATGTTGAGTGCTGATGGACAATTAGACTGCGGCAGTTCAATCTCTAGCTAAAACTATTGCTACTTTCGATGTACTTGGTCTCCTAATTGTGCCTTGTTTCTATGTGTATGAAGTTACATTATACATAAAAAATGACGTAAAACAAAATCTTAACGCTCATGATCATACCTTGTTTGTAAGTGTATAAAGTTACAATATACATAAAAAACCTCAACCTTTTACATGTGGTTGAGTCTTCACATGAATTAAGTTATCATTCATAAAGCCGCGTCTCCACCAACCAAACATGCTCGGCGAACAGTGTTCGCTGGAATCAGCTGATGTCGCCGAACATTTTTTGGAGTTGGTTTGGTGTGGACGCCTTCTCGAACATTATGATCGGTGTGGTGGGGTGGGTTAGTGGTGGCATTTTTTAATCTTACAATTTCTTAATCTGTGGTGGTGGGAACCTGTTGTTGGTCGTAACTGTTCGCTCACAGACCGAACATTTCAATTGAATTCACGAACATGTTCAGTGACCCATATGTTTAAGTTTGCCCGTTTTTTGTATTCGCCAACAATTTTCGGCAGACATGTTCGGTTGGTGGAAACGCGGCTCAAGAATAACATAGCTGTTTGAGAGAAACAAATCATTTCTCATATTTTTATTAAGAACAAGTTATAACTAAGTAAATGATATATCAATTTAATTTAATAATTATTGTTTTATAAACTCATTCATCACACATCTAAAATCAAATTTGAGCAATCAGCTGTCTTGCAAATAGAAAACACAGCCTTGAATTACTTTTAATACAGATTTACTTTTTGTGGAAGACAGACATGAAATAGTCTACGTAAATTGAATCAAGGGTTAGGTCTGATGACTGTGTTTAAATTTGCGATGGTGATTATCATTGAATACACAAAGTATATTTTTATTGCTGATGATGCCCACATGAGTTCGAGACGTGCGTGGATAATGAGGGGAATGATTACACATAAATACCTGACGGTGGAGCGGGATTCGAACCCACGACCACTTAAACGACAGCAAGCTGAAGTAATTCCTCTGTGCAAGCACCTTTATTCTTGGGCGACGTCTACTGTTCACAGAACTACTAGTTATTGTTTTACATAAAATATTCCCTGTATTATAATTATTATAATCTAATATGAACCTACATAATATAAGCAACAGCTTCTTAAATACAACAACAGAGTGTTCCACATTATTTACTGTTCTATGTGCAAAAGAGCCACTCTATGCTAACTTATGCTCTAAGTAATTCTGTTTCAGCTAACTCCCACGCTAGGCAAATAACTACAAAGCTTGAATACAGTCAGATCCCCCTCCCCGCACACCAGTCTACGACCCTAGAAAACTACCCCCCTCCACCAACAACAACAAAACCCCTTCTCTATCAATGGAACACAACCCCCAACCCCACCAAACAACACCGTGTTCAAGCGCAAAGACTGCAATTATTCAAAGAGACCAAGAATTAAGTCGTGATTTAATGCAATTTACGGTCGCTGCTCAAAACCTCGGCAAACGTAAACTTAAACGTAACAGTTCTCACGTGGACCGGGGTGACTTCTATACGTTATTCCAGAGAACTAAATTTGAGCTTAATTTACTGGACGACCCTATACCGGAAATGTTAAATTAAGCCACTTTTCGTTTATTTTACTTAGAAAGGAATGCACTTAGATATTTGAATTTTGGTGAATATGTTCTTCAACTAATTAATGAGTATAGACCTTTTTTTATTGCGGATGATGCCCACATAAGTCTGGAGACTTGTGCGTGAGTAATGAGGTGAAGGGGTGAATGATGAGAAACATCCATGACTGAATGAGATTCGAACCCAAGGCTGCAGGAAACGAAGCCAGCCAGAGCCCTATCTTATCACAGACAAGCGTTTTAATCAACTGCCCTGCCAGAGCTGCCTTGGCTTAGGGAATATGGAACTTGAATAATCAATTTTTAGTGTAAGAATGAAAAAAATATCATTTTTTCAATAATTAAGGTAGAAAAATATTAATTTTCATCATAGAATATATTGTTCAACTTTTTGTGAAATCATGCAGTTATTCTAGTGGTGTACACAACTGTTGTGTAATAGAAATTCACAAAAAAATACAGCCATTTATCTCTTATAGTACGTCTCTTATAGGACGAGTTTTTGTCCAAACTTCGCCTTTTCATGTAAATGCATCACTAAGAATTTCATTTCGTTAGCTCTACCCATTAGATCAATGTTAATATTTCCAACAAAATTTAAATAGTATCAACCAGGTCTACTTTCTATGTGATATTAAAATATTGTATGTAAGCACACATTTGTAAAAAATTGTAAATTTATCATGAATAAAGTAATCCAATCTAGTTTAATAGTTCGTGTAGAAAATGTACCTTCACATTATATAGATCTTCGGTAATTTAGCTACAAAGTTTTTTGCACTTCTTAAGCAGCCCATTATAAAGTTACTAATTATATTTATCATGCACTAACACAGGGAAAACATAATTACACAAATGTAAAGAGAAAATTCTGAAAAATTTGAAAGCCACCAAACCAAGCCAATTTGATAACACTTGTAACAAAAAATCGAGGTACAGATTTGAAGAGAAGTTGCAAGGAAACAAAAGAGAAAAGTTCTACGAAGAAGAGTGGGTAGGAAATTGAGAGAAAAAGGTAGGGAGAGAGACAATAAGATTGAAGCTGTGATGACTGTAAGTTGAGTAGGCCTACTACTTATACAGCTGTGACCGCTGTCCGCTCTCACGGCTGGGTTGCTGCTTATGCCTCATGCCCCTTGCCTCATGCCTCATGCGTCATGCCCCTTGCCTCATGCCTCATGCCTCATGCCTCATGCCTCATGGCCACACTGTCGTGGCCAGGCTTACACAAATGAAGATAAATGTGAGCTGCTCGCTCTACCTTGGCGGGCCAACTTACTCAAGAAAAAAAGGAGTCAGATACAAGAAGAAAGATATATCAAAAAGGTAAACGAAAAATGTCAGCAAAGTTGAGAGAGTAATAAAGAGGTGAAGAGGCAGAGAGAAAGGAAAGCGGAGAGAGTCAAGGGGGAAAGAGAGAGAGAGTGAGTGGAAAAAGTCGTCGACAACTTCAAAATAGCTATTTGTCAAGTTCAAGTTTTCAACTCTGTTGTTTCGTGATTTATGTTTCAAATATTACTAAATTAATCTATAAAAATACAGTATTCATAAATTATAGAAATATAAATTCTGTTATTTTAATACTATTGTTATACTTGATAGCCATATTGGATTGATTGTTCAGGAGCTTAGAACCGTGTAAGATAAGTGGAGAAAGAGGCGTAAAGTCCCAACTTCGCCTTTAATACAGAATATTATAAAATCGAATTAAATAACGCGATACAGTGAATGAAAAAGTAAGAATTTGAGAAAAATTCATGAAAATAATCAGGTTTTAGCTCTGCTAACAATATATATCAAAAGAAGATAGATTCTTTTTTTTCTTCGAAGGCCAAATAAGTTAGGAGGATAAGACCAGTGTGTGGGTGATGAGTTGGATTTACAGTTTAAAAAGGAGTTCCGAGCCACCGGGAAGTGATTTCTTAGCAGAGAACAATGTTTACTGGCCAAACCAATCAGTCACTCTTACAAAGAGGACCCAGGAGTTCGTAGCTTATCCGACTGAATAGATACCTGCAAAGGCTTACGACTATCACTAGATGAAGAACAAATCTACAATATAAGTATCATTGTTTACAATAATTACAGTATTTTGATAGAACATAATCCTATTCACGAACTACATAAGGGAAATTCAAAATCTTGTGTGAATGTAACAGCTGTAATCTGCTATCCTTATTATTGAAATATGGTGTTTCTGGAGGAATTTTAATGATTTTCTATATTATCTTTTTTTTACAGTGACCCAAAAAAGTGCCTATTTTTGCACTAACTGTAGCACGCAAAATAATCTATTCCTGCACCAGTGCGGGAAAGTAAATTACAGTGCGGGAAAGTACTTTTCCGCACTCCAAATTTGCAACCTAACAACACAAAATAGTGAGCATGTAATACGCAGGTTCCCTATTCTGCATTCAAAAATAGGTTGGCTACTCTGCTTCAGCTGTGAATAGTTGTTGTAGTTGTTGTTGAAGAAATCAATTTGATTCGAAGATAGGTTATGTGAGGAATTGTCAGGTTATGTATGTCCTGTTTAAATTACTTCATACATTACTGTAGGAAAAATTTAATGTGTAATTCGAGCGCAAAGTATTGTTTCTGCACTCGAGAAACTTTTTTCTGTTTCTCTCGATGCAGAAAAACGGTGCTTTGCACTCTAGTTACACAAATAGCTATTTTCATTATGAATCGATGAAACTAGATGATTTTCTCATGAAAACAGATCATGTATAGAGAATATATATAAATAGCATATGATATTTATCATTTTTATATGATAGACATATACATATGTCTCGCAAGACAGATCAAAGATCTAGAACTTATTATTGAAAGTACATTATGCATAATAGAATATATATGAATATAATAGCAGATTGTATAATTAATCGAATATATTATCTATAATAAACTATATTTCGAATGCAATCAAGTTGTATAATATTGCAGTGTATGCAGCCCTGTCTGCAGTCTATTTAGCTCAAATCCTCGTTTTAGGCTTTATCAATTCATTTGATCGCACGATCGTGATTTCAATCAATACGGCCGAGGCCTGTTCACTTACACAAGTGAAGCATAATAGACCCCGGCACAAGGTTGGGGGGGGGGCGGTCAAAGGGGGGTCAAGGCGTCCAAGAGGGGGGAGGTATTGAGTTTAGACGGCAGTTAACTAATGGCAGGAGGTCAACTGGACTTAACTGGGCCACGGAAATCGGCGCAAGTGATTCGGTTGGCCTGTACAGTTCACAGTGAATCTGAGAAGGAAATTGAACCTGTCTGTGTGTCAGTTAATTTCCTGCCTAGGCAAAGCAAGCGAGTAACGCGGACCCCTAGCCGCCCCTCCTACCAAAACAACAACACTCACGACCCGATCGACCAATAAACTGTTACATGCTTTGTTTTCATTACAGATTATTGCTTACCTGTCTTTCTCGACGCTCTTACCCTGTTCTATAACTGCTTTATTGAGTAGTTTTATTGAATTAAAAGCAGCCATTAAAAGGAGTAACGGATTGCGTAATTTATTGCCATCTTGAAGCTCCCGGGTTCGACTACCTAGCTAGATAAAGTATTTTGATCCAATTATTTATTTTTAGTTCATTTATTTATTTATTCATTCATCTATTTATTAATTTATTCATTTATTCACTTATTCATTTATTCATTTATTCATCTATTCATTTTTTCATTTATTCATTATTTAATCATTCATTTATTAGTCTATTCATCTAGTGATTCAATTTATTTTTATTTCTTCATTCATCTATTTATTTGTCTATTTATCATTTAACTTATTTATTTTCTAATTGATTAACATATTCACATTTATGTATTTTTTAATTATTAAGGCATTTATTAATTCACTAATTTCTGTGTTTATTTATTCATTCATACATTAATTAATTTATTTATATATTCATTCATTCATTTATTCATCTTTTAATTTTATTTACTGATATAGAAATACAATAAATGCAAAGATGCAAGAGACTAATGCCCGTTATTATTAACTCTTCCTTCAGTGTCCCTTGACTCGAGGTAGTCTTAAAATGCCTATATGAAAAATTTACATTTCAAGAGTCATTTCAAAAGTAAGAAAAAGTCGGAAAACCGTAGGAAAGTCCACGGTTGAATTTTGCTTCATAGGAAAGTCCACGCTTAATGGGTTCGTATTAAAGTCCACCCTCTTAAAGTCCACGGAGCTTTCTCTACCACTAAACCTTAACCTATATAACCTCAACCTATATAAACTTGACCTTAAACTTCAACCAATATTTCAGGGATGAACTAAAATTGAAATTGTACTATCACGGTGAATCTGAAAGCTCTTTGACCATGTTAGTGGACGAATTAAACTCAGATATTTCTAAATTTTCCAAACAAAGAGTTAAACGATCAGTAAATTTCCCAACAATGCTCTCTTCAGTTGTGTACGACTGCATGTGAGGTGAGCAGCGATCGCTTATGTGATTGTTTATTTGAATGTCGGTGTGTGGAAGAGGTATTGGAAAGAGATGAAAAAGAATGGAAAAGAGGAGGAAGAAGAAGAAGAGGGAGGAGAAGAGGAAGAAGGAGAAGGAGAAGAGAAAGAATGGAGGAAAGAGTAGAAAGAGATTGCTCATTGAAGTGGCAGAAAAGCAGCTTTGACGAATCCGACTTCAATAACCCAGTTTGGAAGCGAGCGGAGTGTATACTCTTCTATGAAAACAAATTCAGTTTTTACAGCCGTATGCAAATGTTAGCCATGCTTGATTCCAGGCCACTTTTTCATCTCATTCTAGTGGCTTTTTAGAGAAATAACGAACACCAGGAGATTTCACTTCATTTATCTTTATCTCTACAGCGGTAATGGAATGAGGAAAAGCTAATAAAAACCATTGCATTGTTCCACCTCCTCCTTTTCCTACTCTTCCTGCTCCTCGGCCTCCTCCTTTTCCTCCCTTCGCC
The DNA here is from genome assembly GCA_948455865.1 of Conomelus anceps. Classification (NCBI taxonomy): domain Eukaryota; kingdom Metazoa; phylum Arthropoda; class Insecta; order Hemiptera; family Delphacidae; genus Conomelus; species Conomelus anceps. Next base: position 4,903,043 of record OX418219.1, read on the forward strand.
CCTTTCTTTCCACCTCCACCACCTCTTCCTCCTCCTCTTCTTCCTCCTCCTCCTCCTCCTCTTATTCCTCCTCCTCCTCCTCCTCCTCTACCTCCTCCTCCTCCTTGTCCTCCTGCTAATCCTCCTCCTCCGCCTCCTCTTCCTACTCCTCATCTTTTTCCAGCCACCGAAAGGCAGCTTTCACTTTTATTCTTCTACCAAGCTACCACCATCTACTCTCTCACTCACACTCAAAGTGGTTTCCCTTTTCCCTCTTTCTTCCTCTCACTGTGGTTTCTCTTATTTAATTTCCCCCTTTCTCCAAATTGATACAAGCGCACCAGTATTTTCATTGAAACGATTATTTGAAGAAAAATAAATGGCTGATAATTTGTGAGACAAATGCAGCAGTCCATGAATCATGGTGTCATCCAAGTGAATTATCCACCGAGGGTAACCGAATAATTATTTTTGTTTCCTCCCCTTATCGTTATCACTTTCTATTTTTGTTTCGTTCCTTCTCTTTTTTAATCAAGTTCTCGGTGGTTTGTCACTGTTTATTACGTAGCATCTCACTTGTTGATTGTGGATGTCTTTGAATTACTCTATTAGGATGAATTTGTGATAAGCACTTGTTCCTTTATCTAAAGATAAATGATAAATGAATTAAATATCCACCCGGAAGTGATTTTACAGCAGAAAATCGTTTTTAAGGCCAACCAATCATTTCTATGCTATTCTTCCTACTATATTGAAGAGAATCATTAAGTTCAGCTTGAGTTTGCTGTTAACGCGTTTCACCCTTATAAGGAAGACCCAGGAGTTCGTAGCTTATCTTATCTGACTGAACAGATATCTGCCATGGCTCGCGGCTATCACATCACCTAGCCACTTATTGCACTTACTTCACTTATCTCTACGATTACAAATCTCCATATTTCAATATAAAAAAATATCCTATTGTTTACAATATTAATTTAAAAATCTAAATAAATTGTCTAGAAACCTTTCCATGACCAGAAAATTTGAAGGCGAATGGTCCAAAAATAATAAATAGATTTATTTCTCCATTCGTGATTAAACAAACAGGATCAGCATATTTTGAAATATAGAAACAAATAGTCTGAATATTAAAAAGTAATGAATATTGAAGTTTTTAACAACGTGGTAATAACAGAGACAAACAAAACGGTTTTATTTATGAGAAAAATCATGATTCCATAAAATTTATTTGCTCGTTGTATATTTTATATTTATTGTAAACAACATATTTTATGGTTATAGGAATGTTAAACAATAGGAATGGAGACTTCTACTATCATTCCAAAGTCATTTTAAAATTGAGTGAAGCACAAAGGTATTCTCAATCTCGGTTTAAGCTTTATGTATATATATATATATAAACCTAACCTTACCTAACCTAACCCAACTATTCCCATGAGCGAATCCTAAGCTTTGGGTTAGGGTTATTGTTACAAATGATGAGAATAAAATAGCTCTTTGATAAACACTTTGAAAAAGTGATGTGCTATTGAATAGATAGCTATTACAAACGGATATGAGGGGATCATTGTTGACAAAATATTTAAAAAAATAAGTAGGAGACTAGCGATCAGTGCTAGCATTACTGTCACTGACACTGGAGAAAAGTCATGGATAACGGTACCTTATCTGGGCTCAGTATCTGGAAAATTAGGGAAAGAATTGAAAAAGAACAGTTTTGATGTAGCTTCTCAAACTGAACCTATTTTAAAGAGTTTTTTTGAGCTTAGTAAAGATCAAACTGATATCTGGGATAAAAGTGGAGTTTATAAATTGAATTGCGGTCATTTGAATGCCTGTTATGTGGGTCAGACCAGTAGAAGTTTCAAATGTAGAATAAGCGAACAGATTAGGGATTGGAAAACCCAAAAAGGACACAAGTTCAAGGCTGGAGAAAATATTGAATTTCTGCATTTGATTCGCAAAGGTAGACAATTGAACATTTTAGAAACTTTAGAGATAACTAGGTTGGTAAAAAGCGATTCTAATACTAAAATGAGTTAGTTTAATGGGCTAGTTTAAATGATCAAATTTATTTCAACCGATTCAATACAACTAACTTGGTTTCGTCATAATTCTGACCTACATTTCAATAACGACATTTTCGTGTCTTTCTAGGTTGACCTTAACTGCATTTCAGTGAGCTTCAACTTTCTATGTTAAAATGATTCAATTCTATCCCAATTTACTTGTGCTTTCTTATTTTTTGTTACTTTCTACATGTTCACCGTATTTAGTTCTTGATTTGATTCCAATTTTGCTTGTTGCTCCTCCCACCAGATGGCGTGACCTGTAATGGCCTTCAGCCAATCTCAACCCGTCAATGGAGGTCAGCCAATTCCTTAGCCAATAGTATCATTCCGTGTATAGTATATATTAAGCTACTCGGTACTTTAGTTTTAGTTTGTCTGAGATTGATAATGGAGTAACATCCATGGAAACTGGTAACTGTATATTTTTAATAAATGTGGTTGTGACAATTTCGTCTTATTATTCATTATGAATACATTCCACAATATCACTTCCACCACTACAAAGAAAATTCATTCATTTATTCCCTTATCTCTTTATTTATTTATTTAACTAACATACAATCAATGTGAATACAACAGACTATCGCCCAAAACTGCTTTTCATAAAATTTCAAAGTAGAATCAAATTCTAAGCTTACAATTCCATGTCCGGTTTTTAGATTGTAGAATACTACAAAAATTAAATTGCGCTCAATTTTATTTCACACACAAAAACTCTCTTAAAAAAAATTAAACCATTCAACATTGTTGTTGTTGTTGTTGACCATGGCAACCAGATAATGTTTTTTGGCTCGAAAGTTTTTATAAAAATTTAATATTATAAACTATTTTTAACTGTTTTTAGTGTTTCAAGTGAACTTTTAAATTAATATTGGTAAAGTGAGAAGATTCATTTCATTATTTTTCGAGTGGTTTTCAGCATATCTTAAATTTTTAGTCTGTGTTAACCTCAATGTTTTGGACAATGTAAAATATTCAAAATTTGTGAAGGGAGCAGTTTTGGACTTGAGTCTGTTGCACCTTCACATTCGTTGTAAATTTGTCACAATAAATAAATAAATAAATAAAATAAAAAACATTCCCCTAGTCAGAGCTTTGCCGATTCCCTATTCCCTTCTCGAAGTAGATACGCTTTCCAGCTCTATCTAGCCTCAGTTTGCCGAGTTAGAGCAATTGATTGCTCTATGAATACTAATAGATGAAAATCTGAAGCACAAGCAGATCTGATGGGCTTTTGTAAACTATAATATAAGATGGCCGCTGCTCCACTGCTGGAGCAAACTGGGAGCACCGAGTAATACGGAAGGGACATCCATTCAAATAAGGCAAAGGCACTTCTGATTGGATATTTCGCTACGCTGAACTCTATTTATGTAGGTGAATCAATGGGACTCCCCTCAAATAATAAAGTGGATGCTGCTGCTTCTGCTTGGAAGGACAGCTGTTGCAGCTGGATTCAACTACTACAACAACTTGCACAGGAATAATCCAATTTTGACACTCTGGGAATAATATTGAACGTATGCTTGTCGACCACATGCATAATAGATATAAATAAATAAAATGTTTTATTCCTAAAATTAAATAATCACATTTCAATTCATTGTACAATTTTTAAGAGTTCGCCACATGAAAAGTGACCAAGAAATGAATAACTTATAAATCATGAATAATATATAACTTGAAAAGTAATAACAACATAAAATTAGAAATATATATTTACGAGATATTGCGGTTGATGAAAAAAGAAATGCAAGTGAAGGAAATCCATACAAAAATGATAGGAATTTAAACAATCAAAGAAGGTGAGACAGCAAGTCTACACTATATATATGAGCGGGAGTTCAACATAGACAATTTGGTAATGATAATGCAAACGATTTGACAGAAAGATATGTGAAATGATGAATAATGTATGGAGAAGAATGACAATGAGTGAGTGAAAGGAGGCGAAAAAATGAACAGAGAATGTAGAGAAGATGAACTAAGAAGGAATTCAGAAATATTATTCATAGCTAATGACAATGAATTAGTTAATGAAAGGAGGCGAAATGATGAAGAGAGAAGACAGCAGAACTAAAGAGAAGATGAAGTAAGAAGGAATTCAGAAAAAGACAATTTTAGCTGGTGAAACAAAGAAAGCATAATAATAACACTTCACCATCTCGAAGATGAACGCTTTCGCCGTGTTCGGCCAAAGACGTTTTTATGTTATACCAATGATTTCCAATAGACTTCCGGCTAAAATTTCTTATAACCATTTTTTTTAAATCTGAAAGTTTGGTAAATTATTTATTGACAAGTCTCCGTGAGGAAAAAATGATAAGAGTCGAATTAAGAATTCTAAATCCATTACAATCTACATTGGTTCAAAAATTGTTAATGATTGTAATATATTTGGACTATTAAAACACGTATTATTTTTCTTGAAGCAAGGAATGTGGACAGTACACACTGATTTATTATCATTATCATTATTATCATTATCATTATTATCATTATCATTATTATTATTATTATTATTATTGTTATTATTATTATTTTTATTATTATTATTGTTGTTGCATAATTCAGGCTACGTTATGTTAATAATAATTTTACTGTATCCGACAAATCAAATTCACATTGTGCTTGAAGGTAGTGAAAAATATTAAAAAATACCTCTTTATGGTAAAGTTTGAAAATTAATAACATAAAACAATTATATCAACTTTAAGTCATGAATCTTGAAATTTACAATCAAGAAACATCACATCAAAGTCAGCTGAACCCACAGAATATATCAGTTCAAAACACGGGAGTCGGCGTAGCCGAGTTGGCTTATCGCTGGTCTGATAAGCCAAAGGTCCTGGGTTCGATCCCAGTTGAGTACAATATCTTTTTCTCGAGCCACTCCCGTGTTTCGGAGGACACGTTAAGCCGTCGGTCCCGGTTGCATATAAAAAAAAGCATGAAAAGTTAATAAAAAAAAGCAGTCGTTAAAAAAAAAAGTGGAACTACCCGTAAGGGTCTCCCCACCACGAAAAGCCATACGAATTTACTTTTTAGTTCAAAACAAAATATCGATTTTCCAAAAACATTTTATATTTCTCATCAAAAACAGAGATTGCTAAGCAGGTAACTAAGAATTTCGAATAGAGAATAAAAAAATGTTAACCCATCAAAACACAGATCGAGTAGAATAAGAGGTAGCTTCAACATCTTTATGAATCATCGAAGTTGACTTCGATAAAATGTATTTTAAACGTACGGTATTTCAAAAGACGCTCAATTTTGATTCCCAAACAAGAGATTCTATTGTTATTTAATCTTCCTAGCTGAATGACAAAAACAAAGTAATGATGGCAGTTTAGTTCAAGAGCCATGAAATACCCGTCTTCATGCTCTAACTCGTTCATTATCTCATCAGAAAATGACTTGGCAAATTACACAGCAAGCATTCATCACACAACTGTATTCATCTTGAATACACGATATTTTATCTCATTTCCGCATGGCTTCTTTCTTTCATCGCATTAGAGCCGCTCAATGTGGCCAAATTTTCAAGAAGTACATGTATCTACCACCAGATATAGATATATTCTTTGACTGTGAATATACAAGAAATACATGTATCTTCCAACAAATATAGGTATATTCTTTGAGTGTAAATAAACAAGAAGTACATATAACTACCACCAGATATAGATATATTCTCTGAATATAAACATTATACGGGAATGTATCTTGCAAGAGAATATTGAACGAAAGGAGAATTTCCACGCTCTTTATTCGGCATTAAAATGTAATCTGGTCTTGGAGAATTCGGTAAGCTCAAACTTCTTGCTGGCAAGACTTTTTAATGGTCTTTTCTGTGTGTAGCATGAGACCAGTAACAAACTGTTGAGAGTTTTCCAGTAGGGTTTTCCATGAACAGAAAAGTTTTCACTTGAGATTCATGATACAAGTAACTGTGAGAAAACCCATTCGTTGTTAACTGTGTTAGCATCGGGTTTGTTCACGAAGAACTCATAACTCGTCGTTATTGTGTTCTATTTTCAGAATTTTTGAGTCCTTGTGGTGGAATGTTATAATATTAGAAGCGTTTCTATTGTATGTTCGTGGAACAAGTAATTTGTAACAATAAGGAGCCTCATTAAACATATTTTATTTCATAGCATGCTATTGGCAAACTTATAACTAAATGGGGAATCTTTACCGCACGAAGAGATGTCTCCGTTTCAAGTCGTCCGTTTTGCATTTGTCTGTCAGTTTGTAACGCATTTTCAGCTAAACGCGTGGACAAATGCTGTGAAATTTTGCTTGGATCTTCCTTCAAGGAATGTCCAACGATGTATAAGGATTTAAAAAAATTGCTTGCATTAAAAAGACAAGAACATATAGGAAAAGTAGTCAGGCCTTCTTCTATAGAAATAACTGTTTTTAAAAATGATCTTCATTTGGGCAGATTTGGTCGGAATCAAGCGCTGGCTCGATCAGAACACCTTAACATTAAATATTGATAAAACAAAACATATACCAATCTTTTTCAGAAATAACAGTGACCCTGCTCCGAGAAGACTGTCCCTGCATACCTGTGGTGACCTGCGGTCGGGGACCTGCAACTGCAATGTAATTGAGCGTGTTGATAGGTACAAATATCTAGGGGTAGTAATCGACCATAAGTTATCTTGGGCTCCACACATTCAGGAAGTCAAAAAAAGGCTCAGAAAATTTATGTACGCTTTTTCGCAGCTTGCAATGGTGCTGACTGTGGGTCAATGCAGGACTGTTTACTTTGCCTACGTGCAGTCGATGCTCCAGTATGGGATACTGGCGTGGGGGGGAGTCTCGGCCGCCGTGCTACAACCTTTAGCTGTCACACAAAGATCTCTTATTAAAATAATTCCAAATAAACCGCTAAGATTTCCTACCGATCAACTTTTCTCTGAATTCCGAGTCCTCGATATCAGACAAATATACATAAAAACTCTCTTACTTTTTACCAAATCTTACAAAACAGAAATTTTTACCGAGTTGCTACACAATTACCCAACCAGACACAGATTGAATTTTGGATTTGACACCCCTAGAGCTACCTTCACATCTGTTAACAGTAACCCTTTCCGTATGGTTCATCTGCTCCATCGTAACCTTCCATTTCAAATACAGGAGGCTGAGGGACGCAGTGTCGCTGTGTACAAAAAAAGGGTAGTCGCCTGGCTGCTGGGAATCGGCCGAGAGGCTTCTGAAGCTCTCATCAACTCACCCTACATGTGTGTCACGAAGCAAGTTCGCGACGAGGAAAAGGGAGCTAATTGACGCTCGGTTATCTCTCTACAGCCAGTAACGGAGATAACAAATTTGACCGGTGGAGTGTACTGGGTGCGCATACCCTTCTCTCCACCTTCCCCCACTGGTTTCCCCCATTATTTTTCGGGGAAGACCGTCTAGCCGACGAGAAGTCGAGAGAGTAGTGTCTCAGGTGTCATAGCAGCCAGTTCCTGGAGTTGGAGCAGTTGGTGCTTGACCGAGGTCGTCTCGTGTAGTGGAAAGCTATCTACTTAGACTACTACCCCGTAGGGGTGTTTGGTGAACGCGGTCGCGATTCACGGGCGTTGCTCACAGCGAGTACACGCGGTTCTCAACGAGAAGTGCGGAACGGTACGTAGTACGAATTTCTACCTTTTACTCTTATCCTTATTCCAAATACCCCCCTCCCATACCCGTAGGGGCAGAGGCCTTCCTACTTCTGCCCGTCACCTTCCCATACCATAACCTCATACCTCCACCGCTATTTACCCAGCTCCACAGCTCCTCTTCTCCTTAACCCCGGCGGCTAAGACTAAGCTATTCCGGCCCCTAGGGCAGGGGTGTACCAGCTCATAGCCGTCGTTAAGTCGTATCCTTCTCACCCCGGCCGGCAAGGACTAAGAAATCTCCCACCCGCGGCTACGTCGCGTGGGCTGTACCTGTCCGAACCGGTCGACAACCTATACGCCTATTAACCCCGGGACGTGGGCCCAAAACTATTCCTGCCCCTTTTTGGAAATTGGCAGGGGTGTACCTGGGCATCCGACCCGTCACCTCGAATCCCGGCAGGGGAGTTCAGGCCAGCTCGAGAAGAGCGGGGCACGTCCCTCCCCGGCCATCCTTCACTGTTAGGGGAACGGTCCCGGCCCCCTTTGGAAAGTGGCAGGGACGCGGTTGTTCTAACAGGAAACCTTTCCTTTCCTATCCCCAAAATCCTATTTCTTCGTTCCGGCAGGGGAAACGGACACTTGCCCCCTTAGGGAGGCGGCAGGGTCTAGATTCCCGGCTGAACGGCCTCCTCTCATATTTCCTCGTTCCGGCAGGGGAAACGGACACTTGCCCCCTTAGGGAGGCGGCAGGGTCTAGATTCCCGGCTGAACGGCCTCCTCTCATATTTCCTCGTTCCGGCAGGGGAAACGGACACTTGCCCCCTTAGGGAGGCGGCAGGGTCTAGATTCCCGGCTGAACGGCCTCCTCTCATATTTCTTCGTTCCGGCAGGGGAAACGGACGCTTGCCCCCCTAGGGAGGCGGCAGGGTCTAGATTCCCGGCTGAACGGCCTCCTCTCTCCCTCCTCCTCAGGGGCAGGGATATTGCTGTTTCGGCCCTTCCTTTCCTATCCCCAAAATCCTATTTCCTCGTTCCGGCAGGGGAAACGGACGCTTGCCCCCCTAGGGAGGCGGCAGGGTCTAGATTCCCGGCTGAACGGCCTCCTCTCTCCCTCCTCCTCAGGGGCAGGGATATTGCTGTTTCGGCCCTTCCTTTCCTATCCCCAAAATCCTATTTCCTCGTTCCGGCAGGGGAAACGGACGCTTGCCCCCCTAGGGAGCGGCAGGGTCTAGATTCCCGGCTGAACGGCCTCCTCTCCAGTCAAGACGCGACGATCTGGGCGAGTCAAGTGTCCGCGGAATCGTCTATTTCAACCACAGACAAGAGGACACGGACATTCGGAATCACGTAATCGAAGCCAGGTCCCCGTACCTTATCCTGCCATCACGCCGACTGACGCTAGCCGGCCGGGAGCGACACCCGGGCTGTCACGGCAAAACGCAGGTACGCATTTTGCACATGATATGTGAAAGATCCTTTCTAGGCCTATTCTGAAACTTTAAGTTGATTTCTCTTTCGCGATGCAGCACTCTTTGACTTAACTGAAAAAATATTTGTGAATATTACTTACTGTATTATGAAAAACCCAGACCACTATATACTTCGGACTAGTTTAAGAAAACTAATTCCTTGTCGAATTATATTTTCTTCTTCAAGAATTTCCATATTGTTGTTTTAATCTATCAAATATTGTATTAATGACTACAATTTCTTATTTCTGCAGTTCTTTTATAATTATATTAGGATAAGAATTCTTTCCCCACGCACGGATCTAGAGTCCATGTGGGAAATATATATTTCCTGTACAATTGTATATTTATATATTTTGTAATTTTGTATTTTATTGTGGAAATAAAGAATTGAATTGAATTGAATTGAATTGTCATCATATGGAATTGGAATCAGATTTAAAGATAGACCTCGAGCTCTCTTATTCAACTTCTTGAGCCTTCATGTGAGTTAAGTTATCATTCATATGAATGACATATTTGTTTGAGAGAAACAAATCATTTCTCATATTTCAATTACGTATAATAGAAAAAAATTAATAATGAATAATAAGTCAAAATTGTCACAACCACATTTATTAAAAATATTGAGAAATAGGTTTCGGTTGTTATACCATTATCAATCCCAATCAAACTAAAACTAAAGTACAGAGTAGCTTAATATATACTAAACATGGAATGTTACTATTGGTTAAGCGAGAAAGAGGCTGACCTTTATTGAAGGTTGTGATTAACTGACAAGTCAGGCACCCTGGTGGGAGGAGTAACAAGCAAAAATACGAGTCAAATCAATAACTAAACACTGTGAACATCTAGAAAGCAACAAAGAAGAACAATACACAATTAGGCTAGAATTGAATCAAATTAATATTAAAAAACAGAAGCTCACTGAAATGCAGTCAAGGTCAACCGAGAAAGATATCAAAGTACCGTTTTAAAAAAAATGTAGGCTAGAATTACGACGAAACCAAGTTAGTTGTATTGAATTGGTTGAAAATAAATTGTATCATTTGAACTAGTATTGGAACCGTCTTTTACCAACTAGTTATTTCCAAAGCTTCTAAAATGTTCAATTGTCTGCCTTCGCCAATCAAATGCAGAAATTCAACATTTTCTGGAAGTAATAAGCCAAGAGCCGTTCAGCACCATGTATCTGTTCAGTCAGATACGAGCGCTAGTGCTCTTCTTGGAATAGTGACCGCTATGGTTTGGCCAGCAAAAAAATTGTAAAATCACTTTCCACTGGTTCGAAACCTAACCAAGACTGCAGGTCCATCGATCATCATCCTCATCAAAATATCATCCATGCACAGGTCTCAGACCCATGTTGACACAGTCCTCCGAGAAATAAACATTTTTTGAAGCATGTTAAATGTTCAATTGTTAATATCAGTAATGAGTGAGACACGTATTACAATATAATGATCATACATTCTGGCCCTTACAGGTTGTTCTCAATTATTTTCTTGAATGTAATGATTGGAATACGTTTTACAAAATAATAAAGAACACATTTCCGCTATAATTTTGTTTCTGATAATGCAGTACCTACATAAATTCTCGCCCTAACAGACTATTCTCTGTTAAATTATAATTATCTCCTTGTTACTTCCGCCATATTTCACCCACCATTTTGGTGACATGAAACAAGTCACAGTGACACGTAACATCCTCGTTACGGAAACCGTTATGTGGCCTCCATACACTTTTTGAGCGTCACATCACTGTTGCATACATTTGAACAAGATTTATAACCATATTGTTAGCCTATTGTTCACAACGTATCAAAACACGACAGACAAGCAGATTGATGGTCTTTGGGGTCAAATTTCGGAAATGTCTGCCGATACATGCATGACACAGTTCGAATTTTCACCATCGATGTTTTTACGCCCCGGCTTCCTATTGGACGCGCCAAAATTACCGCCAAGCCCAATTTGCATGTAAAAGTGACTCCGGCCAAAAGAGCCGCAGAAAAGTAACGCTACAACGAACACTGACTCGCGAGTCGTCTTTACAACGAGTCGACAATTGAATCGAGTCGACACTCAAGTCGAGTCAATTAGAAACAAATCGTTACTCTCCAATAACTGTGATCTGTAATCGTTATTTTCTCAGAGGATGAAGCCCACATAATTCTGAGACATGTGCGTGGGTAATGCGTTGGACGATGACGATTGATGAGTTAAACCTACAGTTTTAGGTTGGTTCCGAACCACCGGTATTTAGACATATTTTGACATAGGAGGCATAATAACAGGTCACTTGAAAGTGTCAACTAAAAATAAATCGTTACTGTCCAATAACTGTGATCTGTAATCGGTATTTTTTCGGAGAATGAATCCCACATAGATCTGAAACCTGTGCGTGAGTAATAAGTTGGACGATGGTGATTGATGAGGTAGAGCTTTAGGTGAGTTCCCAGCAGAGAACAGACTCCTTTGGCTGGCCAATCGAGTCCGGTAACCCTTACAAAGAGGGCTCAAGAGTTCGCTATCCAAGAGTTTATCACAATCATCTGATTGAACCGGTAGTACCGAACCACCGGTATTTAGAAATAACGAGTGACTTGGACGTTTTAAAACTATAATTTCATAATGCAATAGACTCAGTAAATAACAACTACAGTCTCTACCTATCTATAAAAATTGCATATCCTGATTGTTTTTATGTTTGTTCAGAGTCATGGCTTAGCAAATAAATGTTTGCACTCTCTGACCATATGGAGAATAACCACATATGAATAACCACAGCCTTCCAACATGTAAAACACACAATTCCATAAGATCTGCCACATATGGACGCAGCCTGCGATCCGCTGTCACTACGTGACTTTTTCCGAACCACAGACATGAATGATACTCCACAAATAAAAACGAATGATATGTCCAATTCATTGACTAGATCATTGATATAAATTACAGGTTATATAACTTTAACCTTCAAAGTTATAGAATTGTGATGCCATGCAAAATCGGGTAAAAGATACAATGCTATTACAGATTCTTATGGAAAACATTTAAAATTATCTCACAACAAATGTTTCTTCACATTAATACAGTTTTAGACATCACAGCGGATTTCCCAATAACTTATCATGAAATATGTACTGTATATCGATTGGATGAAAATCAATAGAAACGAATTGGACCACTCCCTCGCTTCTATTTGCGGAACATCATTAATTTATGTGCTTCAGAAAAAGTCACACATAGTGACTGCGTAGTGCAGGCAACGTTCTATTCTTGGCAGGCCTAACAACAGTAGACTATTTCTCAGCAATTTTTGCACGAGTCATCGATTGAGTCCAGTCAACAACGACAATGCTATTCAAGTGGAAAACTCTTGACTCTAACAATGGATTCGACAAGAATGACTCGATCAAAGACCGAGTACATCCAACAACCAACAATCGAACGTGTATAGCCGCAGGGAAAACCACAAGAGTCAATCGCCTATTCACGTGAAATGGTTTTTCGTCTCTTTCACCTTTTTCCTCTTCTTCTTTCTACCTTTTTATTCATCTCTCTCTCTTGCTCTCGATTGTACGATCATTGTCCTTTTTTGAATGTTCACCATATCCAACCTCCGATGAAGGTTACATTCAATTTACCGCTTCAAATAGTTGGTTTCAAATTCAAAATAAAATTTATTCCCCATTGAAAATGATAACAAAAATCTAATTAAAAGACAATTGACATTATATTCATTCTTAGTAAAAGACGTAAACATTAAACATATGAATATTTTTACAGCAGTAACTACCTAAATCAATTTAACGTCAACATTGCTAAGTTGATTGAAGTAACTCGATCCTTATAAAAATCATTCATAATTATGACGAAGTCAGCAAAACCGAAGTTAATGCGCTGGTTACTTGAAGAATAATAATTAAATACAGTGTTGAAAGTTGTAATAATACGCCGAAGATTGTACTGCATTGCGTATCATGCAATTATATTTATTAATTTATTATTTGGCTGATAATGCCCACATGAGTCTGAGACTTGTACGTGGGTGATGAGGTGAATGATGATCAGCCAGTTTGGGTTCGACTATACGACTGCCAAATCTTGATAAATTTTTTTTAATCATTTTGAGAAGCGAATTGATCTCCACAGACGATAAGCGTATTTCAAACATTTGAACTGGCATGAAAGGGGATACTTGTAAAAGTGATTTACTTAGTTTGAAATTCGCGGTGATATAGCCCCGAATGGTGTCAGATCCCTTGCAGAAGGGATTTGCATGCTTCCATTTCCGGTTATACTTTTTTAACATTAGCGGTATTAGCTCCCTCCACTTTCTTATACCTCCATGCATATAGAGAAGTCTCTGACGTCAAGTCTGCCCTCACCTGATATCCTTTTTCATCATCATCATCATCATCAAAATTATTCCATCATTATGAACATGATTCCATCATCAAAATTATTCCATAATTATGAACATGATTCCATCATCATCATCACATCTTCATCAACATGATTCCATCAACATCAACATGGTTTCATCATCATCAACATGATTCTATTATCATCATCACGTCATCATGATTCTATCGTCATCATCATCAACATGATTCCATCATCATCACATCATAACCATCATCAACATGATTTCATCACCATCAACATGATTCCATTATCATCACATCATAACCATCATCAACATGATTTCATCACCATCAACATAATTCCATCATCATAAACATGATTCCATCATCATCATCAACATGATTCTATATCATCATCATCATCATCATCAACATGATTCCATCATCATCAACATAATTCCATCATCATCAACATAATTCCATCATCATCAACATGATTTCATTATCATCATCACATCTTCATCAACATGATTCCATAAACATCAACATGGTTCCATCATCATCATCATCAACATGATTCCATTATCATCATCATCATCATCATCAACATGATTCCATCATCATCAACATGATTCCATCATCATCAACATGATTCCATCATCATCAACATGATTCCATCATCATCATTAACATGATTCCATCATCGTCCCCACCGTCATCATTGAAATAAATCATTCGAAGATCGCCTGTCAAAGCCACACAGAACAAGCATTCAAGTACCCAAAGCATTATGCCTAAATGCAAGGAAACGCCGAATTAGGACTTTCAAGATGAAGCCTAGCGTCCATGTAATCTGTGCTTGAAGAGACCATTCCAGCAGAAACTACCAATTGTGGTCGACACACTTAACTGCATGTAATATGCCAGTCATATGAGAAGATAATATCCAGGATCACATGGAATATGAGCAGAGTCATATGAGAGGAGAAATTCAAGAGAAGAGGAAACGTGATTACACGCCGGCAACCGAGATTTAGCAAGTAATGGCTTCAACAATTTGAATACTGATGAGACAAATATCAAACACACGGAATAGAATTAGGGCTTTGATCTGATGTTAGGCCCATTGAGATCAATCATCTCCAGCTCCCACTCAACAAATCAATCAACAATCGTCCGCTAATCAATGATCTCATCCAATGTTAATGGGCCTAAATTACAATACGGGTTACACCTTGGATCCTATTGCGATTTCACAACTAAACAGAGCATAATTGATTTGAAATTGATTGGCAAGTTTCTAATCAAATATATTGATTTTGTGCTCTAGTCAACGAAGGTATCATTGATGTATTTGATATTAAATTACTATGATCCTTTATGTACAGTAGGTCACAGTGAATGGATTTGAAGGACATATCAAGGTGAAGCCAATTCAGGAAGTTTATATTCATTTGAAGTTGATAAGCAAGTTCCTAATTGAATGTATTGATTGAATTATTGTAACAGAACGTTTTTTTGTATTCGATATTGAATAACTCAACATTCATTCATATATTTGTAGGTCAAAGTGAAGAGTGAAAGGTCAGGTTGAATTTGGAGGACATATCAAGGTCGAGCAATCAATTGATTTGAAATGGATGGGAAAGTTTTTAATGGAATACAGTTATGGATAAATTCTTGTAACAGGAGGGTTTTTTTCTGAAGATGAAGCCCACATAGGTCTGAGACCTGCGCGTGGGTAATGAGTTGGATGATGGTGATTGATGAGTTGGACCTACAGTTTTAGGTGGGTTCCGAACCACCGGGAAGTGATTTTACAGCAGAGAACAGTGTCTTTTTTGCTGGCCAATCTAATCGGTCACCGTTACAAACAGGACCTACGAGAACGCAGCTTATTTCTATCTGATTGAACAGATACCTGCTACGGCTCGCGGCTATGATCATTCATGTATAGTAGTAGGTCACAGTAAATGGATTTGAAGGATATCAAGGTCAAGCTAATTCAGAAAGTTTTTGTGCATTCAAAGTTGATAGGCAAGTTCCTAATCAAATATATTGATTGAATTCTTGTGACAGAAGGTGTTTCTAATGTATTTGGTATTCAATGACTATGATCCTCCTTTCACAGTAGGTCACGGTAGAGAGGTCATGGTGGTTTTGAAGGACATATCAATGTTTTAACTTTCATTGTGTTGAAATATTTTCTTAAATTATTTAAAATTGTCGAATCGGAAAAAAAACAGAAAAAGTATAACTGACTATTATGAGATTTAATGAACACACAAATTTAATGTTATTAACTACTTTTTACTGTTTCAATGTTTCGTTTCAAAGTGAGCTTTTAAATTAATAGTGGTCAAGTGAGAAAATTCATTTTATTTTTTTTCGAGTGAAGGTTTTCAGCATATGTTAAATTTTTAGTTTGTGTTCACCTCAATGTTTTGGATAATGTAACATATCAAAATTTGTGAAGGGAGCAGTTTTGGACTTGAGTCTGTTGCACCTTCACACTCGTTGTAAACTTATCACAATAAATAAATAAATAAATAAATATGCTTATCAACAAAACTGATAACAATATAAACTTAAAAAACACTTTTAAGTGGAAAATAACACACGTTATGGCGTGACGGCCGTTTCACTCTGTTGTCAAGAGCCGTTGTCAGATCCGTTGTCTGTTGTCAGACGACCCAAAGTCCACTGTGAGTACTGATTGTACTGTGGGTCGTCTGACGATGCTCTTGACAACAGAGTGAAACGGCCGTCACGCCGTAACGTGAGTTCAATTCCACTTAAAAGTGTTTCTTAAGTTTATATTACATATTAGTGGAAACAAGATGGATCTTCAACATCATGACTGATAATAATACTGTAATTATCATTAATGAAAATTCATCAAGTCCTTGGATACTCCGTGGTATCGGTTCATTGCTCTATTACATTCACTTCTAACGGTGGTGAGCTGTGGGACCAGATTTTGTCCAAATAATATTAAGGAATTATTCTTACAGCATAACTTTCTTTCCAACTATCATAATAAACTTTCAATTTTCATAACCAACTTCCTAACTAATTGTTATTTTTTAGGTATTTATTTATAGACAAAATACAAAACTGCAATCTTCACAAATTTCGACTTTTCTATATTGTCCAAAAAATTGAGGTTAATTTACTCTGAAAATCTACTTAAAAAAAAAAACAAGTGGATCAATCAACAATAAAAGACATTAATGGAGTGAACAAACTCTACCACGTTAGCAAATTTCCCTCTATATAGTATTTCATTCCTTTTTCTTTCTGAGGATGAAGCCCACATAGGTCTGAGATCTGTGTGTGGGCAATGAATGGATGATGGTGATTGATGAGTTGGACCTACATTTGTAGGTGGGTTCCGAACCACCGGGAAGTGATTTTACAGCAGAGAACAGTGTCTTTTTTGCTAGCCAATCTAATCGGTCACCGTTACAAACAGGACCTAAGAGCACGCAGCTTATATCTATCTGATTGAACAGATACCTGCTACGCCACGCGGCTATCACTTCCCGTCTATAAGATTGAGGTTGATTTACACTAGAATTGAAGTTAATTTACTCTGAAAATTTACTTAAAAAAAACGAATGGATCAATCAACAAGACATTAATGGAGAAAACAAACTCGACCAGGTTAGCAAATTTCCCTCTATATTGTCCAAAAGATTGAGGTTAATTTACACTACAAATTCACCTGACCAACAGCAAGTGGATCGAAGAACTCTAAAAGCCATGAATGGAGTTCATTCACTCATTCCAGTTATCAAATTCCTTCTAAATGTGATATAACCAAGCTGAATGGACCCTGGAACGAACGAATTATCCCAAACGGGACAAATGGCGAATGAATCCTCCTCTGAAATCAGGCAGCTCCCTAATGACAGCATTAATTTGTGTGCCTCGATTGTGATTGGATAACAGACCGAGGTAGCCAGCCAATCAGGCTGTTTCCCGCCAAATAACTATTTTCACGCTCTCTTCTCCAGCTGATTGTCTAATTTCGCGCCGGTTGGTCGCCGACCCAAACTTCGATAGGTGGGATTCGCAGCATGTGCGGTTTGCGCGGCGAAAAGTTGCACTTCATTGCTTCCGAGTAACAAGTAGTGTGTGGGGATGAGGTGGGGTCGGATTGAATTGTTTAGATACGTGTGCGATTCATTGAGTTTGCATAATAGCACTAGATTGAGATGGTTGTAGAATCATTTCACATCGTACAGATCATTTTTGAGATTCTATCATTTTAAAATGTTGAGACTATGGTTGTTCAGTTTACCATTATTTGCAATCCAGTATGATAATTTGAAAATTTACATGAATACAGTGATTTAATCTAGTGGCTCTGGTCGCGAAGTTGACTGGAGCGCTTCCCTATGATTAGATAAGACTCTGACGGACTTTTACAAATTTATTTATTATACAGTCGTACTTCAGTGGGACAGAATCTATTATCAAGGCAAAAAAATCGTTTATTTTTGGAGGATGAAGCCCACAGAGGTCTGAGACTTGAGCGTGGGTGATGAGATGGATGATGGTGATTGATGAGTTGGACCTACAGTTTTAGGAGGGTCCCAAACCACCGGAAAGTGATTTTAAAGTAGATAGCAGAGTCTTTTTTGCTGGCCAATTCAATCGGTGACCCTTACAAAGAGGGCCCAGGAGTTCGTAGTTTATCTTCATCTGACGGAACAGATAGGGGATGCATTAGAGAGGTATTCACGTTTTGCCATGATTGCAATATCAAGGGCAACAAAATATCAAGGGCAACAAAATATCAAGGGCAACAAATATCAAGGGCGACAAATATCAAGGGCCTTCACCTAGTATAGTATAGTTTATTAGAATATAGTAATATAGATAATTTCTTTATTTGGATGTTTGCTAAGAGGAAGTTTTACTTTATTTACTACACTACAAACTATTAGTATATAGATATAGTGCTATTAGTATATTAGATATAGTAATTATGGTAACTAGTGTGTAAGATTATATAATAATTATTGATCTGACTTGGCTTATAGGCCTACTCCATAGATGGAGTCCCCAAGACTTAATCTACAAAAATTAGCTTACATTCAATAGTGAACGAATTAAATCCGATTCATTCTAGGGGAAATGAGTCGCCAACCAACCTTAACAGGTATCTGTTCAGTCTGATAAAGATGAGCTACGAACTCCTGAGCCCTCTCTGTAAGTGTGACCGATTGGATTGACCAGCAAAAAGACTTCGTTCTCTCTTGTAAAATCACTTTCCGGTGGTTCGGAACCCACTTAAAACTGTAGGTCTAACTCATCAATCACCATCATCCAACTCTCATACCTGTGTGGATATCATCCTAAAAAATCCAATTTTTTGTCCTTTTATTTATATTTATTTGGGAATTTCCAACATTTCTCAATTAATTTATGTGTGGTAATTCCCGCTTCAATGGAGACGTTTACTACGTTTATGTATGCGTTAGATATCATGTTACGCCTGAGAATGCGCGTGTCTTACCATATATATCATATTGTATAACTTAATGTGCTGCAGATAGGGCCCAACTATAGATATACTGGCATTGTTGTGACGTCATTAATAACGAATTTCTCTTTGTTGGTAGTTGTAGATATTTATGGCGACCTGATAACGGCTGGTGTTGGGTTGGCTATGCCTGGGTTTACCAGCATTACCCTTCCTTCAAAACAGCTCTCGTGTTCCCTACTATAAATGCCATTATCAATCTGAAATATATTGTTTGGAAAATAGCATTTTCACCCGTATCAAGTTTGGATAAATAGTAGGCCTGTGTGTTATCCTACGTGAAATATAATAATTTTATTGAGACGAAATAGGCCTTTCTAAATATATTATACTATTTTTTACTCAGTAAAAAAGTTTACTAAGTTTTTTACTCAGTCTAACCCGGGAATCCAGTTTGGAGTTTTTCTTTCATGATAGATAACTTATGGTAGTGGTCACAAAATTACGAAATTTGGAAGGGTGAGTGATATACCATAGTGTCTATATCGTACAGTTCATATGTTTGGAAAGAGAAGAGTAAAAAACGTTTTTTGATGCGCTGATGATGTGGATTTTTGGTGTTTATTTATTTATTGTGACAAAATTATAATGAATGTGAGATCGCTATAGACTCATGTCAAAAACTGCTCTCTCCACTAACTTTGAATATTCCGTATTATCCAAAACATTGAGTTTAATTACTATGCTGAAAATTTAGATTTACCAAAATTCTCCACTCGAAAAAAAAAATAGAATGATTCCTTTGAACTTGAAGGTAATCAATTTGAAAGTTCACTCAAAACGAAACACTTAAAACAGTAGATAATAGTTTATAATAATAAACTATGATGGGGACTTTCAAGCCAAAAGAAGCATCGGAAGATGGAAATCAAAGAGAGTAGATAGAACAGAGAAATCTGAATAAGGTGAGATTGATTCTGTGCTCTGCTTCGCCTCTGTTCATATTATTTCAACAGCCCCAAACTTCCTGCATCAGTTTTCGGCGAAACCCACTGCTCTGTAGTCTATTCCTGGCGTGCGCAAGTTCACAACTCAATGAGATTCGGCAATTAACCGGTGACAATAATAATTGTCAACTGAAACGCTCAAATTATCCATCCATCCATCCAACCGTTCTGTTTTCTCCAATCTAAAAACGGAGCGAGAATCACAGAACATTCCAAGAATTCAAACTATAGAACAATAATTTGTTCACAGTCAGTTATTTACTCCTCTTTTCCGGCACTCTTCTTTATTCTTCTTATTTTTCTTCTCCTGTTTTCTTCTATTTCTTCTTCTTCTACTTTTTTTCTTCTTCTAATTTTCTTCTTCTACTTTTTCTTGTTCTTCTTCTACTTTTTCTTTTTCTTCCACTTTTTCTTCTCCTTCTAATTTTCCTTTTCTGCTTCTTCTTTTTCTTCTAATTTTCCTTTTCTGCTTCTTCTTTTTCTTCTAATTTTCCTTTTCTGCTTCTTCTTTTTCTTCTAATTTTCCTTTTCTGCTTCTTCTTCTTCTTCATACTATTATCCTCCTCTTCCCCCTATCAATGAACGATAATTATTGCTATAATCTCTAACACAATTTGTTAAGCATTTAGGACCCCGGCGAAATGAAAATGAACACCTAAACGTTCAAATATACCCAAAAAAGTGACAGTAGTGGAAATTAAATAAAGGGGGGGTGTAGTGTAAATTAAATAAAGGGGGGGGTGTAATGCGCTAAGTTCTATAACATTATTTTATGTAAAAGAATAAAACACTGTTAAATGTTGTCAATTTCACTTCTTTATCACTACAGCACTGGACCGCGGTTTCGTGGCTTCACCAGTCACATTTTCAACAGTACTAATACATTGCTTATAAAATAATGTAAACTAATCTGACTGGTGAAGCCACGAAACCGCGGTCCAGTGCTGTAGTGATAAAGAAGTGGAATTGACAACATTTAACAGTGTTTTATTCTTTTATTATGGAGTTCCACAACATCAACCAAAATTCTACAAATAAGTTATTTTATGTATTTATTGATTTTGGTCCGTTTCTATGAACCTTGCTTGTGAATACCTTGCATCAAGGTTGCCTTGAGAAGGCATCCCAAGGTAGGCTCATAAATAGGTGTGTTTGAAATTTTCCATCCTATAAATTCGAATGTTACTCACTTGATTTTTCAAAATTGGTACAGTTTGCAACGACTCTATTGACCTTGTTATGCCGTGCTGAAGTTAACGTTCGTAATTTGAATAAAGCAGGTAGATTGGTGAAACTTTTCTGCACAAGTTGATTTGACCTTTATGTGTATTGGTCAACAAATAGCGTCGAAATCTGTAGAAAAGAAACAATCGCATATCCATTCACTTCCCGGCCAGTTCACTGATTTTAGGCTTCAAGTAGGGAGCATTAATGAGGGAAATTCAAAACAATGTTTAGAAGCTTATAGTAAATTTTATGCTCTACAACTTTTGTTCAGTAATAGTTTTCGATAAAATGAGAGATTGAGTAGTTATGTGCGAAAAATGTGAGCCAATGACCGGCTGAGTCGACTAGCTGCATTGCCGGTTTCGGTATTTAACGACTATTACAGGTGAATTCGAACTCAAAGTGCAACAAATATGGACGTAGTACATAGAACATTTTATCGTCTACAAATTTGGTTATCAGACATTTTGCGCTGAAACGAACGTTAAATTAGTTATGTCGAAGAAACCGATCCAATGCCATTTGAAAGCTGAATAGGTTTTTGTATACCAGTAGATTTGCACACGTGCTCTATATCTATACATTGATAGTATGTCATATGTATTGTAGCCAATGCAATAGGCTATAGTGTACCTTTTGGCGTCTGAAACTGCTGTTTGGATGCGTTGTAGAGCAAAATTGCACAGAACCTTTTTTGTAGGCCACATATTGAATATTTGGGGAAATATATAAAAGTTCACTTTTTCACTCAGGGGGCACCAAGGGGTGCACCCAAACTTCAAATTCTATGCAACATGTAGGCTATAATTTCAATTTTAGCATTTATATGGCTCCCCAGGTGGAAAGCACAGGGGCCTATCACTTGAAATTACGAATCGATCATTAAGTTTGAAAATTTCAAAACTACAGGACAATAATGGGGTTCAAAGCCACCACAAATTATTATTACAGTTCTAATGGATTTAACTTCTACGTTGAATAATACCAAGCAAAGTAATGTGTTTTCCCTGTGGCTCTTGGCTACTAAACAAACGTCCAGCGTAATAACAGAAGAGGGAATATAATTCAAGTGGCTTTTCCACTCCAAGAATATCAGAATTCGAAAAGAGAAATTATTTACAACCCAAAAAGTCTAGAACAACGACCGGCACAGCGCCGACCGGGTTTTGAACAAGTTTATGTTTTTGGCCGGACATCGGTCTAATTTGCAATTCATATTTTTGTGCGCACCCTGTATAGGAAGAACAACTATGTATCAATGATGGAACAAATGGAAATGAGTGCCAACACTTCCTCAGCTATCGCCTTCCATCTCTAAGGTGATACAGACTGGAAAACTTTTTATTTTTTTAATTTTTTATTTTTGCGCATTGGAAATAAGCCGATACTTAATGGTCCAATTATTTCTCTTGTTTGTGGTTTAAAAAAAACCACTTTGACGGATAAGTTCTCGTGGGTTTTCTCAAATTCAGCGCCTAAATTCGAACTAATTCGAGCTCGAGTTGGTATGAATATACTCGAACTAACAAGCATCGAGTAGAGTACACATATTGCTCAATTAATTGGGATTCAATCGTTATACATTCACATTTATCCGACTTTTATACCTTCAAATCCGTCCTCAATTGATATTGAAGATACTAATCAATAGAAACGACTTTAAGCACTTTTTTATTTTGATGATTTTTTATCAGATACAATCCTTGGTGGGGGAGATATTGTTGGGAGCCTTCCATTGTAAAAAATAAGCCTATTATATCAATCAATGAATCATGAAGCTATTTGAATATCATTTTATTTTATATAATTATTGTACCGTACAGTATAATTTTATCGGTTATCAATGTCTCTCTGAGATTGGTTCAATTTGTGTATCAGTCAAACTGAAAGTCACACAACTAAATCACTCATCCGAATAAACTTATTCCTATTGTATCCATGCTGATATAACTTAAATACTAATTCATGAAATAATTTTAATAAAAATATTGAAATTAAAATTTCATCTACCAAAAGTATTTTTACAAAAATACAGCATTGTCATATTGGAAAAATAAACACATTCTACAGATATTACAATATGAAATCATATACTGAGATTTTTGAAAAACTTGAAGAATTTAGTTATGAAAATAAAAAGTAAAAAATCTTGATCAACTGAAGTTACTTGCATCAAATACAATTAACACTGGCAGCAGAAGTGTCAAAACTTATGTGTCAGCAGAATACAATTATTTTATAAATAAATAAATCTGTAAAGTAAAGTAAATTCGTATGGCTTTTCGTGGTGGGGAGACCCTTACGGGTAATAAATCTGTGAAAAGCTTTGATGGAACTGTTGAAAAAATAACCAATGAAAGAGTTCGTACGATTTTTGTAAATTTGATTTTCAGATACAACTGTTGCATTTAATTTTCAAATACAACTGTTGCATATAATATTTTATCTACGATCACCAATATATTGCGCCATATAAATATTTATTTATTTATCTTACTAACATACAATCAATGTAAATACAACAGGCTAGTGCCCAAAACTGTTTTTCACAAAATTTTAAATAAGAATCTTAGGTTAGGATTGTTTCACTAAAACTTTTACCTTGTAGCACAATAATTCATGAGTATTTTTTAGAAAAAGAATAATTACATTGATTTGACTTCAAACTAAACACCATCACAGTTCAAAAAAAAATTAAAACAATTTCCAATTTTGAAATTTCTGAGCAAAAAATCTACACTTGTTACACCAGTTGCCATAGTTACACATAAATAACTAATATGGCAATAACAAAAACGTCTTCCCATTTTAATCCTCAACGTAACATAACTGAGTTTGACTGAGATAGGATCCAACAATATATTATTTATTTACAATACTGTTTACACAGTTCTATCTATTTATCTATTTTGCTGAACTCATTGCTTTATTTCAATTGTGAGTTGAGTTTTTTCTATTTTTTTCAAGTGCATCTGTTGCAAGGTTTCGCGAAGTTCTTCCACCTGCAATACTTCGTTCTACTAAAACCGGAACTGCCAGTTTCAGTGTGCAAATATATCTATATTCCTGACAACACACCTCACTTGAACTTGTCGCACAATTCTGTATTGTCTCTTTCAATAAAAGCAACATCAATCTTCCTCTTTGGGACGGGAAGAGAGAGAAAAGTAAAAACAAACTAGGAGAGGGTGTGATGGAAGTGGGAGGGGATGAGGGTGAAAAGGAAAAACAAAGAAGGAGGAGGAGTAATGGGAGAGAGAAGGGATGAGGGAGAAGAGAAAAAACAAATAAGGAGAAAGAGTAATGGAAGATAACGGCGAGGGGTGTTCTGAGAGAAAGTAGAGTATCTTCATGTTCGTGTTAGTGGAGTATGCATGAATCAGAGAATGTTAGAGACGGGAATAATAAAAAAAATGAACAGTGTGTAGGAGGGAGAGAAAAACTATAAGAAAGAGATGGGACAGAAAAAGAGGGATGTAGAAAGTATTGAAAGGTGGAGTATGCAAGTGGAAAAAAATTGGAACAGAGTGTGTGAGGAGTTGTCGCAGGAAAAGGGGTGGGAGAAAAGAAAGTGAAGGTCCCTGTATTCTGGCGAAAATACGAATATTCATCGAAACGGAAACGAATAATATGGTGACAAAGAAGGGCGTCGCGCGTTCAGGAAATGGAATGTAAGTGAGGAGGAGAGGGAGAAGGAGAAGTACAGGAGGAAGACGGAGAAGAAGGAGAAAAAGGAAAAGAAGAAGGAGTAGAGAAGTGAACCAGGCGAGAGTGCGTCTCTCGAGTGGTTGGATTCATTGTTGATGTAGGGATTGGGGAAGAGGAAGAAGAAGAAGGAGAAGGAGAAACTGGAAAATAAGAAGAGAAAGAGGGAGAAAGAGACGGAGAAGAAGGAGATGGGGGAAAAAAGGAGGAGAAGAAGATGAAGAAGAGAAAGAAGGAGAAGTAGGAGAAGAAGACGATAGGGAAAAGAAGGAAGAGAAGAAGAAGAAGAAGGGGAAGAAGATGAGGAAGTGAAAGTGAGAGAAAAAGAAGGAGAAAAATACGATGGGGGAAAGAAGGAGATGAAGAAGAAGAAAAAGAGGGAGGAGAAGAAGAATACGGTGGAAAGAAGGAGAAGAGAAGACGATGGGGAGAGTAAAGGAGAAGAAGAAATAGAAGAAAAAGAGCGAGAAAAAGAAGAAGATGATGGGGGAAGGAAATAAGGGGTAGAATAAGAAGAAGAAAAAGAGGGAGAAGAAGAAAAAGCGGGAGAAGAAAAAGAAGAAGAAAAAGACGGAGAAGAAGAATACGGTGGAAAGAAGGAGAAGAGAAAACGATGGGGAGAATGAAGGAGAAGAAGAAGAAGAAGAAGAAGAAGAAGAAGAAGAAGAAGGAGCAAAGGTACCAGGATCAGCAGAAAAAGAGATGAAGAGAAGGAAGAAGAGGAAAAGAAATTTAATTTTAAAGAAGAGCGAGGATGAGAAGAAAAATAATAGGGGGGGGGGGGGGGGGGAAGGGTGAGATATAACTAGAAGAAGAGAAATAAATCAAGAGAAAGAAGAGTGACTGAAGATCGCTGTACACTGTTCGGCATAATATAGCCTAATCCAAGCGTGTTGATGACAGTACCAAATCCCTTTATTTTTCCAAAACTGCATTTTGACTATTTGTATCTCAAATTGACTATCTTTAACTCTTTGAATTTCTGAAAAAAGTGGGCCCTGAAAACGTTATAAAATTATGTTGCTGTATGTTCAATTGATATAGATGACATTTGACCAAATAATATGTAATTGGAGCAAATTAGATGTAATAAACAAATATCATATCTTTGAATTAAAAGAATAGTTTTGATCTTGGAACTATTTGATTTGAGCTAGGAGGGTATGTTTCTGAAGATAGATATGACCAAATAATATGTAATTGGAACAAATTGGATACAATGAACAAATATTGAAAAATATATTTGAATTAAAAAGAAATATTTTTTGATGACTATAAGCTACAAGGTTATGTTTCTAAATATTACATTTCTAGATGAGATACAAACAAATAATGAATATATAACTAGTGAGCCCAACGGGCTGGAGAACTCGCTTGCAAACAATTAATTTTTGAAAGGGAAACTCATTTGGAAAGCTTATCGTAGGGGTGAGGTAGTAACGAAAAACGGCTGCATTGAAGATACTTATTTAGATAAAACTCACAAGACATTTTATTACTTTAAGTTCAAGTTCATAGTTGCTCTGATACACAGATTTATTTTCCACAAAAAAGACCTACCGTAATCATATACCTATATATCAGGGCAATGGAATATATTTAGTAGCTATATTTACCACAAAAAAAAATAGCTGTTCATAATTATATCCAAATATCAGGGCAATAAAATTAGTATATCAGCTGATAGAGATTCTATAAAAAACCTGATCACATTTTTATATTCACCTACAGCTGATAATAACTCAAAATATATTTTGAAATCTATTGCGAATGCCATCATATGGTAGAATCGTAGAAACAATTATTTTCTATATATAGTAATATAATAGACATGTCAATGAAGGGCTGAGAACCTATCCTTTTGATTCGCCTCAAAAAGGATGAAGGAGTCGGTTAATTCTATTGGCCAACGAACTTGACCTGTCTAAAGATACCAAGAATCTGTGTTTCAAATTTGAAGTTGTTTGATAAAGGCGTTTGAAAGTTATCGTGGAACATACCCACAAACACACAACGCCTCGAGGCTCAAGTCAAAAGGAAGAACTCGCTTCGCTCGTTCAATTAACAGAATTATATATCAACATATCAGATTTAATGAACAAATATATCTTTAAAACTAAGAAACCATGGTTGAAAAAGTGTCATCACAAATGACACTGCGACAGTTCATATAAGTTTTTCGTAGTTGATTGTGGCGAATATGTGCCGCTTTCAAGAACGTTGCCAGCCTGACTTCCTCTCAATATGAATTCCATAATGCTGTGGGTTGGAAAGTTTCCTTTTTTTCTGTTAACAAGTGAAGCAAGCAGCAAAAGTTTACCTCCTACCAAACCCTTCCCCCTCCTGACATCCTACCACCCCTCCCACCCACCCACAAACCGACAACTGGCAATAAAGAAGCGTTCGTTTCATTTCGAATATTGTGTGGCTGAAGGAATTTCTCCATAATGTTTTCCTCGTCCTTTCAGCCTGTTGTTCCCTTCCATTTCAAATGGAAAAAGTTACCAGTTTCAAGCCATTTGCATATGAAATGAGCGCCCGGCCCAACCGAGCCTGAAAGACATTCAATCTAAATGTTGAGGTCTATCCCACAATACACAGACACCGTAGTCAAATTTCAGCTCAGCCGAGTGATTGTAAAGTAAGCATGTTCTTTTTAACTAACGTTTTCTACATGGAAAATATTGTGAGACGATGAAGAAGCTTTTCCTCTTTTCCCCAACGACTTGTTAAGATAATGAGCTTCCGTTTTTATTCAATTCGTAGCGAGATTTTCATCCAATTTAAGTCCTGTAAAATTGTGTAGGCGAAGAACGGGTTTGAAAAACAAGGACGGTTTTGTATGGGAAGGAATGCTTCCTACTTTAAAGTTAAAACTCGTTTGAAATTTCTTAGTAGTTCGACTTTTTTTCAGCGAATTCATAAAAGAAACAAACGGATAACAGTTTTTTTATTGCGGATGATGCCCACATGAGTCCGGAGACTTGTGCGTGGGTAACAAGGTGAATGGGTGAATGATATGAAACATCCATGGCTGAATGAGATTCGAACCTAAGGCTGCAGAAAACAAAACCAGTAGACCATTGTATGACAGCCGATAAAGGAGATGCCAGCAGAGGGCGCCAAATAACAAAGAATACGCCGGTCGTGTGACAAGAAGATAATGAGAAGGGATGATGGTACAGAAAGGTAAGAAGAAGGAGTGAGTGGTAGAGGATGAGGAAGAGGAGAAAGAGGCGAAAGTGTGTAGGAAAGAGGAGTAGGAATGAGGTGAAAAGGGGAGGAGGAGGAGTAGGAAGACAATGAGGAGGTGGTGCGGGAGAAGAAGGATGTAGAGGAGTTGGAGGAAAATGTGAAAAAGAAGACAGTAGAAGAAGAAGGAAAATAAAAAGATGAAGATGAAGAAAAAGAAAAGAAGAAGGGGAGAGGAAAAGGAAGAAGAAGAAGAAGAAGACAGAAGAACAAGAAAAAGAGGACAGGAGGAAAGAAGCAGAAAAGAGATGGAGACGAAAAGGAAGAAGGAGAAGAAGAAGACACGAGAAGTGGAAGAAGGAGGAAGAAGAAGGGAAGGAAGTATGAGAAGGAAAAAAAGAAGAAGAAGAGAAAGACAAGAGAAGAAGAAGAAGGAGAAGAAGAGGAAGACAGGAGAAGAAGAAGATGAAGAAGACAGGATGATAAGAAGAAGAAGGAGAAGGAGAAGAAGAGAAATACAAGAGAAGAAGAAGAAGAATAAGAAGAAGAGGAAAACAGGGAAAGAAAAAGGAACAGAAGACAGAAGAACATGAACTGAAGACAGGAGGAAAAGAACCAGAAAAAAGAAAAAGACAGGAGAAGAAGACAAAGAAGATAGAGAGGAAGAAGAAGAAGACGACAAAATATGACGAAGACTAACACAGAAGAAGATGGAATTTGTGAAGAATAAGAAGAGGGAAGAAGAAGAAGAAGAAGAAGACAGTAGAAGAAGAATCGAGAAGAAGACAGAAGGAAAAGAAGAAAAGATGATAATTTAGAAAATGATAAATTAGAAAAAGACAGGAGAAGAAGGAAGATAAGCATAAAAAGAAAAAGAAGAATAAGAAAAACTAGAGTAGGAAGTGGAGAAGGCTCCAGACTGGGATAAAGTTTTTAAATTGCCTGTCATGAGCTGGCTGTCATATCTCAATTGACAATTCAGAAATGCTTCTCTGTCTCGTCTTTCTTTCTCCATCTTCCTCTTTCCTTCTCTTTGTGGACACAGAGTGGAAATAATAAGAATGACACCGGTGAAGTGTGGTCACACCTCAGCTGTCACCAGGCGTGGGTCACCAGTGTGACATCACTTTGGTTTTTTGTTCTCTCTCTTCATAACCCGTTCAATTACTCCCTATCGTCCTTCCTCTTACTCATTCTATTTTTCTCTCCACAATTCTTTCTCTCTCTCACACTCTCTCTTTGTCTCTCTCTCTCTCTCTCTCTCTCTCTCTCTCACTCCCCCTCTATCTGCCTTCTTTCTATTTTTTTTGGTGCTGTCAAGTTCATTTTGTCAGAGCCAACCTTTCAACTGCATGCTCATTTCGTGTTTCTTCGCTTTTTAATTTTTCCCGGGGTTAGATCGATGAAAATCTGTAGAAAAAGCGGAAATTGTTCGATTAAAAGTTGTGCGGAGAATAATTGCGAAACTTTGATAATATATTTCGTGGAGTTCATTTTTTGGCTTGCAATGTGCTCCAGAATTGAATATTTCTTGATAATCCAGAATTTTTATTATTGGTCACACTAATGTTTGCTTTTCTCACCAAATAGTGAATAAAAGAGTCTGAACATGTAATTGAATTGACTTCTATATTTTCGACTTTAAATTCTCGAACAAATTATATTCACTTTCTTTGTACTGTTGGAACGTATTAGTGCTAAGTTTTCAAAGTGAATATCTAAATTCATATTTTGGAAAGAATCAGGAATTGTACTTCAAAGTGGAATTCCCAGTTGAACTTGATCATAACCTAAATTTGAATTTTTTATTGAAAATTTGTAACGAAAGCAGTAATGGGCTGTGCCTGTTGTATCTTTACTTGATGTGTTTTTGTAATAAATGAATTGAATAATAAATAAATGAATATTGGATCAATCAATATATAATATCGGAATTTATTAGTCAAAACCTGTTTCTGAATCTTATTTCTATGATATTTCATCTTGTATTCACCTTTTCCTATTTTCTCTTTTCTGGAGCATTTGAATCTCAGAACTAATTCATTTAAAACTTTTCTATTTTAATTTCCAAAATAACAGTGTTCATGAATCCCCCTCCTATACAAGTTCATTCTTCATAATTATTTTTTCATTCTCTAACACAATGCTCATTATTTTCTTCAATTATCAATGTACCAATTTGTAATCTTAAACTAAATTTTATTACCATGCTAAAAAAATAATTTGTGTATGCTTCACAAATACGTAATATATTATTAATTTCTTTGAAACATTCAACTCTGTTAGTACCGGTACTTCTTTTTTCAAGTGTATTTCTAAATTATTAGAATTGTTCTTCAAACAAATTCCTTGTGAAACATTGACATAACCTAACATTTGGATTCTTCAGTGTTGACAATTTGTGAAGAAAGCAGTTGTAGCAAAAGCCTGTTGCATCTTTGCTTGATTGTATTTTTGTCAGGAATAAATCACTTAAATTAATATAATTGAATTGAATGATTTACAATTATAAGGGCCGTATATACTTGAACGTTCCTTTCAGCGTTATTATCTAAGAACGACTTGAAAAGGCGTTACATTGAACGTGGTCAGAAGCTGAACTAACCTCGAAACATAATTTCAAACACTAACAAACATAATTCAACATAAATAAAAAGATGAAGACAATGTGCCATATATAAATTTACAGTTACTGTTTCGTAATTATTACCACACCAATATCTCTTATATTAATATTTACTGTTTTTGAATTTGAAATATTATTCAATTTTGATGTACAGTAGTGAGCGCTATCTGACAGCAGAACAAAGAACCTTCATCCATCCCACTTATTTATCATATTTTATGTTTATGTAGAAAGAAACGTTTATAGGTTAGAAGTCGATTTATATAAAGAAAGTAAAAATAGTTTCAATAGGTCAAATAAACAGTGAATGAAATTGCAATGGTGCAAAAGTTCAATATGATAATTTTACTTTATTTTAATGAGGCGATGCTACGCTAAAAAGTGAAGCCAAAATATGATAGAACAGAATCTCAAGAACGGCTTCAAGATAGCTCCTACCTATCTTGGCTAAGAACGGATTTGAGATACCGATTTTAAAAAAGACTTACGAAGATCTTTGAGTGAGGTTCTTAAATACGAAATTAAGTAGAAGTATTGATTATACAGAGTGAGTTTACTAGCTGACAAGTCAGGTTACAAGCTGGTCCAGCTGTCCTCACCATATTTAAGTAATGTAAATTATTATATGAGTGTTGTTTATAGTAAATTATTAGTGTTGAATTATTTATCATGAGTCGGACATTTTTTGGGGGAGCTGGGTTGGCTTTTAGTATTACAGCTACTCTTGCTGAATCTTCACTTCGTGAACTTGTAAGTGTAAGTAAGACTTATGCCGCTAAATACGGCACATATATTATAAATATTCAAATGTAAATAAATAAAATTTTATTAGCATTCAATGCATTGAACAGTAGACGTCATAAATCAATATACATTCGTCATATATTATAATATTATAAATATCGTATTGACTTTTTTTTTAGGATGAAGTCCACATAGGTATGAGACCTGTGCGTGGGTAATGAGTTGGATGATGGTGATTGATGAGTTGGACCTACAGTTTTAGGTGGGTTCCAAACCACTGGGAAGTGATTTTCAGCAGAGAACAGTGTCTTTTTTGCTGGCCAATCTAATCGGTCACCGTTACAAACAGGACCTACGAGAACGCAGCTTATCTATCTGATTGAACAGATACCTGCTACGGCTCGCGGCTATCACTTCCATAATATTAAAATATAAATATTCAATATGCATATATAATTATAAATACGGCACGTGATGTGATGTTTTTGTCTATCAGCTTATCAAAATTTCATTCCAATTTTCAAATTAAATTATTTCAGTCTTATTTACAAAAATATTCGTTGCCATTGCAGTTCACGAATCCACATTCTCATAATTCTGGAATGAATTATAATATACTCTTATATTTAGAAAGTATTTCATTTTGAAATCTAGTTCGTATGTATAAACTTGCTGTGCAGAACTGACCTTTTTTGATTCGCGGCAGACGCGTTTCAAACTATGT
This sequence comes from Conomelus anceps, assembly GCA_948455865.1. NCBI lineage: Eukaryota > Metazoa > Arthropoda > Insecta > Hemiptera > Delphacidae > Conomelus > Conomelus anceps. The sequence goes on from OX418219.1 coordinate 4,935,281, forward strand.
CGATCTTTTTCGGCGCTTGGTTGCATTCCATTCCACATCCTCAATGACCACTTAATTTAAAATCTCATTCCCTCTTCAACATCATCACAAACCCCTCCTAAAAACACCTCCACCACACCCACTTCCCCCACTCCTCCCACTACCTTCCTACGACCACCAGACCTTACATACTAGAAAACTACTCAGTCTGCCACCAAGCGCCAAAGAAGAACGTCATAGTTCGAAACGCGTCCGCCGTGACTCAAAAAAGGTCAGTTCTGCACAGCAAGTTTATACATATGAATAGTTCTACTGCAGTTCACGAAAAATGGATATCCACAACAATAATAATATGAAGCCTAGTCCCATTTTCAAAGTTCATTCTCATGTAAGAATCTGGCTCAACATGCATGTTGTTAAGCGGGTTGTCTAACTCACTCCCTGCATGGACGACATTTCTATCAGACGCATTACCTACAGAAAACCACAATACTACTAACAGAGACCTACATTGTACATCATATAAAACCACAATAACCCGCCTATTTTGTGTGCTGGGCCTCTCCAATGGGACGTTATAGTCCAATAACAGTTGAACACAGGTTCTCCCAATAAAATGAAAAGATATCACTGCGCACCGCCATCTTGTTTGTTGTACGACAAGAAGTAGTCGTGCTTCTCGCTAACGACAAAAACAATATTCGCAGTGAAATGTTCTTCTCTTTCTCTCCATTTCTTTCTTTCCCTTCATTTCTTATCTATTTTCTGTCTCTCTTCTGTAGCATGATAACAAGACAGAGTGCACTGAATCGTATGGGAAGCGCGCTGTATCAATATTGTTTGCTTTGTGCACTGTTCTTGCTTTCACTAGTTTAATAATGGAGAATTGGAAAAAATGATGGAAGTAAAACAAAGTAAAATGAACAACACTTCTTTTGAACCTTTTTTCTATAAATATTGAACCAATTGAACAAAAACTATCAATAATTGCAATACCTAAAGATTTTATCGAGATCTTCATTCTAACTTCAACTTCTTCTTTCAATTTCCCCGCTTTGATTAATTTTTTTTTCGATCTTCTACTTTTAATCATCACTTTTGAACAAGACTAAAAGTTTCTAGGTGACTACTCTTTTGAAATAGTACTCCTAAATAACTTCATAAAAACGATTCAAAAAATTGAATTATTTATCCCATTACCAATGTGTCCGTACTACTTTTTGGTTTACATTTCCATGCACCAATTTTATTTTCTTCAATTGTTTACTTTACCACTTATAATTAATATTCTTGAACAAATTTTAACAATGTCTAATCTGATCTGAGTTGAAACATCGCCTCCCTTCGCGATTTGAATAAAAATCTTCCTACTATATTTTTAATTATTGAAGATTATTTTTATTAAGGCTTAACATACCTGATATTTCGATTCAACTTTGAAATTCTGTGAAAAGCAGTTTTGGGCAATAGCCTGTCGTATTCAAATTGATTGAATGTTAGTAAAATGAATATAAACTTAAAAAACACTTTTAAATGGAAATTAACTCACATTATGGCGTGACGGCCGTTTCGCTCTGTTGTCTAGAGCATCGTCAGACGACCCACAGTACACTGATTTACAAACTCATACCTTAAATCAGTGTACTGTGGGTCGTCTGACGATGCTCTAGACAACAGAGCAAAACGGCCGTCACGCCATAATGTGAGTTAATTTCAATTTAAAAGTGTTTTTTAAGTTTATATTACATATTAGTGGAAACAAGATGGATCTTCAACATCATCAAAATGAATAAATAAATAAACATTTAAATTTATGATCGAAGTGTAAAAAAACAAGTTTATCTCATAAAAATGAGTATTGATTAATTCTTCTTGCCCGCCTACACAATTTCTAATTTCATGTGACCCTCTCCTTGAAAAGTTTCCCATGTTTGGTCTAGAGTCTAGTGTATCATATTAATATTATATCAATAATTTGCATAACATTGCTGTGTTCACAGCAATCTTCATTTAATATAAATACCTGAATGTAATAGCCTACAGTGAAATAAAATCAATACTTTTATACTAAACTACATATCAAACATTATTGTGGAAAACAATAAATGAAAAATAAACTGAAATTGAAAATAATGATTCAGTAAAACCATCAAAGAATAAGCTAATCTCCTCCCTTTACCATATTTCCAGCGCACCCCATCAGAAAACCGGCCGTAATTTTTTGTGAACTTTTTCTAGTTCCCTACTTTCTTGCTTATTTTATTTCTGTGTTAATCTCCATAATATGTGTGTTACAGGGCAATCACGTTAATTTCTACGATGGAAATTATTTGCTTTAAACGGCATTCACAATATTTGTGTACAGTGTACTGTTTTTGTTCTAGAACAATGGATCTGAAGTTGAGCTTAGATGAACTTGAATAAACAAGATGTGTTGTTGGGTTCTTCTACCAGATGAATAATAATTATGATTGTTCGTTGGGTATATTAGGCCTACTAATACTCTGAAGGAAGAACAAGAGTAGGTGCGTTGTACTTAGCCGATTCACAATTTTCAAGTGGTAGTGTGCTTGAAAAGCAGCTGCTCAAATCCCAAGTCCCTATTACACACGGTAGGCTAAGTTGCCGACTCTCTTCTTGCAGCTCGAGAAGTAGGCTTAGTGAGAAACGGCTTTCGAAAAGGTAGTGAAGGAGGAGAAAAAAGAAAAGGGGAATGAGTGGGAAAAAGCGGAAGAAGAGAAAGAAATCGAGAATGGAGGGGAGAAAGGAGAAGAGTTTAAAATTAAGAGGAGGAAGAGGAGTAGGATAATGAGAAGAATTAAAAGAAGCAAAAAAAAGAGGAAGAAGAGAGATAAGAAGAAGATGGGAAAGATGATGGAAAAAAGAAGAAGAAAAGGAAGAAGAAAACTCATAAGAGGCCGAAGAGAATAAAAATAAAGAGGAAAAGAAAAAAGGAGTGGAGAACGAAAGTAAGAAGAAAAGAAAGAGCATGAAGGAGAAGAAGAAAAAAGAAGGAGTATATGGAGAAGGAGACGAATGTGGAGGATAAGATGATGGAGAACAAGAATGAGAAGAGAAAGAAGATGGAAGGCACAACATACGACAGGTAGAAAAGGATGGAACGGGCGAAAAGAAGAAGAATGAGGGAAGAAGCTGAAGGGGAGAGAGTAGAAGATATGAGAGAACCTGAAGTAAGAAATAAAAAGAAGATAGAAAAGACGATGATAAGTGTAAAAGGAAAAGAAAAATGGAAGAAAAGAAGGAAAGAGATTAGAACAAGAAAGGTAGGAGATTTGAAAAGACAGACGAAGAAAAAAAAGATCATGATGACGAAAAAAGGAGAGGATACAGAAGAATAAAGAGAAGAAGATGAATAAGAAGGAGGAGAAAAAGAAAAGAATAAGAAAAGGGGAGTAGAAGAAGGAGCAAGAGGAGGAGGTAGACGTGGAAGAGAAAGAATTAGAAGGAGAAGAGAAGGAGAAAATTAGTAAAAAGTGAAGGGATGAAGGATGAAGAGGAGGAGGAGAGAAGAGAAAGAAATGGGGAAAATAAGAGGTAGAAAAGAGGAGGAGGAGGTGGATGAGGGGAAGGAGGAGGAAGAAGTAGAAGAAGAGAAGGAGAAGAAGGAAAGAAAAAAGAAGTAGAAGAGGAAAATAATAAGAAAAAAACAGTAAAAAGTAGATGATGGAGAAGTCGAACAAAGAGGGAGGAGGAGGAGAATGAGAGAAGGTGGATGAGGAAAAGGAGGAGGAAGAAGTAAAAGAAGAGGAGGAGGGAGAGAAGGAGAATAAAAAAAATAAGTAAAAGAGGAAAAGAACAGGAAAAAAGATGATGTAGGAGTAGAACAAAGAGGGAGGAGAAGGAGAATGAGAGGAGGTGGATGAGGAAAAGGAGGAGGAAGAAGAAGAAGAAGAGGAAAAGGAGGAAGAGAAGGAGAATAAAAAAATAAGTAGAAGAAGAAAAGAACAGGAAAAAGAAGATGATAGACAGGTAGAACAAAGAGGGAGAAGGAGGAGAATGAGAGGAGAAAGTGGATGAGGTAAAGGAAGAGGAAGAAGTAGAAGAAGAGAAGAAGGAAAAAAGAAAATGATGGACAAGTAGAACAAAGAGGGAGAAGGTGGATGAGGTGAAGGAAGAGAAAGAAGTAAGAGAGGAGAAGGAGAAGAGAAAAAAGTAAAAGAGGAAAAGAAGAAAAGAACAGGAAAAAGAAGATGATGGATAAGTAGAAGGAAGAAGAGAATGAAAATTTTGAAGGTAGTGATAAAGACAAGAAGTAGAATTAAAGAAAAGAAGAAGAATGGAGGATAATAAGAGCAAAACACTTGGAAGATTATCAATGAAGAGCAACTTGGAAATGGTGGACATGTAGCATGTAGCACAGCGGTGGTTTTGATGTAAACAATGGATAACCGTTAATTGGATTCAAAGCTGGCAGCGTTTATTCAGGTAGGACGACAAGAGACGAGAGAAAGAGGGAGATGATTCCAGAGAATAAAGGACAGAAGAACGGAAGAAGGGCGATAAAGACGGAGAGGAAGGACACCGCGAGCTTATGTACTTCAGAGAGAAGTAAAAAGAGAATGAAGGACAGGAGAACAGAAGAAGGGTGATAAAGAGGGAGAGGGAAGACACATCGAGCTTGTGTATGGTGGATATTTCGAAAATAAACACAGATCACCCCTTCTACAGTGCATATATATGTTGCTGTTATCCCTCTCTCTAAGGTGAGGTTAGGAAAGGTTAGGTCAGAGAGAGATAAAGAGAGAGGGATATGAAAGAGAGGGTGGAAATAACATATCACATAATATTATATATATAAATATGAGTAGAATAATTTAATTGTCCCGGAGACTTATTCAAGTAGCCCGTCAACAATGAAAGGGTTCCAAATAAATATATCTATATATTTGCGAGTGTTTGTATTAATTAAGCAATATATTCCACAAATCCTGTTGTTTACTGAGCGTGAGGCGAAATGGTGGCTCAGTGGTTGACCACTGCCCTATATACACACATAGATTGCAGGCAACCTATCACGCCAGGTCACCAACTGGGTCACTAGCGCTCCCTTTTGTGTAGCAGCTCTCACTCGGTCGCAGGATTTAAATAATTATCGCCAGCTTAGCTGTGAAATACTGCTACTGCGAATCGTCGTAAATGAGGCTGCTTGGTCGTGATTTATTTTAAGGTTAATCTGTTGCTTTTTTTAGTTTTAGTTTTTGTTGTCATGTGAAATTGTATCAGCTAGAGTAACGTCATTTGTTTTTATCTCTTTTTCCATAATAATAATAATAATAAGCGTATGGCTTTTAATGGTAGGGAGACCCTTACGGGTAGTTCCACCTCGCCGTTTGTGTCATGTTACGGGGAACATGGTGGTCCTACTATTTTAGGTGGGTTCCGAACCATAAGAGCCTGCTAGGATTTCCAACAACACGGAAACGAGGCAGCGGAGACAAATATAGTATTGTATTGTCATAAACATGTTTTATAAAAATTTATGTTTTATGTTTTAGTTATTCATATCAATATTTGGAGGTCTCTAAGCACGGACGGTTTCATATTAGAGGAAGCTTCCAGAACGGTAGTTATAACATGAAGTTCCTTTTATACTCTATCATCTATTCATCATTCCGCTATATTTCTAGTATATTAGTACTGTTTATTTTATTATCACTAGAATCAAATTGTTTGATTTAATTTTATTTCCACGAAAATTTTACTTTCAACATGCAAGATTAAAACACTACAATCTAGACTTTATAAATCGCAAAGTTAACTCAATATTGAAGAGCTGAAATTTTTTTATTGAAACAGTAGACCTGAAATATATTACTGTACATAATTACACTTTTTTTTTTATTCTTTTACGTTTCGCACTCTGGGGTACGTTAAAGAAAAAAAGTAGAAGAAGAAGGAGAAACAGAAAAGAATAGAGAACAAGAATAAGAAGAGAAAGAGACGAAGAACAGGACTCATGAGATAAAAATGAGGATGGAAAGAGAGAGAAGAATGAGATAAAGATGAAAGGGAGATGATGAAAGAGAACCTGAAGAAAACGAAAATGATGAAAAAGAAGGAAATGATGATGAAAATGGGAAAACATAAAAATGAATGAAAAGAAAAAGAGGAATAATAAAAAATAGGAGACTTGAAAAAAGAGAAAGAAAGAAGAGAAAGCGAAGAAACGAAACATCAGCATCAAAAAGAAGGATAAGAAGAAGAAAATGGAAAAAAGAAGAAGAAGAAAAAAAGGAAGGAAGGAGAAAAAATGCAGAAAGGAGAAGAAGGAAGAAGAGAGAAGAAGTAAGGAAAAAAGGAGAAAGAAGAAAGAAAGAGAAAATATAAGATAAGGAGAAGGAAGTAAGGGAATAGAAGAAGAATATTGAAGAAAAAAATAAGAAGGAAGAAAGGAGAAAAAAGATGCAGAAGGAAGAAGGAGAAAAGGAGAAAGAGGGGAGGAGGTAGAAAGAAGAAGGAAGAAGGAGAAGGAAATAGGAAAAGAATAGGAAGATGAAATAAAAAGAAGAAGATAAAATAAAAAGAAGAAGAAAATGAAAATAATGGGAAAGAAGGAGATGGTAATAAGAAGGAGGAAAATACAAAATTGAAAGAAAACAAGAAAAGGAATAAGAAAATGTATGAGTTTTAAAAAAAGAAAGGAGAAAATGAAGAAATGGAACAGCGTCAAATAAGAAGAAGGAGAAGGAAATGGGAGAAGAAGAAGGAAGAAGAAGAAGAAGAACATGGAAGCAAGAAGTAAAAAAGGATGAAGAAGGAAGAAAACAAGAAAAAATAGAAAGTAGCAAGAAGAAGGATGTAGGAAGAAGAAGGAAGTAGGAATATGGAGGAAAAAGGAAGAAGAAGGAAGTAGGAATATGGAGGAAAAAGGAAGATGAAGAAAGAAGGAAATAGGTGAAAAAAGAAGTAGGAAGGTGGAAGAAAGAAAGAAGTACAAAGAGACAAATAAGAAAACCAAGTAAGAGGAGGAGTTGCAGCTATCTATCTATTCACCTTATACACATCATCTGTAACGTGTTGAAAGGGGAGAGAGGGTTTTTGAGTATCAGTTTTGCACTGTGTTCTGTCATCATCATCATAATCATCGTCCTCATCATCATCATATCATCGGGAGGAGATCACCTGTCAAAAACTTTAATCCCAGCACAACCTGACACACGAAAAGTCAGAAAACCGATAATCATTTCTTGCATCAGGCAGCGGCAGTGTCAACAAAACTAGGCCGCTCTCATTCATAAAGCATGAATCTCCTTCATGAATCTATGGATTCGATGGTAATGGGCAAACACTGATTTCTAGCGGGGGAAATTGAAGAAGGCAATTTATGTAGAAGGTACTCAGCGATTTTATCTAGAAACTCATAAAAAGGTTGCTAGGAAATTTCCTTATAATACCTCGTAATTACAAAAGAATTTCCCAATATTAAAGGGCTTCGATCATAATACATGTTATACTTGAAGACTCTGACTATTAATATTCCACTTGACCTTGCCTTGAATTTTCACTCTATCGACTGCAATTTGGTAATCTTCCAAGATATCGAATGGATTTTTACACTGAAATTCGCCATATAAAATATTTAGAAAATATTTTTTCAGTAGTTTATTTCATGTCTGTTTTCCACAAAAAGTAGCTCTGTTTTTTCACCAATGCTGTGTTTCTATTTTCAATACAGCTGATAGTTAAAACAGATGAGATTTCTCATGTCTGCTGATTGAATTTATATAAATTATGTACAATAGGCTACAATTTACAATCGATATACAATATTAATTGGTTTTTTATATCATTAACTTAGTAATTCCTTTTTATTGTACTTGATTGAAATATTAGAGATAATTTTCTTCTCACAAATATTCATTTTCATGAATGATAACTTAATCTAACTTGTATGAAAGCTGAACCAAATGGATATGGGGGCTCGAGGGCTATCTTTAAATCTGATTCCAATTGCACATGATTTTAAAAATCATTTGTTCTTATAGAAGTAGGCCTAGGCTTACTTTTTCCCTTTTCAAATATCCTTAAAATACAAGCAAATTTCGAAAATCCTTCCAAACATACATCGCTGGGCATTCCTTAGAGGAAGATCCATGCAAAGTTTCATTGAATTTAGTCCAAGCGTTCAGCCGTGCATTTAAAGGATATTTTAAAGGAATCAAGTAAGGCTCTCAGGCCTCCTTCTAAAGGAGCATATTATATAAAAATGACATTCTTCATGATATGCAATTGAAATCAGATTCATAGATAGCCCTGGGGCCTTCTTATTAATTTCGTTTGGGCTTAGTCATATGAACAAAGTAATCATTCATAAGAATAACTTATTTGTTGGAGACAAACACATCATTTCTAATATCTACAATTAAGTATGAAACAAGTAAATGGTATCCAAATTTAAAAATATTGTTCTATAAACTCAATTATCAGACATTTGAAATCTAATATGAGCAATCAGCTGTCTCGCAAATAGAAAACACAGCGTTGTTGATGTGATATAGCGTGACCTTTTGTGAAAAACAAGCTTGAAATGGACTACGCGAATTGAATCAAGGGTTTGTTCTGATGACTGAGTTTAATTCTGCGATGGTGATTATCATTAGGTACATGGAGTATGTTCCTCTGTGCAAGCACCCTTATTATTGGGCGTGAGGTCTACTGTTCACAGAACTACTAGTTCTAGCAGTCAGTTGGTTAGCCACCGCAGTCACTTCAGTTTTGCAACACTGCAATTTGTTTCAGCCGCCTAATTTGATGACGTGAAGTAGGCCTCTAGTTGATTGATAAATTGAATACATTTATTCATTCATTTATTTATTTATTGTGACAAATTTACAACTAATGTGATGGTGCAACAGACTCAAGTCCAAAACTGCTCCCTTCACAAATTTTTAATATATGTTACATTCTCCAAAAACATTGTGGATAACACAGACTAAAAATTTAAGATTTGCTAAAAACCTTCACTCTAAAAATATCAAAATGAATCTTCTCACTCAACTAGCATTAATTTAAAAGTTCACTTGAAACGAAACACTAGAAACAGTTAAAAATAGTTAATAATATTAAATTTTCATAACTTTTGAATCGAAAAATGTTTCACATAGTGTCACTATGGGCTTAAGTACATTTTGCCTAATCATACTATTTAAGTTGGAATAGGTTTATATTTCATGTAACCAGAAGCTGTTTTACATTGTGTAGATTATTTTGTGAAGATATCCAAATATTTATAGTAAATTTGAAATGTACATGATGCACTCTCATATTCTCAACATGAATTGGTGTTTGAATTCTTGAATAATTATTTTCTTGATCCATCATGATATCCTCTATTTTTAAATTAACTTGCAACTTTTTATCTTAATATTTAATGATCTACTTGCAGACTTTATTTATATGAAAAAATTATAAATTTTCTCACTTGACTAAGCATGAACAAACCCAATTTGAAAGCATGCTCCAGTCAACTGAGTGAATTCATTATTTTCCCATGAAAATGTACATCATAAATTTACGATAGAATAATTATTTTTCTCTAATTATCTACATACTCTTAATTTTTAATCTCTTCTAGTTTGAAATCCAATTCAATACTGACTTAGTGTAAGAATTTCTAGTTTAATAACGAAGCAATAAACTAAAATTCTTGATATTTATTTTAATTATGAATTTGAAAGGAAGAAAGTAATTAAACATTCAGAACTCGATTAGATCTCAGAATTTATTTGATTTTAGAACGCAAGTTCTCTAGCCTAACTCTTTTTACTATTCTCTCTTATCCATTAATCTCAGAGCTCGAGCTCTCTATACTATTTTCTCTATCAAATTTCGTCTCCCTCCACGAGCTCTCTATACTATTTTCCCTATGAAATTTATTTTTCCTCCATGACTCTCTCTCTCTCTTCCTCCTCCCACAATTTCATAAACTACTAATCATCTATTTTCTCTCTCACACACTCTCTCTCGCTCTCTCTCTCTATCTCTCTCTCTCTCTCTAACAAAAACTTTATTCCTCTCTCAACCTAACCCTTCTCTCCATCATCACATATAGAACATGTGTCCGGGTCTAAGTGTATTTGAAGTAGAAGGAAGTGTGATAGTACAGCTATCCGTACATACCGGTGTTTTCTCTCTTTCTATCACACGCAAACCCTATTCAACCTCTATTCCACTTGAACCTCACCAAAACTCTGCTCTTCTCCATAACCCCACCTATTTGTACTCCTCATCCACATCCTTCTCCTTCACTTCCTCCTCATCGAATTCTGTTTCCTCTTGATCCTTCATCACTTCCTCCTCCTTATCATTTGCCACTTCCTCCTCCTCTTCCTCAACCTCTTCCTCCACCTCCTCTTCCTCCTCCAGATCCCTCACCACTCCATCTTCCTCCTCCTCCCTTTTTCCTCTCCTACTCCTCCTCATTATTTTCCACCTCATTATCCTCTTTTTCCACCTCTTCTTACTCCACCTTTTTCTTCTTCTACTTTCATCTCATTTTTATTTTTCTTCTTTTTCACTCTTCTTCTGCTTCTTATTATTTTTCTTCTTCTTCTTCTTCTTCTTCTTCCATTTTCTTTTTCTTCTTCTTCACTCTTCTCCTGCGTCTACTTCTTCCATCTTCTTCTTCTTCTTCTTTCTCTTTCATCTTCTTCTCCTCCTAATCGTATTCCTTTTCCTCCAGATCCTTTTCCTCTTCCTCATTATCTTCAACTTCAGCATCCTCTACTTCTTTCACATTTTTCCTCTACTACCATTTTTTTCTTCTTCTTCTAACATCTTTTTCTCCTCCTCCTATCATCTTTTTCTACTTCTTCTTAACCTCCTTCTTCTTTTTCACTCTTCTTCTGTTTCTTCTCATTTTTCTTCAATCTTCTCCTTCTTCCTCCATTTTCTTCTTTTTCTACCTTCACCTTATTCTTCTTCTCCTCCTCTTTCCTCCTCCCTCGTTTTCTCTACTTTTCATCCTCTTTACCTTCTTCTCTTCCTCCACCTTATTCTCCTTCCTCTTCTTTCGTTTTTTTCATCATATTCAGCTTCCTCTTCAACTTCTTCTTTCATCTCCTTTTTTCCATCTTCTAATTTTTCTTCTCCCATTTTCTTCTTCTATCTTCATCATCTTCTTTTTCCAGTTATTATTCTTCGTTTTCTTCTTTTTCATCTTGCACTTTCTTCTTCTTCTGCTTGTTTTTCTCCATCCACTGTTTCCTCTCCTCACCCCATCAACCTCCCCTTTATCGTATTCCTTTTTCTCCTGATCACCACCACTTTCTCCGCCTCCTCCACAACCTACCCCTTCTCCACTTCATCCTCATCCTCTCTATCCTCCTCCTCCTCTTCTACCCTTATTTGCACTGCGTCCCAACAACCAACAACCTTTGTCCTCCACAGTACTAGAACAACGGCGAACAAAAGGCTTTTCTCTACTGGAAAACGGTATTTCCATCTCTTTTCACCACATTCTCATCGTCTTCTCTTTCACTGTGTGAAGAACAATGACCCAGTAAAGAAGAGCAGAGCTTAGAAACAGGAGGAAAGACTAGAGAAGTTAATATTTTGCCCCCCCCCCCCCTATGTGTGTGCGCGTACGGGTGTGTGTGTGTATATATGTGTGTTTGTGTGTATGTTCTAGATTAATTGGCTTCCTTTGTTTGGCGTTTCTTTTCTAGTTTTTTTTCTCTCTGTTCGCTTGAAAATAAAAAAGGAAGTCCGGTTAGTTGTGTTGACCGTGTTCCACAGTCATGCAACATTAATAATTTCCCCCTTGGTAAAAGTGGGCCAAATGGCCTCCAGCAGTGAAAGGTGTGAGCTTGTTAACTGGGAAAATTATAGCAGGGTGGAATTTGAATTTTTTGTGCAGGTAGGTTGGGGCGTTTTGATCTCTCCTGGTTCTAAAGGAACAACTAAGATGCTAATTTGTGTTGAAAATCTCCATTAGGAGTGAAAGAGATTGTAAGATAGAGTAAGAGATAGTGAGTGCTAACCATCTATGATTCATAAACAATTTGATTTTAATGAATAGCGAAATAATGAAAGATACAATTCACTTTAAACCCTTCCCCTCAATTTATTCACATAATTCTTAATATTTAATTCGATATTAAATTAATATTAATTCATTCAATAAATTTTTCTTTTATTTATTCTTTTATCTACGACCATGTCATAATGTATACATTACAGTTTCACAATTGATGCCAAAACAGCTGTCTTTTCGAAATGTTTTTTGAAACCCGTTGTATAAAGAGCTCATTATAGTCCAGGTTCTACATTATAACACGGGTTCTGGACCAATCAGAAGCATTTTTGATGGAATCAATATCGTAATTCAATATTGTGAAACTATCAGCTGATTTGATCAAACTGCTACGCCAGCTGCTTTAACCTAACAATCTACTGTAACTTCTCATATTTGAGATGAGAGGTTACGTATCTCTGACAGTCACAGGTAAAATGAAATTGTTTTAAATAAATGTATACTAGTGGTCGTAGATAAAATAGTGTATGCAACGATTTTATTTGGCCATTAAAGCACTCGTGAGATATTTATAACACTCGCATTCGCTCGTGTTATAACTTACATCTAACTACTGCTTTAATAAGGGTCAAAATAAAATCGTTGCATAATAGTAGTTTATGCAACGATTTTATTTTGACCCTTATTAAGGCACGAGTTAGATGTAAGTTATAACACGAGCGAATGCGTTATAAATATCTCACGAGTGCCTTAATGGCCAAATAAAATCGTTGCATACACTATTTTATCTACGACCACTAGAATACATTTAATTAAAACAATTTCATTTTACCTGTGACTGTCAGAGATACCTACAACCTCTCATCTCAAATACGAAAAGTTATAGTAGATTGTTAGGTTAGCAGCTTAGTTAGCAATCTGATCAAATCAGCTGATAGTTTCACAATATTGAATTACGATATTGATTCTATCAAAAATGCTTCTGATTGGTCCAGAACCCGTGTTATAATGTAGAACCTGTACTATAATGAGCTCTTTATACAACGGGTTTCAAAAAACATTTCGAAAAGACAGCTGTTTTGGCATCAATTGTGAAACTGTAATGTATACATTATGACATGGCCGTAGATAAACTACTATTATTCAATTTAATATTTAATTTCATAATTCTTAATTTGATCACATAATTTTTTTTCAAAGCCCGATTTCACAGTAACTTGAATAATTAACATACAATACTTAACATACAGGATACTATAGTTTCGTCTGTCACGTCGTTTTCAGCCTCAAAGTGAAACTAAAATACAGAGTAGCTCACTGTAAGTTACACCCTTTTTGAAAGAATACTATTGGTTCATAAACTGTGAGCCTCTCATTGGTCGCACTTCACGATGGAGGTCTTCCATTGTTAATACTGGACACGCCCAATAGTAACAAAGATATCCTACCAATATTATAATTAATAATAATTATTAATATTCATTCACTGACCTCCTGTAAAGGGGTATAACGATTTGTCAATAAATTTACGTCATTAAAATAAAACCCTGTCATCTGTTTTGCATGTCATAATGAGCGTGAAATTCCTCATTTGAGTATGCACATATATTCTTCCTTTATTTTAACTCTAAATTCATCGCCTGCGATTACCTTTAAACGCGCTGGCAGAGAATTATATAGACGGATCCCTGCACTTTTTACTCCCCTCTCACACAATGTTGTTCGATGTAAGTCGTGTCTGTACCTGGTTCTATAACTGGAAAGTTATATTTTTTATACTGTGATAGTGCTTCCTGCTTCCAGAAGCCTTTTTTTATGCTCCCCGACGTTTTTTTTATTTTTAGCTTATAGTAATATTTCTTTTTCAACAGAGATTTTTATTCCTTTACAATTATTATTCTTCTCATTTGTAATTATGATGCGGACTCTTCTTCACACACAGGCGTAAGGCACATGTGAGGAATTTTTGTTCTCTTACTATATTTTGTATTGAATAGTTTGTATATGGTTTTTTTTTTTGTTTATTTTGTATTTTATACGAATATACCGATATACATATTGTATTTGTTGAAGGAGAAATAAAACCATTTTTTTTTATTTTGTTAAAAGTAAGATCAAAAACTAATATTTTGTATCTTTTTTTTTTTTTTTTTTTAGGATGAAGCCCACATAGGTCTGAGACCTGTGCGAGGGTAATGAGTTGGATGATGGTGATTGATGAGTTGGACCTACAGTTTTAGGTGGGTTCCGAACCACCGGGAAGTGATTTTACAGCAGAGAACAGTGTCTTTTTTGCTGGCCAATCTAATCGGTCACCGTTACGAACGGGACCTACGAGAACGCAGCTTATCTCTCTGATTGAACAGATACCAGCTACGGCTCGTGGCTATCACTTTGTATCTGTAAGACTCGTAAATTATTGTGCTTCAAGGTGAAATTTCTAGTGATACAGACCTAACCTAATATTGTATCCTAGGATTGTGATTCTATTAATAAATGTTGTAAATAGCAGTTTTGGACAATAGCCTGTTGTATTCACATTGATTGTATGTTACTTGAATCAAGTCAAGTTGAATTTTCAAGTTAGACTTGATAATCTGAGGTTAAATGAATGGATAATTGAATAAGATTCCATTGTGATATTGATGAGTAATATAAAATACAACTCACTACACTAGTCTACTCAAATACAGCTATTAATTGAAATCGGAGGAAAGCTTTAATGATTACACATGATGCTCTCACTGGGGATTGAAGAACATGAACATTAAAACCGACCGAAGAATTGGAACAATTGAGGTTTTTATAGCTTATAACGTTTGGTTGAGGAAAAATTGAGGAATTATTTATGAATATAGAATTTATCTAATAAAAATTAAAGAGCCTCGATATTTTTGCCTTTAAATATCAATAAAAATCCATTCGAACTTTAACAATTCAATAAAACCGTTATGATCGAAAACGTGATTTCATCACTCGCTACAGTAATCTGTTGAGTAAATTATTCGTTTGTTAAAAACACGAAAAAGCTCTCAATAGACTTGCTGGAGTGCATTGTTCGCTATGGAATAATAGGGCTAATCTGATTTGAATGAGAAATCGAAACGACAAAAGCTTCACAACTCGTAAAACCGACTTTATTCGCGTTTACAACTGTTGTTTACATAATAATAGCGGCGCTGAGCACCAGATTGAACCGTAATCAAAAACATTTTGACGACGGTCTAATAGCCTACATGCTTTTACCAGTCGTTCTTCAAACCCGCCCTGTAAAATGATCAAACAGAATGAACAGTTGATCATTTGTGTATCGAAATTTGCAATTTAGTATCGAAACCGGATACGGAAAATAGTCGAATGTTCATCGGAAATTTTACGCATGAGTTGCATGTTGTGTGCAGGGAATCGATGGCCCCTCTGTTTAACCATTAGTGTGAAAGCGACCGAATTTTCTCGTGCGTGAAATAATTTTCACATGCGAGTTAAATCTTTCTGCTGTTGCACTATTCGTAATAAGCAATTCGGATGAATTCGAGTTGTACAAAGCAAGCGTGGAAAATTGTGAACATGGAATTAATGAACTATGCAACACGAAATAAAAGATTCGTGTGGTTGATACAGACATGAGTCTGATTATTACGTACCAATTATTGTTATGCTCTAGTGCTTTAGGAGGAATCTTCCAAACCTTTTTTAAAAAACAGAACAAAGTTGAATGTTGTCTTATCCACTGTTTATTTTGAGTACTGAACCACGGTTTCGTGGTCGTATATGCCTCATTTTCAACAGAAGATTTTCAAGAACAGTTGAAAATGTGATGTGTAAGGCCACGAAACCATGGTCCAATACTTGAAATAAACAGTGGATTTGACAACATTCAACTTTGTTCTATTTTATTATAAAGTTCCACAACATCAAAAAAATCTACTTTTTTTAAGGATGAAGCCCACATAGGTTCAAGAC
Organism: Conomelus anceps; assembly: GCA_948455865.1. Taxonomy (NCBI): domain Eukaryota; kingdom Metazoa; phylum Arthropoda; class Insecta; order Hemiptera; family Delphacidae; genus Conomelus; species Conomelus anceps. The sequence goes on from OX418219.1 coordinate 4,951,218, forward strand.
TTGTGCATGGGTAACGAGTTGAATTGATAAGTTGCTCCTACAGTTTTAGGTAGGTTCCGAATCACCGGGAAGTTATTTTGCAGCAAAAAACAAAGTCTTTTTTTCCGGCCAATCCAATCGGTCACCTCTACTGAGAGGGCCTAGGAGAGTGTTGCTTGTCTAATCTCATTGAACAGATAGTTACCTGCTACAGAAAACTGCATAAGCTTTTCTCTCTCACCAAAATAGTGGTAGTGTGAATAAACCCTCTCGGTTGTGTTGAACTCATATTAATTTTTGACTCGGCGCTTAAGAATCTTGCTATTAATTTGGTATGAATGGAAGTTAGTCAATCACAGCTGTTTCTCAAGCTTTCCTATCGGACTCCTGTCGAGTCAACAGATCAACGTGTTTTAAACACTTTTTTGCGTATTTCGTTCATATCTCAATAATAATAATAATAATAATAATAATAATTACTATAGTTACAGACTTGTAACCTTTTTCAACAGATTTTTCAGTTTTTTTTTAAACATTAATCGATAAAGGCACTACCACAAATTCCTAAATGTGTAAATTCAGGAAAAACTGCCAACTTCCGCCGTCTTTATTCCTATAACAACGCGTTTTCCGACCAAAACTATAAAAAGGTCCCCCATTTTTTTTTTTATAAAAAATTCAAAATCGAACCAAAATTTGTTAAGAAAAGTTACAAAATCGTTATATAATAACTGAATAAGGACACCATACTTCTTTTCAAAATTCTCTTATATAAACATCACTATAAAAAGTATGTGTTAAGGCTATATGAGCCAAAAATTGCTTCGATAAATCTTAAGACACTATTATTTCTATTATTTTAAAGTTTCACGAACAATATTCTATTTAATCTATGAATCAAGACTACTGGGTTCTTCTGTATTCTATCTTCAAAATTACATTACATATTCTTTTACGAATATTATTATTTCTGTTTTATTGTACATAAGAACGTTTGATTCTTGGCAATAAAATCAATTCAATACAAAGTCTATATTGATATTAAGTCTTGACAAAGTCTGGTTGATATTATTTGAAAAAATCGCGAATATTATTTTAATAGAACAATGAAGCAGGATTGATTGATTGATTGCCTCTATTAAGGGCGAAGTTAGGACTCCAGGTCCTCTCTTACACTCAACCCATAAAAGGATGAGTAAATCATTTAATGGATTTTTTATTGAATGTAGAAATAAACTTCTGATTCATAAATACATGAAAAATAGAGTGATACGCTTTTGTACAATGTTTACCTGATATTCTATGAAACTAAAAAATAGAATTGAACAGAGCATGGAAAAATAGAGTTGAATGGTTTTTATTTGGAATTGAAATGCAAGAAGGTCTTTTTATTATTTTGTTATCTTTCCTTGGATGTTCGATGTGAATGAGATGAGAAAGAACGTTTGAGTGTGTTTTCATTGAGTATGATTGCAGGCTCCATAAACAGTAATGAAGAAAAAGTATGGGAGACAGAGAAAGATGAGAGAGAGTGAGAGAGAATAAGTAAGAAGTAGAAAGTAGGAACGTGTTCCGACAAAAAAAAAAATGGACGTGGAGTGCACAAGAGGGCTTACAATTTATCACTAGGAAAAACCCCTATTTCGACATTTTTCCACCATTTTCCTTCACCTTTCCGTCCCATCCTGATTCAGTTTTTTGTTTCCTTCGCATACCGGTTCATGGTTCACTTCTTTCAACCCTTTTCTACTTCACCGTTCATCACCTTACACCCCCCCCCCCCACTTCATCTAAACACCCTCAAGGATGGGTGAAGGGGGGCATCATCGTAACCCTTATATCTCTACCACTTACAATCGCCCATCTCCTTATGGAGATATAAGAAAGTGAAGGGAGCATAGCTTACACTACCAATGTTAAAATAATGTGACCGGAAAGAAACAAGCAAGACCCTTTTATTCGGAGGATGAAGCCCACATAGGTCTGAGACCTGTGCGTGGGTGATGAATTGGATGATGGTGAGATTGATGAGTTGGACCTACAGTTTTAGGTGGGTTCCGAACCACCAGGCAGTGATTTTACAGCAGAGAACAGATTTTATTTTGCTTGCCAATCCAATCGTTCACCCTTACAATGAGCGCCCAGGAGTTTCGTAGTTAACCTACTGCATGGGATTTGACGCCATTCGCGGCGTCAAGTATCTTTATCACTAACAAGTGATATCTATATATAAAAGTATCTATAAACAAGTATCTATATAGGTATCAAGTATATATACAAGTATCTATCTATAAACAAGTATCTATATTACCGCGAATTTCAAACTAAAAGTAGTTCATTTTTACATAATTCCACTTAAATGTATGAACCACGCTTATCATATGTGGAAAACAATTTTCTCCTCAGAATTATTTTTGAAAACATTTATCAAGATTTAACTTGTGATTTAGATAGTCGTATTGATCACAATAGTTTAATAAATTTATAGGTTTAACTCACAACAAAATATAGAGTTAGTCATGGCAGAGTCAGTGGCTTATCTCTATATATAAAAATGAATGTCTGTATGTATGTATATATGTATGTATGTATGTATGTTCCCTATTGACTCCAAAACTACTTGACAGATCGGCATGAAACTTTGGGAATATGTTGTGTGAATATTGGGGATGGTTTCTGACCATAAATTTCAATAGGGGAGCTAATAATTATTATTAATAAAACCATTTTATAGACCTAACCTACTGAACTTGCCAGCCAAGCAGCTTAAAGGAACAGCTGATAGAAGTCAACAGTTTTTAATCATATGGCAGGCCCCTTAGCGGCGTTATTTACGCTGTCTTTAAACAGCAAAAGACTTTGCACTTTGCATGTAGGCTACCGTGCAGTTGGAGCCTTGCAATATGTAGGAGACATACGACTGGGTATGATGAAATTTAATTATGCTAGGTTGATGACATTTGTTAACCAATGCAGATAGAAATTTGAAATGCAGCCTCAGCGGGAGGTGGCGAATAATAAAATAAAAAACCTAGCTTCTACCCTTATAGACATTGGATGTTTAAATTTGAAATGTTTCTTCATTCAGAGGTGGTGATTAAGAAAACAACGAAGCATCTCTGATCAGCTGGAAGAGCCCTAGGACTAACTTCTTTCCTAATTTGAAATGTAACCTCAGCGGGAGGTGGCGAATAATAAAATCAAGAATTTTTATGAGAATGCAGCAACGCGCGTTGGGCCAGCTAGTAATTATATAAAATCCACAACACTGGGGTTTATATCTATAGTGGATCTGTATAGTTGTTTATCTGTTGTTGTTGTTGTTGTTATAGTTGTTTAGCTGTTTATCTATAGTTGTATCTGTACAACGAAGTGTAAAGTGGCGGCCATCTTTAGAGATAGTCATGGTAGATTTCATAGATATATATAACAACATTGGTGTATATCTGTAGGGGAGTATAGCCGACGGAAGTGGCCGAATAGCCGCTCAAGATGGGGTCAACTACATTTTTCTGACTCCCTCCACTTTCTTATACCTTCATGTGTTGGACCAATGGCAGTTGCACACTTGGCCAGTAGGCAACATAATATAGTGGAATTACATCAAATCGTCATTGCAATTTATTAACGACGCGACAGCACCTTATTGAAATCGTGCCGTACTCCGTCCGTCCGTCTGTGCCATAGCGGTTGAAATGAAGATTCTAGACTCTTGAAACTTGTTATATAGCTTCCTCTTAGTCCAAGTGAGATCGCTATTGATTTTAGAGTTTGGGGGTCGAATTGATATTCTTACTTTAGAAGAATCAAAGTGAAATACCTAGTTCAACTTGTATATTAACTTAAAATTAGGGGTTTTAACCTACAAATTTGTAAAGAAAGAAGTAGCGGGCTATGCCTGTTGTATATTCTCCACTTGATTGTGTTTTGTGTTATATATGAATGAATTATAAAAATAATTATGATGTAAAACAAATTGCTACTACAGGCTCTATAGTTTTGGCCAGTAAAAATCAAAACATTTGACAGCTAGTTCATTCCTAATACAAAATAAATATGTAAAAAATATTACGAAGGCTGGATACGTAGCCCAATTTTATCCACTTCATTTTCACAGTGCAAGCCTTGATGTGTTCATTTTTCATTGTGTTCAAATCATTTCTTAAATTATTTTAAATCGTGGAATAGGAAAAAAACAGAGGAAATATCAAGTCCTGATATATTATAATATCTGTCGAACAAGAAGAAGAAACAAAACTCTTTCTCAAGAACTGCCAATTTGCGTATAAATTGGGAAGAATACATGATGTCCATAAGAATTAATGCAGTTAAATAGTGCATATGTATCAATACAACTGATAATAATAATTATTATTTCATGTAAATTAGTCGGGTTCTTGGATACTTCATTGAATTGGTCTATCATTATTTGAGAAAAAGCTTTTCAAAAAACCAAGACACAAAGATTTATGGTGTAGGGGTTGTAATCTTCCCAGAGTGCAATCAAGTTATGAGCCTCGATCATTCTATAGTTTGGTTATAAGTCAGAAAAAGGAAAAGATAAGGGGGAAAGAGATAACGAGTCAGAGAGAGAGAGAGAGAGAGAATGAGTGGGAGAGTGAGAGCGACTGAGGGAGAGACTAAAAAAGAGAACGAGAAGCCTTTTGACTCAACTCTAACGCGCTAATTGTAAAAGTTTTCCACCGCGCTGTGAAGATATCGGTGTTAGGATGAGATATGACACGAATCGGTAAGAAGGGGAATGGTGCTGAGGTGAGAAAAGATAGAGTGAGGGAGAGGGGGTTTCTGTGCCATTACATGCCTTCATTCATCTCTTTCTCTTTTCTCGTCATGATAAAGAAAATGCTCTCTCTCTTACCCTGTACCGTCATAAATTATTAGGCCACTATCAATTAAATTTTGATAATCAAGCGCACCTGCCTCTAGCCATCTTAATAGAATTTCTTCTGAACAAGTTCACTTCACCGAGAAGGCTTGATCTGTTTGTCTATCTTACATTTTGGTGGACTTAGCTGTAGCGGATTATTAGAATTATGAAAATTATTCTGGAAAACATTATATTTGTTTGATATTTATGTTCATGATAAATGGATGGGGCACTTATCTAGAAATATTTCGCGATAATAAGATATAAAATAAAGATATAAATATAGATAAAGATATAAAAAATATGATAATTGTGAAAATCCTTTTTCGTGATCTGCAGTACAACTATTTACTAGTAGAAACGTGCTCTACATAACTGACTTGTTGAGTCACGGGAGACGCGTCTCGAACTATAAAAATCTTCCTCAGCGCCTGGTTGCAGACTAACTTGTTCGAAACGCGTTCGCCTCGACTCAAAAGGTCATTTCTGCATAGCAATAAAAATTCTTAATTTCTATGATTGTAGATAATATAAGATAGGATAATAATAAGGAATTGAAAGTGAAGTAATATGCACTTCAAATATTTCACTTTAAAATAGGAATGTGCATCACAATCTCTCTTCAGATTTGATTCTCAGACAATTCATTTAAAGTTCTTCCATGATTTAAAGAGAAAAACTGTAGCTTATTTGTCGTAGAAGTCGTAAAAACGTTGATAAATAGCAAGAGGGAATGTAAAGAGAGAGAGAGAGAGAGAGAGAGAGAGAGAGAGAGAGAGAGAGAGAGAGAGAGAGAGAGAGAAAGAGAGAGACAGGGAACAAGAATGGCCGGCTCGATTTTTGGTAATAAATATCGTTGTGGGACAGTCAAAAGTGGAGAAAAACGGAGAAATTGTGCAAGAGAGAAGAAAGATAGGTGACTGGGAGCGATGAAGCGAGAGAAAAAGTTGTTTTTCAATAACCGATAGAAATAAATATTTCTTGAAATGCACTTCTAGGCTCTGATAAAGGGTAGGGCGATGATAAAATAACCGGGGCCCAGCTAAGAGAGTGGGCGTACTTCTTTCTATATGATCTGCTTCTGGTGAAATCCTCTGTTTTTTATGTTCAGATCACTGCAAAGATTGTGTTTTTTATTATCTATATTGGTCGGAAAAAAGTTGCTTCTATTATGTTCTTCTATGCATTGTTGAGGGTGATATGGTGTTAGATATCCATCTAGATATTAAGAAAGATGGGGGGGGGGGGGTCTGCATATATATATATATTTGAGTGTGCGTGTGAATGTGTGTGTGTGTGTGTGTCTTACGGATTGCACAAAAACAGCAACGATTTTGAACACTGAATTTGGCACAAATCTTCCTCTAACCTTGATTCGGTGCACCTCGAAGCCCGATTTTAGGTAATTTCTTGAAGGATAAAGCCCACATAGGTTTGAGACCTGTGCGTGGGTAATGAGTGGGATGATGGTGAATGATGAGTTGAATTCAAAGTCTTAGGTGGGTTCCAAACCACCAGGAAGTGACTTTACAACAGAGAACACATTATTTTTGCTAGCCAATCCAATCGGTCACCTTTACAGAGGGTCCAGGAGAGCGTTGCTTATCCAATCTGATTGAACAGATACCTGCTACGGCTCACGGCTATCACTCCCCACTTTTCTTTTCTGACCTTTAAAAATTAATGTTCAAATTCCACTAATGGACACTACTGCTGTTTCAAAATTACTGCTTAGGCGGCTCTGGAGGCGCAGTTGGTTGGAGCGCTTGTCTGCGATAAGTTATGGCTCTGGCTGGCTCCGTTTACTAGGGTTCTAATCTCATTCAGCCATGGACGTTTCTCCTGTGCGAGGGTAATGAGTTGGATGATGGTGATTTATGAGTTTGACCTACAGTTTTAGGTGGGTTCCGAACCACCGGGAAGTGATTTTCAGCAGAGAACAGTGTATTTTTTGCTGGCCAATCTAATCGGTCACCGTTACAAACAGGACCTACGAGAACGCAGCTTATCTATCTGATTGAACAGATCATTCACCCATTCACCTCATTACCCACGCACAAGTTTCCAGACTCATGTGGGCATCATCAGTAATGAAAAAAAATGTGTTTAGATAAAGGAAGCTCATAGAACAGCTGATACATTTTACGTCACTATGAAGCAAAAAAGTCACAAGCCAAAGCAACACTTTTGTTTTGAGTCAATATTGCAGCTCCTAATTCCCTTTTTTGGATTCTATTGCCATTGGCGGTTATAATCCATATAATAAATCAAATCAAACCAAATCAAATTAAATTTATTTCCCAGTTAACACAATTTATACATGAAATAATCATCTTTTTTTTGAGGATGAAGCCCACATAGGTCTGAGACCTGTGCGAGGGTAATGAGTTGGATGATGGTGATTTATGAGTTCGACCTACAGTTTTAGGTGGGTTCCGAACCACCGGGAAGTGATTTTCAGCAGAGAACAGTGTCTTTTTTGCTGGCCAATCTAATCGGTCACCGTTACAAACAGGACCTACGGGAACGCAGCTTATCTATCTGATTGAACAGATACCTGCTACGGCTCGCGGCTATCACTACTCTGTAGTATTAACAACGTAATAATATATATATCTACTGTGCTATACCTATACTTAACTACATATTAACCTAGTACAATTTTTCTGGAAAAGAAGCCCATAGCGAAATAAAAACAACATGCTCGTACTGAACAAAGCAAAAACGCAACTAAAGAAAAAAGAAACGTTCAATTATGAACATCCCCTTGCAAAGCCCGAGTCAGCTACTAGTGTTTTATAAGTAACTTCATGACGTTCTCACGAATGAGTGGTAGAAATCCATATACAGTATATAACATGTTTAATTCAAACATCACGTTGTAAAGCACAAGTGAACCACTAGTGGCTTTCATTGGTAGCTTCATAACTTTCCCGCGATAATATTAATGGACAAATATCATAAAAAATAATGAAAATCCTGTAAATGTATCATGATACCTGCAAATAGGTCGAGAACTGACTGATTAATTAAATGATTGATTAATTAATTGATAGTGTCCACTTACGGTTCAGATCAAGCGTAATGGCGCTGGAGATGGGAGCCACTAGGTTGTTGTTGGACGCCTGACACGTGAATACGGCGTTGAGGTGTTTGCGAGTCAACTTTTCCAGATGCAGCACATTCTTGACTCGACGGTCCGAGATCGATTCCCACGTATCGTCGAGCAAGGCATTCTCCTGCCACCACGAGACTCGCGGAGGGGGACGTCCTGCAATCATTAGAGTTCGTGAAAAATACAAGTTTAGAACAGGAAAAATAACTACAGACCAACTGTAGACATACTGTATTTAATTTATCAATTAACTATACTTGAAGTCATCAAATTAGGCGGCAGGAACAAATTGCGGTGTTGCAAAACTCAACTGACTGCGATTTTTTTTTTTTTTTTTTTTTTTGTACATTACGTCTTGGGGACTCCAGTTAAGGAGTATAAGACAAGTCAGATCAACAATATTATACACTAGATACCATAATTACTTCAATTAGTTGAGGTGAGGCTTAATTTTGATGTGAAAGGAACTCTTGTACACTATAAAAAGCTTTATCAACTAAATATTTCTTCAATTGTTTTTTAAATATTTCTATATTTTCAAGACTCTTCAAAAACTGCGGTAGCTTGTTGTAGAATTTCCTACCAATATAACTAGGTTTTTGTTTGAATAAGCTACTATTGTGACTCACCAAGTGATAATCTCCTCGGCTTCTTGTATTATAATCATGTACATCAAGATTTTGGTTAATATCATTCGTTTTTACATATAAAGTAGCTTCATACACATATAAGCAGGGTACAGTTAGGAGACCAAGTCTCTTGAACAACGGCCTACATGAATCTAATCTATTTACTCTTTCTATACACCTAACCGCTTTCTTTTGGATCTTAAACACCCAATCAAGATTTTGTTTTGATGAATTACCCCATACTAAGATAGCATACCTAATATGTGACAGTAAGAGCCCATGGTAAGCTGTAAAAAGTAACTTTTTGTTATTCAATCTAGCGAGCTGTCGCAGGACAAATACCCCAGATGAAATTTTACTACATATTTTCTCAATGTATGGAGTCCAGGTCAATCTTCTATCCAACGTAACTCCTAGAAATGCAATTTTTTCTTCCTGGTCTAATTGATTATCGTTTACAAACACGTTTATAGCCCTATCTTCATTTAAATTATGTTTGTTTTTGAAATTGAAGGTATTGGCATTTTTTACTATTTATAGTTAATTTCAACTGATTTAAAAATTGGACAATGGACTGCACACCTATATGGGCACTTATTTCTAAATTATCTAGAATGGAATTGCTGAAAATGAGTGATGTATCATCAGCAAATAAGAGGGCTCTACCACTAATTAATTCTTTAGGTAAACGGTTGACATATAACAAAAAAAGCAATGGAGCTAGTATTGACCCCTGAGGCACTCCAGCTTGCACCTCTAATTTATTAGATTTATTCTTTACTATACTATTACCAACTACTGTAGTTAGTTCTACACATTGTTTTCTCCCAATAAGATATGATTCAAACCATTTCAGTTCAACCCCATTTACACCTACATTTTGCAGTATTTCCAATAAAGTTCTATGATTAACACAATCAAATGCCTTTGACAGATCTAAGAAGATTGCAGTAGCTTTATCACCTGAATCTATTATATCTATTAGTTTTTCAACTAGAGAAACTATGGCTGTTTTTGTTGATCTCCCTTTCTGGAAGCCATGCTGTTCATCATGGATAAAGTTAGCTTCTTGAAAGTGCAGAATTAACCTATTTAGAACTACTCTTTCAAAAATTTTACTTATTACATTTAAAATACTAATTGGCCTATAGTTTTCTACCTTTTCTCTATCACCACTTTTGAAGATTGGCAAGATCTTCCCCTCTTTTAAGTTATCTGGAAAAACACCTTGTTCTAAGGAATGATTGATCAGATGAATCAAAGGGTCTAACAATTGATCTTTACATTCTTTCAGAATTTTACTGGATACCCCATCCATTCCTACAGTTTTTTTATTATTTAAACTATCAATGATATTTGACAAATCGTCTTGGCATACTGGGTGGAATTTTAATTCGTTCTGAATCCCCTCAGTATTCCTCATGTTTGCATCACTAATACCTGTATTAAGAGATTTTTGAAGATCCTTAGCAACCAGTTGATAATATCTGTTAAAGAAATTACAAATGTCTACACTATCATCAATATATTTGTTATTTTTGTTAATTATTCTGGGGACACTAGTATAATCATCTACATGAGCTACTTGCCTATTTTTGTTTATTACATCCCACACTGCTGTGTTAAAGTACACACTATTATTCAAAATTTCAGCTGTTTTCTTACATTTCGCTCTTTTCACTTCTCTTGTATAATTTTTCTTTAGAGCTTTGTAATTATCTTCACTTAACAAATTTCTAGATAGTTTGAATTCATCATATGCATCTTTAACCCTATTTCTTTCTGCAAGGATATCATCACTTATCCACTCTTCAATCTTGTCTAATTTGTTCTTTACAGGGACTTTTTTACTGGAAAACTCATAGTAATATGAAACCTTAAAATATTAATGAAACTATCATATTTGTCATTTAAACTATTGCTATTGTAAACCCTACTCCAGTTTTCTTGTAGCAGATTCTGCTTCAAACAATCGATATTCCCCTGTTCACATTGTTGAATTTCTTTCATTACTCTACTCTTTTTAATTGATTTATGACCTTGCAACCCCACCTCTAAGATTTGATAGTCATGATCAGATAGTTCCGAGCCGCCTAATCTTGTTTTAGAGTAATCTATATTAGTAAGGATGTTATCAATTATTGTTTGTGATGTTCTTGTGACTCTGGTATATTCATGAACTTTTATTTCCAAGTTATTCATGCATATAATATCCTTTAAATCTTCTGTCATTTTATTCTGTGTTGCAAAGTCTGTATTGAAATCTCCCGCTACAATAACGTTTGTAAAACGAGTAGTAGTAATCTCTAAAAGCCTATTGAATAGTTCACAAAAATTGTTCCATTCCCCATTTGGTGACCTGTAAATACCTAACACCGCTACTTCGAAATTATTGTCGATTTTTATTCTTAACCCAGAAACTTCTAAATCCATTTCCACAGCAAATTTCTCTACATATTCTAAATTAAATGTTTGCATATTCTTAGCATTTTTAGTGAAGATAGCTACTCCCCCACTTCGATGAGATGTCCTGCAATACGACGTTTTCAATGAATAGTTTGGAATATTAAGTTGTGACAATTCATCTTCTTTTAAACCATGCTCTGTGAAAATAGCTATATCAGGAGCCTCTTCTTTAAAAAATACTTCGATTCTATCTATTTTGTTACGAATGTATTGAATATTCTGATGGAACACAGTGAGTACCGGTACTTCCCTATCATCCCTTATTACTTTATCGTTGCCTTTGCATATTGAAGTAGATTTACTTAATCTCTTAGAATCTTGAGAGCCTATATCAGATTGCTACAAGAGTTCCTTCCACTAATGCTATCCTGATTTTTTGATCGATTAACGTCTTTTAATACAATTGAAGATATGAATTTATCATCTGAAACTAGTTTCCCTTCCCGGTTTTGAGCCACTTTACTAAAAAAGGTTCGTTAGATGATTGTTTAGGAGAATTATTGACAGTAGATTGCAAGCGACTTTCAATCAGCTCTGCCAGCCTATTACAAAATATTACTTTGCCAGATTGATTTAGATGTAGACCATGATTAGTGAAGTTTGGTTTTTTCAGCCTTTCATTTAGAAAACAAATCCCCAACTGCTTAGAATTCTTATTTTTTAGGCTGTTGATTGTATTATGAATTGATTTATTTGTTGACTTAATGGCTTCATTTAGCTCTGGCCTATCAAACCTATACGGAATTGTACTTATTATTACATTAGTTTTTTGGCTGAGTGGCACAATCCTTTAATTTTTTCATTTATTTCAGGAAGATGTTTTAGATTAGGTTCATTTATATTGTTTGAGCCACCCAGTACTATTAGAAAATCGTTTTTTCCAAAATCTTTAGTCTGTTCCTGTGCTGACTCTACGATAGCGTTTATAGGGGCACTTGGTTTGAAAAAGCTCTGAACTTCATACTTATTTTTTAATCTTTTATTTAGTAGGTCACTACAGTCTCGTCCATGACTGGATGTCAAGAGCAGTACTCTACCTTTCCTATCGTTATTTGCCCTTACTTTAGTTTTGGTTGCTGTTTGCAAAACCTGACTATACGTTTTTGTTTGACCATTTCTATTAATTTTTTCTACATTTGATTTAGGTTCTACTTTTTTTGTATTGATCAGAGGTTCAGATCTCACATTAGCCAAGTTTATTTTTGATTTTAATATTTCGATTTCCTCTGACATAGACCTACATTGACTCGTGAGATTTAGTATTTCAGTTTTATGGTCTTCCTGCTGCAATTTTACAATAACTTCCAGAGATTTTATGTGATCCACTAACCCTATTCGTTCTTCCTCAGAATTTTTTAGTGATGTTTCTAATTTTGTTTTCAATTTGGTGTGATCACTCAATAGTTTAGCAACCTTTTCTTCTACATCTACAGTAGCTTTAAGAGCTGTTGGAGATTTTTTTGTTAATAATTGCTGAGATCGCGTAGCTACCTGAGTTTTAGTTAAACAATTAGATTTAGATGCCTTGTTTGGACTCATTTTCCTAGCTAAAAATTGTTTTCAATTGATTTTAGTTAAATGTTTAATGAAATATCACTTAATTTTTTACAATTGTCAACTTGAGACTATTTAATTACAAGAAAATTTATCAATATCGGTACACCTAACCTCGAAAATAGAATTTGACTTTTTATTTAAATACTTTAACTTATATTAGACAAGTTAATGATGAAAATTATTAAGATATTATAAATACTAATAATAATAAACAAAAATACTACTTATCCGTTCGAATTAATATTCTATGCTTCAAAATTTGCAGAGCCTGTTCTGACAACGTATGCACAGTACCACTGCTACCTTGATCGTCAAGCCAACCTTGATCAACCTTGATCGATGGCTAACCAACTGACTGCTAGAACTAGTAGTTCTGTGAACAGTAGACCTCACGCCCAATAATAAGGGTGCTTGCACAGAGGAACAGACTCCATATACTCAATGATAATCACCATCGCAAAATTATCAGACAGTCTGAAAAACACAAATTAAAAACACAGTCATCAGACATAACCCTTGATTCAATTTGCGTAGTCTATTTCATGACTATCTTCCATGAAAAGTGTCTCTGTATCACATCACCAAGGCTGCAATTCTATTCTCCAGATAGCTGATAGCACAAACCAGATGAGACCAGATAAGATGAATGAATTTAATTTATAAATTAAATCGATATGATGCAATTTGCCTAGTTTATTTTCCAATAAAATGTAATCTTTATCACATAATCAAGGCTGCAGTTCTATTTTTCAGACATTAAATGCTCAAATCAGTTAAGATTTCACATTTCTGATGAATGAATTTCTAGAACAATATTAATTAAATTTATAAATTGAATTATTATGATGCAATTTTCGTAGTCTATTTCATGTCTGTTTTCCACTTAAAGGTAATCTTCATAAAATTATCAAGGCTGCAGTTCTATTTTTCAGACATTAATTGCTTTTTTTTCGGAGGATGAAGCCCACATAGGTCTGAAACCTGTGCGTGGGTAATGAACTGGATGATGGTGAATGATAAGTAAGACCTACAGTTTTAGGTGGGTTCCGAACCACCAGGAAGTGATTTTCCAGCGTTACAAACAGACAGACAGACAGCCATATTCAAAATAGTCGACTTGAAACAGAGAACTCTCTTCATTAGTACAAAAACCTGTAAGAAATGTCATTTTAAGTTAGAGAAACTTTTAGATTATCATTAGTTCAACTCATTAAACTTACAATACTCTAATTGAGAGAGAAATTAGACTAATTACTTGAACAATGGTTGAGTCTATGGGAGCCTTATCGTTTACCGGTTAATAGAATTATACCAGAGAATAATTGGTCTATTAAAATTATTGAACGTCTATGAATTTGAATAGACCAATCAGACGTCTTAGTCACCACTGAAATTTTATTTACTGGTAAACAGAATAGACCAATTAGACACGTTAGTCTCCGGAGAAATGTCATTTACCGGTAAACGGAAGGCTTTTATAAAATCAACTCATTGTGAAAGATACCATTTGGAGATTGATAACCGACTAGAAACCTATTTCAAACAACACTTATTTATATCTCATTCATTGCCCTTTTACATCAATATTTAAGTATTTAATCAGTTGACAAGTGACTTGTCAGTAAGCTATTACCAAAACTACGAAATAAAAATATTAATTTATTGGTCATCTTGACAGTAAATTCTTCCAATTATTTTTTTTTTTCAACCTATAGAGGAATGTCTTTCTCTGTAAATGCAGCAGAAGAAATAATTTGTTGATGATGACTAGCCCTCAATTTCAGTTACCATTTCGTTAAAGATAGGGAAGGAGCTTACAAACATAAACTGTGCCCAACAGTTAAGGCTGTAAAGGGTTTCTAGTCATAAAATTTTAGAAGTTTTTTGTTTTGGATATCATCAATGGATTAAAATGTTATCTATTGTAATGAGGATAAAATCTTCACCGTTATTTTCTAAAATATGGGGGTTTAAAGTTAAAATTTTTATGTTTTTGGGGAAAATTGTTTTTAGTCATAACATTTTCGAAGTTTTTGTTTTGAATACTATAAAAGTATATGTTATTTATTGTGATGAGATTAAAATCTTCATCGTTATTTTGTAAAATATGGGGTTTTTAAGTTGAAATTTTTATGTTTTGGAGGACAATTGATCTTCTGGTTATTAAAAACTTTTGTAATTTTTTATTACAAAAAGACTTTTTGGGGAATAGAATTACATATTTTCTATCTCGGTCAAACAATAAGGTTATTCAAATTAAATTTTAAAAAATCGTAGTTCTTCGCAACTTGAAAATTTATTTTGACAAAAACTGATTCAGATAAAAAATATAATAGTATTGAAATAAATCTGAGTTTTTCAAAAATGTATTCTAAAAAAAATACTTGTTTGAGATAGAAAGTATGTAATTCTATTCATCAATAAGTATTTTAATTATCAAAATTATCGAAAGTTTAAAATAGGTGAGACAAATTGCCTCCAAAATCTGAAAAATTTCAAATTTGGTCCCTCATATTCCACAAAACAATATTGATAGAAACAAATTTTTCTCACGGCAATAGATAGACTTTCAATACTTTAATAATAGTCATATTTTATAATACTTTAATAAATGTCATTTACCGGTAAACGGAAGGCTTCCATAAAATCAACCCATTGTGAGAGATATCATTTGGAGATTGATACACGACTAGAAACCAATTCCTAATAGGTACCTATATCTAATACAAGAATCTTTGTGAAATAAAATTGTGACCATAAACCCTGCGCACAGCCTTAAATCACAGTTCAATATTGTTGGTGGAGTAATTTATTCTCTCTTTTAAGCCCATGTCAAAAAATACTATTCAACATGATGAATGTCGGGGTTTTTCTCTGCATCTCACAGTTGGATAACACAAATTTTTTAGAACTCCATCACCAATATATGATGTAGGCTACAGTTTCAGCAATAGGAAAGTAATGTCACACAGTAATAATAATAATAATAATTATTATTATTATTATGTCACACAGTGACATGGCGTATAGGAAAATAAAGTCGAAGATTGGAAATAAAAAATTCATGAGTTATTTTTTGGCTCTCTCACTGTTTCCCTCTCTTACTCACGTTTTCTCTTTCACACTCTCACTCACCTCCAGTTGCAATGCAGGCTATTTCGACAGCGCTGCCCTCGTTATAAGGTCCGAGTTTTTCACGCTGTATGTTGGCCCCCGACTCATCGAGCACGTTCAGTCTTTCAGGAGGTACTGCAACAAAAATACAATAATCAAGATTAAAATAGAACGAAATACGAGTTAATTTTTTCGTAATTCGATCAGAGAGTGGACAACATCAGTGCTTCAGCAATGGAATATGTTTTGGGAGGAAGAAGTCCATTTAGTACACACACATTGACCTGGAAATATACATCATGTTTACCTGGAAAGCGATTATTGAATTAGAGTCTGTTTCTTTTTCGATTATCAATTGTATTTTCTTTTTTCAAATAAGAATTGAACATTACTTTGATTTATCGGATGATAGAAGCGCACACCCTGTTTAATAAACAGCTACTTCCTGTAATCTGTCGATGATAATAAACCGCTGAAGAATGAGAGATTGAAGGAGGAAAAAGAGAAAGAAGAAAAAAGAAAAAATAAGAAAAACAAAAAAGGTGGAAAAAAGGAGAACAAAGTAAAATGAGAGGAAACAAAAAGGAGAAAAAAGAAAAGTAATAGAAAAAGACGAGGAATATGAAAAAGAGACGATTATCGAATTAAATTTATAGATAGTTTATGACACATTCTAGAAATCCAGAATCAATTGAATCGGGCAACCTGCTAGTACAAGATAAGTATCTTAAAAGGTCAGAAGAGTCATTGGCTTGTATGACTGTCAGTATTTGCTACATTATTAAGCATTTAAATTGTTACATTTTAATTTAGTCTGAAAATTTTAATCCTAATTTAATATTTTTTCCTTTTTTTTCTTTATTGTACACGTCTATTCTACATGTACAGTGAGGGCTGCATTCATAAACGGACCTTCAGTGTCTTGACTCAATGGACTCTCTAAATATAATGTATTTATATAAGCATTTCAAGAGTCTCTCGAGTCATTTCAAGAGACCCTCGAGTCATTTCAAGAGTCCATCGAGTCATTTCAAGAGCCCCTAGAATCGTTTCAAGATTCCCTCGAGTCATTTCAAGAGTTCCTCGAGGCATTTCAACAGTCCCTCGAGTCAAGAAACACTGGAGGAACGTTCATGTACAAGGGTATTTAACCACGAAGCCCGTACCTCCTTAACCCATTTTTACGATTTTTTTAGAAAATATAGATATAGATTATAAGAAGCTAGTAAGTTATAGATTATGTAATCATAGTTAATCACAAAAACGAACTCGAAAATTACTTTCTTCAAGGGAAGTGAGTAATTTGTGATTTTAATATATTGACGAGTTTGTGACGTTTATGTTAAAGCACATTAAAAAAATTCAGGTGACTTTATTTCTTATTTTACAGTCTTCCTAGATTTTCTAGATAACCCGTATTTTCGTAAATCCTGACAGAATATCAAGGTTCCACATGTATTGAACTTTTAATTTTTTAGCGTTCGGAGGACACGTTAAGCCCGTCAGTCCCGGATGCCTAAAAACAGTCCTTATGCCACTTATCAGAGGCCCTGAACTTATTACCTGAAAACTCTGATACCAGACCTGAGCCAGCCAGGTCCCACAATTATTTCATTTTAAGATCCTTCAAGTTTTTCACTACAGTAGATTCCTCACATGAGCTTGAACCTTGTGTAAGGCTTGAGCCTGAAACTCTGACATCAGACCTTAGGTCACAAGATATTATTTTATTTCCCCAGAATATGCTACATGTTTTTTTATTGTAGCATATTTCTAACATAAGCTTGAGGCTTGTGTGAGGCTTGACCTTGAGGTTATAAATGAGGTGAATAATAATACAAAAATACCACGCCTAGTACGAAGCCCCAGACCGATCGAGTAATAAGTTTATTTTTTCCTCCAGTAGGAAAAATACTGGCTCGCGGACCCCTGTCCCTCAAATTTCCAATGTCTAAATAAAAAATAAATACTCCTTTCGCAGGACCTGCAAAACTTAGCGAATTTCTGTATTTTTTCAAATATTTATGAATATCTATAGGCTATATATTTTTTTAATTTCTGAAAAAAAACACGAAGCGTTCTGTACTCTAGGGACCCCAAAACAAGTTTATATTGAGGTTCAGGGTGAAAGTAGCACATCACGACCAACTGCAATATTTACATTTCAAGAAATTCGCTCAAACCCTCCCCCCACGAAATTAAAATAATTTCAAATTAAAAAAAACTAGCTCCATATTCGCTTTTATCACCAAAAAATACTGATAACTAATCACTTTTTTCATATTGCACAAATTAAACAATTTTCGACGCCATTTTGAAAATGGCTGCTTTTCTCAAAACGCACTGGTTTTTCGAGGTGGATGAGTTGAAATTCGGATTCAGCGCCTCAAAAACCATAAGGAACAGTCAAGAAAAAAAAAGATTAAAGTTTTTTCCTGAAACACTTTTTTAGCACCAAATAACTAACTCCATAGGGCAAGATACAGCTTTTGACAACAATGGTTTTTTCTTGATATCTTGAAAATTTGTTGAGCTAGAAGGCAGTGCAATACCTTAAAATTTTTGACTCCATGAGCTCTATCTTAAAGTCTAACAATAGAACTAAAATTTTCAAATACAACCCTTTTCTTCTTGAAAACCCCTAATTTTGGCGGGAAAATACCCCCGAAAAGGGGGTTAACCTTTTTGGATTTTCCTGGCTAACGAACTTGTCCAAGCTATTCACAAGAGGAAAGTGTATACCAAATTTGGTGGAAATCGGACATCTCCTTGTTATCGTGCTATCAGACACATAGATATATATATATATATATAGATATATATATATATATCTACATATATAACATTTTGTGCCACTATGATTTTTGTACTCTGGGGGCTCCAAAACAAATTTCCATCATGGTCCCGGGTGAAAGTCGCACATCACGACCTGCTGTAATAGCTGAATTTGAAGAAATTCGCTAATAAAAAATGTTAATACCTGTCAAAACACAAACCGAAAAATCAGAGTAATAATCTATTTACTTCAATTCATTAGCGGACACCTCAATAGTGAAACAAACACCCCTCCCAACCTCTCACCGCCAGCATTAGGTTTCAGGTACACAAACAGCATCACATTACGCGGTCTAATGATCTGAGCACATACTCGCTATTGTACATTAATCGGCGTAATTAATTATTAATCAGCTGATAACTTGTCGACAACATTGGCATAGACGTAGTACCTCTCTCACAATTTATCTCACTCATTTACTCTCCCACTCACTCACCCTCTCTCTCAATCATACACTCTGTTACTCCTCTCTTACCCCTCTCTCACTCTCTCACGCACACCCTCTCTCTCGCACACACATACATTGATTCTCTTTCTTCCTCATCATAACACGCTTTCTCTCTCGCTCGCTCTCACTCTCTCTCTCTCTCTTTTAACCTATTTTTCTCTGAATCTTTTAAGGCATAGTTAAAGAGAGTACAGTGTCCTAACTCTCTTTCTTTTTCCATCAATCTAACTTTTCTTTTTCATGAGGATCATCATAGTCAATCTAATCTAATCTCTCTTTTTCTCTCTTTCAATATCTTAAAGGTTGAGTGGAAGAGACGACCAAGTGTCGAACCTAACTTCGCCCTTAGATAACCGACATCAAGTTCCTGGATTTCTTGTTCCATAACGAACTTGCGTTGTTAAGGTTTTTTACCTTTTTATTATAAACTGAAATGTTCAGCCAAAAGGGAGTAAAAATATTATTTATTCCCAATTAAAATTAACTGCAAGTCATTAAATTTACAATAAAATGTTAAAAAATCAATATCACTCTTTCACACTCTCTCACTATTTTTTTTCAATCTCTCAAGTGTTGAGTGGACGAGAGCACCAAGTGTCCTAACTTTGCCCTTAATAAAGACAACCAATATTACTCTTTCACCCTTTATAACTTTTTTTCATTCTCTTCCCTGTCACTCTTCTCTATCACCCTCTCACCACCGCTCACTCACACATTCTATCACTCCCCTCCTCGCCACAATTTCCGATTCACTGTCACTCGCTCTCTGACACCCACCCACTATCTCTTCCGCGCACTAACTCCTTCTCTCTCCCACTCATACTCTCTCTTTCTTTCCCACTGATACTCACTCTTTCTCATTAGCTCACCCAATCAGTCACATTCTCACTATATCTCTCCCTACCTACCTTCCTCTCACTTATACTCACTCATTCATTCTCTCTCTCATTAATTCCCACTCTCTCGCTCCCTCTCTTCCCATTCACTGACACTCTTTTATTCATTCTCTCTCTCATTGATTCCCTCTCCATCTTTAATACGCTCCCTCACACCCTACCCTCTCTTTCATTCATTCTCTTTTCCACTCTCTTTTTAATTCATTCTCTTTCTCACTCAATCACTCACTCTCTCTTACACACAGGCTTTGTTCTATACAAATGTCGTATGAAGCTAAGCTACGTGTTTCGAAGCCAGCGTCACACTATAGCCTGTCTCATAACTTATTCATTTCAGCGTGTGTGCGTGTGTGTGTGGCAGGCCTCTCCGGCCGGCTGACTCCCTTGAGTGCTCCTGTGACACCGCAGATGGATTACCATCATTTTCTACATGACCAACTTTCTACAACACAAGATAGTAGTAATAATTGTCAGCCTCTATTATGTTTTTCAATAATTAATGAATGTCACTTCAAGTTAAAATATTTGGCTTAGCTTGAATAGGAAAAGAATGGCATATTGCCGTACAGATACAGATACGAATGACTTAATTTGAGTAAATTTACAACTAATAGTTCTGTGAACAGTGGACCTCACACTAGAGAATTAGGGTGCTTGCAAAGAGGAACTCAATGTTCTCAATGATAATAAATTATCATCACAATCATCAGACCCAACCGTCAATTTGCAAGATAACAGAAGTATATTTCAACACAAGATAATAGAGTATATTTCAAGATAATTAGAAGGCACAATGTTATCCACAATGCCACTCTGTATCACATCATCAAGGCTGTGTTTCTATTTTTTCAAATCAGATCAGATTTCACATGTCGGATAAATGAATTTATAGAAAAATATTTATTAAATTTGTGTAATAATAATTCATTTAGTAATCACTTGTTATTATATGTAATGGAAATATTAGAAATGATTTTTTCTCTAAAAAAAATATGTTATTCTTATGAAGAAGGCTCAACCAGATAAATGAGAGAACCTGAGGGCTATCTTGATACCTGATTCCAATTGAATATGATAGAAAAGTCCATTTTAAAAACCATATGTTTCTAAAGAAGTTTAATAGATCTGAGAGCCATTCCTTTCTTTCCTTTCAAATGCAAGCAAATTTTGAAAATTCTTACACATAAGTCGCTAGGCATTCCTTGAAGAAAGATCCATTCAAAATTTCATAGAATTGGGTCCATGCGTTTGGCCGTCAATGTGTTACAAACAGACAGACAGACAAATGCAAAACGGTCGGCTCGAAAGAGAGACCTCTCTTCTCTTAGTCTGCACACCCAAAAAGCCCTACAGTTTAATTTGAGAGCTCAAACAAATCTCCCAAAAAGTGAGGATCGATATTTATTTTTTTACATTTGTTCTCAAGACTGCAAGCTGTCAGAAACTTCATGCTGTTTTTGCCAATGAAATAATGAAATTTATTCCTTCAAAACAGAACAAAGTATTTTTCAAATACTATACAGGAACTAGAGTTGACCGCATTATCCAATATTCGTGGTCAACTTGAAATTTAAAAAATAATAATTACAAAGTAAACGTACAAATGCAATTTGACTGTACTATACGGGAATTTTCGATGAACTTGATTTGATTGGCTGCCTTTATTATTCACCTGGGAGGGCAAAGTTGGGGCGCAGCCGGCCCTCTCTTACACTTAAGAGAGATTGATTGATTTGATTGATTGATTTATTTATTGTCTGTACTAGGTCTTGACAGACCCATTGCACATTGAACGTAAATACAAAATTAGAATAAATTAAATTGAAGAAAATAAAAGAAAAATATATAAATTAAAATGAAAATAAATTGCATAACATTTACACTGTAAAAGATCCATGTAATAAAATGTCAAATAATTAGATAAATTAGATGGATAGACAAAGTACCTATTAGTTCTATATAAAAAAGGGTTAGAAAAAAAAAATTGAATAAGAATTAGAAAGGTGTCAATAAGTGAATGATAAAAACACCATGATTTAAATGATGAAGTTGACTAAGAGGGGGGGGGGGGGAAGTGAAGACAGAACAAGACTATTCAAGAGCATTTTTTTTTCTTGATAACAAAAACCACCTCAAACATAAAAGGAAATTGATTAGACTTCAACGATCTTTGCACTTTGAGCAAAAGAGAAAACACCTGTCCTTGAAAAGAAAAAAAAAAGAGAGAGAGATTGATTGATGATTGATGATTTTGATGCAAGGTCTTGAGATACCTATTGTATATCAAAAACAATAGTGCCGTAGCAGTTATTAAGATAACAAATTGATTAAACTAAGCTAACTAAATAAAAGGTAAGAACAGAAGGAAAGAGATAGCCGCGAGGCGTAGCAGGTATCTGTTCAAACAGATAGAGATAAGCTGCGTTCTCGTAGGTCCTGTTTGTAACGGTGACCGATTAGATTGGCCAGCAAAAAAGACACTGTTCTCTGCTGTAAAATCACTTGCGGGTGGTTCGGAACTCACCTAAAAATGTAGGTCCAACTCATCAATCACCAACCTATGTGAGCTTCATCCTCCGAAAAAAAATAATAAAAGAGAAGTAAGTAGTTATGAACACGATGAGAAAACATGAATGATGCATGATGATGAATGATGATAGAGAATGACGAATGGTGATGAATAGTGACAAAGAATGATGAATAACAATGAAAAACCGATACACCAAGAGAGAAAGAGAGAGGAAGAGTAACTTGAGAGATTAAAAATCTAAGGAACTCAACGTACCCAGATCTCATTCCATGTTATACCCCACAAAAGACACCAACAATAACATTTTGTTGTTTGACTACACCTCCGCTAATCTCCACTCATAAAAAATTATGTAAAATTCAGGAAAGAGGTTACGTTTTCTCCTGCTTTCTTACTTTACCCCATTCAACTTCCAAGCTGCCTACAAAAACTCTGGCATCCTGAACAAGACTGGAGCTCAGATCTGCAGACAGCAATAACAAAGCATGGGGCAATGCTGATGGTGCAAGTCTTTACATGGGACATACTCAGGAGCCCCGTTTCCCATTGCTTCCCTTCGCCGTCACAATTTACTTAATTGGAACTAATTTGAGCGCCGTCTACCAAATACTGGGCACAAAGTAACGGCCCTAAACAAATTATGATGATGTAGATGGTATGAGTAGGTGGAGGATTAGAGAGGAAGAGGAAGAGAGTGAGAGAGGATGAGATTGTATGAAAGAGGAAGTGAGTGAGTGGATGGTGAGAGGATAAGGGGTGGAAGGAAGAGAAAGTGAGACCGAGCAAGAGAGTAGTTAAAGAGAGTTGAGAGAGAGAGAGAGAGAGAGAGAGAGTGTGTGAGGGGGTGAGAGGGAGATAGTGAGTGAAAAAGAGGAGTGTTGAAGGAAGAGAGTGGAAGAGATTGATTAATTACCTTGATTAGAGAAGGAGAGATAGAGAAAGGAAGAGAAAAAGTGAGAGAGCGTCAGACAGAATGAATGAATGAATCAATTTTATTTGATCTAGGTTAAAACTACAGGAGTTTTTTCTTACAACTGAACCTTAGCACTATATTACATTTTTCAAGTTAGAGCAAAAAGAGAGAACAGACAGAGAGAGAACAGCTAGACAGAACAGCTAAACAGAGAGAGAAGAGAAAGAGAGAGGGCGAGCCAGAAAGAGAGGAATTGGGCGAGAAAAAAAGCGATGAGGAGTGGAAAGAGGAGAAAGACCGAAGAAGAGAGTATAAGAGAAGGAAAGAGGGCGTAGAAGAGAGATAATAACTGAGTGAGGAGAGAAGGAAAGTAGAGTTTATGCGGGGAAGAGTGGAATAAATCGTGAAGGTGTTGAGAGGAGCATAGAGAGAAAACGAGTGTGAGGGGGGAAAAAAGAGAGGCAGGAAGAGGGAAGAGGGTGATGAAATGATGAGGGGTGGAAGGAAGAGAAAGAGAGACTACTTTTCACTAATATAAGAATTTACATTACATAAATATGGCGGGGACGGCTGCGTCGGTTTGCAACCTAACTTGTCAGCTAGTAGACTTGCCCAGTAAAATCAATGTTTCAGTTCTTATTTTGAGAACCTCACTTAAAGATCTTCTTAACTTAAAAGTGAAGTCTTTCTTTTTTAAATCTGTATCTCAAATCCGTTCTTAGCCAAGCTAGGTAGAGGCCTATCTTGGAGCCGTACCTAAAATTACGTTCTATAATTTTTTGGCTTCATTTTTTACTATAGCATTACTACTTGGCTCATCAAAATAAAGTAAAATCATCATTCGATTGTTGCACAAATGCAATGTAATTCTTTGTATATTTGACCAATTGAAATTTCTTTTACTTTCTAAATCGACATCCAACCTATACATTTTACTTCTTGCCTCACCGATTGGGATGTACGTAAATAGAGTACACATAGTAAACACAAACATTAGACTGTAGTTCTTTGGTCTGCTGTCAGATAGCGCTCACTACACTACATCAAAAATCCATTATTTTTTCAAGTTCTAAAACAGAAAATATTTTTTTCTCTTTTTTCGGAGGATGAAGCCCACATAGGTCTGAGACCTGTGCGTGGGTAATGAATTGGGTGATAGTGATTGATGAGTTGGACCGACATTTTTAGGTGTGTTCCGAACCACCGGGAAGTGATTTTACAGCAGAGAATAGTCTTTTTTGCTGGCCAATCCAATCGGTCACCCTTTACAACGAGCGCCCAAGAGTTTCGTAGCTTATCTCTGATTGAGCAGATACCTGCTACAGCACTCGGCTATCACTTCCCCTATTAATTTAGAGAATACTGGTGTGGTAATAATTACTTAACAGGAACTGTAAATTTACATACGATATCTTTATCTTTTCATCCATGTTAATTTATGTTTGTTAGTGTCTGAAATTACGTTTTTCATTTAGGTTAGCTTGTGACCATGTTCAATGTAATAGAGCCTTTCCAAGCCGTACTTACATATGAACGCTTTAAGTTACGTTCATAAACACGGCCCTTCATATTCTCAACTCTGCCTGATAAAGTTTTTTCGTTTCATTTCGAGCGTTCGTTGAAAGATTATCAAAGTGACATGTGTACGAAACAACTAAATGAACGAAGCCTGAACACAATGCTACAGCCAAACAAATAAATGAACTAAGTAGCAAGCCAACGTGTTTTGGAAGCGAGCTCAATATATATACAGTACTAACAATATATATAATAATATCCTGCACGTTGTACAAGACACATTTCAATTAAATCCAACTTTCCTTCGCTAGCCATATATCAGCCATCTCAGCGGTAAAGTTATCTCTCCACTCTCAAGTTACAATGACGAGCAGTCAAGCTTGTGTTTTGGCGAACAATGCCAAATGTTCGCGAGCATACTTGATCCAAACACTCGGCCCCGCTGCGGTCACATTAGACCGTTCCCCACAATGATAGGAATTGGAGTAAAAGATACACCGAGACACGCACGTTTCCATTATGAACAACCAGTTGTGGGGTCGCTATTTGTGGGAATGTGCTTCACTCCTCAATGACAAAGCATTGTTTGGAAGTTCATTTACTAACAACAACTATAAATTAATTTCCAATATATCACTACATACAGCCATATTCAACTGTATTGGTTGATTTAAGACTTGAGAAATAAACTAATCAATTCTCATGTCAACTGTACGATGGAAACTATTCAGAAAGAAAACTATAACGGTGGCGAAAGATGTGGAAGCCTAGACAGACTGAGAACTGAATTCATTCAATTTTAGGCAACGTTAGGATAATTTGGCCCCCTTTACCACCTAACCAGGCAGATGCAACTAATGATGATAAAGACGATGACGATGATGATAAAGATGTGATGATAATGATGATGACGATGAAGATGTGATGATGATGTTGAACTTTATAGGCTTTTATGTTGGTGATAGAGCGTGGTGAAGAGGACAGAACGAGGAGGAGAAAGAAGGAAAGGTGGTGGAGGAGGAGGGGAAGAAGGAGGTGGTTGATGAGAAGGAGTAGGAGGAGAAGGAGGTGAAGGAAGAGGAGAAGGAGGAGGAAAAGGAAAACGAGGAGTAGGAGAGGGAGGAGGGGTATGAGGAGGAGGAGGATGATGTGGAAGAACAGGAGGAGGTACTGAAGGAAGAGAAGCACGAGGAGGAGCAGGAAGAGGAGGAGGAGAAGGGAAAGGTGGAGGAGGAAGAGGAGCAGGAGTAGAAGAAGAAGGAGGAGGAGGAAGAGGAGGAGAGAGAGAAGAAGTTAGGGGATAAGGAGGAGGAAATCGAGGAGTAGGAGAGAGAGGAGGGGTATGAGGAGGAGGAGAATGACGTGGAAGAACAGGAGGAGGAAGTGAAGGGAGAGAAGCACGAGAAGGGGCAGGAAGAGGAGGAGGAGAAGGGAGAGGTGGAGGAGGAAGAGGAGGAGGAGGAGGAGTAGGAGAAGAAGTACGAGGAAATGAGGAGGAGGAAGAGGAGAAAGAGAAGAAGTTGGGGGATGAGGAGGAGGAAATCGAGGAGTAGGAGAAGGAGAAGGAGGATGACATGAAAGAGGAGGAGAAGGAGGAGGAAGAGGAGGAGGAAGAGGAGCACGAGGATGAGCAGAAAGAGGAGGAGGAAATGAGGAGAAGGAGGAGGGGGAGTAAAAAGTGGAGAAGGAGGAGGGGGGAGGAAAAGGTGGAGAAGGAAGAGTAGGAGAAGGAGAAGGAGGAAATGAGGAGTAAGAGAAAGAGAAGACGTTAGAGGAGGAGGAGGAGCAGAAGACGTTGAAGGAGAGGAAGAAGAAGGAGGAGGAGAAGGATGAGAAAGAAGAGGTGGAAGAGGAGGAGAAGAAGAAAAGGGAGAAAAAATAAAACGACAGAAGAAGAAAAAGGAGAAAAAATAAAACGACAGAAGAAGAAAATGGAGAAAAAAGAAGAAAACTACAGAAGGAAATAAAAAAGGGGGAAAAAAATGAAAAAAGATGTAACAATAAGAAAATGAAAGAAGAAAATAGGGAAGAAAAAGAATAAGGAGAGTGAAGGAGAAGAATGTGCAAGTAGAAGAAGCGAGAAAAAAGAAGAAAATGAAAAAGAAGAGAGCAAGGAATATTGGTAATTGGAAAGGATCAGCATTGATAAGCTATCCGAGAGTTTCTGGTTGTCAACGTGCGTGCGGGTGTTGAGCTGACGACGTGAGTGACTTTCGCTCTCTTTCACTCAATTTTATGGTGGGTGACATTAATTATGATTGATTGGGAATTAAGAGAAAGCTGACGGCAGCAGTCGAATTAGGCAACTGAACAGAAATGGAAGATGAAAGGCCGATGACAGACAGACAGACTGTCTCATGAGAACGAGGCTTGTTGCAAAGGGAAGAGGGGTGATGTGAAAGGGATGTGAGAATCCTGGAATTGGTGACAGGTTGATAGAAACGCTGAAGAAGAGGAGAGTAAGCGTGTGTGAGTAAGAGTAAGAATGTGTGAAAAAGGGAGTGAAAGATGTGAGTGAGACTGAAATGATAGAAACGGTGTCTGTGTGAATTCAAAATTTTTTTTTTTTTTTTGAGGATGAAGCCCACATAGGAGACCTGTGCGTGGGTAATGAGTTGGATGATGGTGATTGATGAGTTGGACCTACAGTTTTAGGTGGGTTCCGAACCACCGGGAAGTGATTTTACAGCAGAGAACAGTGTCTTTTTTGCTGGCCAATCTAATCGGTCACCCTTACGAACAGGACCTACGAGAACTATTAGTGATGTCCGTTTTACAAAGTTACCTTGAAGCCAGGACGGTATATTATAGATTTATTTTTACTATACCGTCCTGCCTTGAAGCTCCCTCAACTCATCCTTGACCAAACCTTTAAGGCCGTATTCATGAACGTAGGTTGAGGCTTTGTTATCTAAGTAGGACTTGAAAGCCCGTAAAACATTGAACGTCTTCAAAAGTGTTCAAAGGTTTCCATTTCAGATAGCAGCCTACTAAATAGCAGTAATGTTAATTAGTAGTATTTTCAAGGACATGACTGGGTCTTATTACAATCGAGCTGTTGTCCGTCCGTCCGCTTGAAAGGAAGACTCTACACCCTTGAAACTTGGTATATAGCTTCCTTATAGTCCAAGTATATAGGTATAGCATATTAGGTATCCTATCTTAGTATGGGGTAATCCATCAAACAAAACCTTGACAGGATGTGTAAGATTCAAAAGAAAGCGGTTAGGTGTATAGAAAGAGTAACTAGATTAGATTCATGTAGGCCGTTGTTCAAGAGACTTGGTCTCCTAACTGTACCCTGCTTATATTTGTATGAAGCTACTTTATATGTAAAAAAGAGTGGTGTACAAGAGTTACTTTCACATTAAAATTAAGCCTCACCTCAACTAATTGATACAGTAATTATGGTAACTATAGTATATAACTGTAGTCTCCAAGTCGTAATCTACAAAAAAAATATTGCTCATCACTTATTACAATCTTGACATACTCGATTATAATACAAAAAGCCGAGGAGATTATCACTTGGTGAGTCACAATAGTAGCTTATTCAAATAAAAACCTAGTTATATTGATAGAAAACTCTACAACAGGCTACCGCAGTTTTTAAAGAGTCTTGAAAATATAGAAATATTTGAAAAACAATTGAAAATATATTTTGTTGATGAAGCTTTTTATAGTGTACAAGAGTTCCTTTCATATCAAAATTAAGCCTCACCTCAACTAAAATGATGTTTTGTGACAAATGTAACAAATAAAAAAAATAAATAAAAACTAATTGATATTGTAATAATTATGGTAACTAGTGTATAATTGTTAATTTGACTTGTCTTATACTCCTTAACTGGAGTCTCTAAGACGTAATCTACAAAAAAATTAAGATAGCTATTGATTTTGAAGTTTGGGGTTGGATATAGAAATAATTATGATGTGAAGCATATTCCCACTTTAAGTTCTAGGTTATTTTTGGATGGTGAAAATCAAAACTTCGGACAGCTGGTTCTTATATTTGAAAATAAAAGAAAATTTGAAGGCTCTATTCTCAACTTTCCACCTTTTTATTCATACAATGCAGGAGAGAAATAATAGTCTTGATACAAGATACAAGATAATAGTCTTGTATTATTTGGAAATCGTTTCTTAAATTTTGAATAACTTGAAATAAAAATAAAACAAATTAAAAAAAAAGAAACCGGCTTCGATGGAATAATACTCGAAAATTAAATACTCACACAATAAAAACTTATTTTATTTGAACCAAGAAATTTTTTTAATTAAAACAAGTAATCTTCTGAAGTCGGCGCCACATTTACCATCAACTTCTAAAATATAACATAGAATTTCTTATTAACTTCATAAAATATTTGGCAACGCGACATCAAAAGATTACTTGTAATTTTCTCAGTTTAAATGAAATGCTTTATTTTCAATTTTTTATTACGTCAGTATTCAATTATTGAGTAGTTAATATTGAAGTCGGTTTCGCTTTTTGCTTTAAAATCTGTTTTATTTTAGCTTTTTAGTAGAATATTCAAACCTTGAAAATATGAGAATTTTTTTTTGCCTTAATTATGAAATATTTATCAAATTGGCAAATCAATATAACATCTAAATTAAAGTAACTAAAAATCTACTTATCAGAAAAGTTAATAAACTGAGGAAAATTCTACAAATCTCTATTTAATGCGGAATATTGTCTTTAGGAGAATTATAATAGAGAAAGGCAACTTAAAAGTGAAATGGCTTTTAATTCGTAATTTTAATGAGGTCCCTCGCAGTAAATACCTACACCGAAAAATTAATAACAGAAGAATATTGTTCAATTATTTTTTGAAATTAACTTGATTCAAATTAAGTTCACCTGATTGGTGAAAACGGGACATAAAAGGCTTGTTCACAATACCAGCTCTGGGTTACCGATTTCATTTATCCAGCATAAATATACATTGCATAATAATTATGATTTCGAAAATCGGGTAGATGTGAAGCGCTCCATATCATACAATGAGCGGCATGATAGCTTTTAATTTATTTATTGTGAAAAATTTACGAGTGTGAAGGTGCAACAGACTCAAGTCCAAAACTGCTCCCTTCACAAATTTTGAATATGTTACATTGTCCAAAACAATGAGGTTAACACAAACTTAAAATTTAAGATATGCTGAAAACCTTCACTCAAAAAATAATAAAATTAATCTTCTCACTTGACCACTATTAATTTAAAAGTTTGTTTGAAACAAAGCACTAAAACAGTTAAAAATAGTTGATAATATTAAATTTTTATAAAAACTTTTGAGCCGATTTCCAGTCATATGTTTCCTGCATGACTGCAAGGCTCCGACTACACGGTACGCGCGTTAGTATTTGAGTTCCAGACAGCGTAAATGACGCCGCTGAGAAAGCTACAATGGTTTAAAAACTATTGCCTTCTAACAGCTGTTTCTTTAATGATAGATTTCTCCATTTTGTGTCCATCAGCGAGTTTTTACAGGAATAAGACCTAGCACAATCGTATTTTTGCACCAAAAAGCCCCTATATTTATAATTTCATCAAAATGGTTAGAGCCGTTTTTAAGATAGCGGACAAAACCGCCATGTGTGTCCCCGGTGATAGACACAGCTATAGTTCGGCCTTGCTTCTTCTTATTCCAACGACCAAATCAATTTAGTAACAAATCAGCTGTATCTCTCTTCCCTACTCGCTACAAAAAGCTATCATCTGTAGAAATCTATGTTCTTATTCCCCATCATTTTCATTCTAAAATATCGCAAATTCATTCTCATTTCCTGTGTTGTTCGGAGTAATTGAGCTGTATAGGTACTGTATTTTCCAACTTCTCATTCCAAGGTTACTGAAAATGTGCTCGAATTCAGCCGACTCTGATAAATGCGAGGAATTCAATGAACGTTTCCTTCGTTTAGAAATAGACTATGACTGCGAATTCATTGTTGGTTTTCAAAATGCTATCATCAAAGGACACAAGTTTATGTTTTCTGCGGCAAGCAACGTTTTAAAAGCTATGTTCTACGGTGACCTCAAAGAAGAAAAATCTGTTAGAATTGAAGATTTGGACCCCGAAGGATTCCAAGGTATGAAACAATTCATTTATAAAGGTGAGGTGAATTTTACATCTGCAATGCACGCGCTATTAACATACACTGCCGCCCGTAAATACATAGTTCCTCAACTCAGCAAGAAATGTAAGGAATATTTTGAAAAAAATCTCAAGTCTTGGGAGGTATTGGAGTTCTATGAGTTTTGCAAGACTCTCAACATCTCAGAATTCGATGAACTATGCTTTGATATCATAAAAAAAAACTGGTGATGTTTTTGAAAGCGACTATTTCTTATCAGCCAAAATCGAAACAGTTGAATTAATATTGAAGTCTTCAACACTGACATTGGAGTCAGAATGCGAGGTTTTTGATCACTTTGAAAAGTGGGCTATTGCTGAGGCGAAACGCAAGGATATTAGAACTGAAGATATGGGAACAAGCTTTAACAATCTGAAGAAGCATATAAGGTTCTTGACTTTTCCTTTCAAAGAGTTTGTTTCTAGTGTTGACAAGTCATTGTTGCTCACTGAAGAAGAAAAACACGCAATCGCTTTCAATCTGATGGAATTCAACTCAAAACCGATGCCAGAACATCTCTCACTGGAACAGCAGAAACGTCAATTCAAATCTCCTTCAATCAGAACAATAAAATCAACAAATAAATTCAATTTGATAGTTTCAATTAATAATCCCTCATGTAGTGAGAATATAAATATAGAAGATGACATTATTTCAATTAGTCACTTGCACCAAATATATCGATAAATACATTTGCTTTCAAGCTGAATTCGTTAAGCAATATTCTCGTCAATTTGTGATAAACATTAAAGCAAGCCTTAAAGTATTATCTGAAAATAAGTGTTATGATGATTTATCATTTGAAAATGAGTCTAACATCTTCGTGGACTTTAAACAAACCATTAACCCTCATAGGATGATTCTTGCAAGGTTTCCCGTATTTCAATGCTTACAGAGATGTATCGATAATAGAGTGACTATTGAATGCTCATTAAAATTAATGATGGAGTACGTCTGGTGATTTTTGAAAACAATATTGATCCCCATGAGAATTCCAAGCAATTTTCTTTTCTTATATAAACTATGTACCTATATTGAAATTTAATACGAAAACTTATGCGTATGCTAATGAAATTAAATGTATTGATAAGGCTGATTATCATCAATGTATTATTAACGTGTGCGCTGATCAAATCAATGAATTATATTCAATAAGGTCAATTACCATTATTATTATTACGAATTAAATGAGCATGTCATGTTTCTTGATAAACTTGTTTCAAATTATTTTTTCACAGTTTCCGGATGTTTTTACTCAAAAATAACTTTTTTCCATCAACTATTTTCTTGCTGAGATTTATAGAGCAAGCTGGAGCAAAGAGTAGTCAATAGTATTTCAAATAACGAGCGCAGAAAAAAAGCTGAATGCTGTGCTAAAACTATTTATTATGGAGGTTGCGCAAATCTTGAGTGATTTTTGAGAAAAAAAAACGATAAATACTACTATTTAGTTCCAGGTCCCTTGTACAAAACATGTTTGTGCAAAAATACTATACAATCGTACAACAAAGAGGTTAGAATAATTGAACTGATTGCATCCTTACCAAATTCAGAAAGATATTTAATACAGTGTAACGATACGAAATTTCTATAAATTACGAATAAGCCACTAGACAGATTTAAATCACAAATATACACTTGAGATCGCAATGTTTACGTTGCTGCTATTGAGGAACATAACCTCCTGATGTGCCGGCTTTTTCCTGTCTACTCAGCCAGATACTCATAGTAGCGAGAATTTGTGAAATACTAAAATATATTGCCTTAATCATTTTTTAATAAGTAAAAACGCAATAAAATATTCTCAAATAGCTAGTCATACTGTATATTAATAGAATCTTGTATAAAATGAAATGTTACTCACCTGATCATCCACTCAAAAGCGCTATTATGCAGCCAACAGTATTTATTATTATGTTTGTCATATTTTATTTTTGTTATTTATGTGATTGGTGTTAGTCAAATTAAATTATTTATATTTTATTAGGGGCATTAATTAGTCACGTAGGCCCATACCTCATTAGCATATTATGCTAATTAATTCGAGTAAAGAGCCAATCAGAGGAAGCCACCATATAAAATTACAGAGAAACTGAGGTGCTTCCCTTAATCAGAAAAAGAACTCTCTCCTGGACTTCCGACCGAAGTGGGCCTATCACCGACTTTTTGTCTTTATCGTTTAAAACTTAAATTAAATTAAATTCAAAGTCAGACACTGGTGACGAACAGAACGGACCACGGATTGCTGAGCCAGACACCAGATCCAAAAATATTCAGAGAAGATTTTCCGCCACAACACCAGGATTGAGGGGCCACGGTTCCAATCCTTGGAGGGCATCATCACTCCACCACTGCACGCCAGCAGAAGAACAAAAATTCGCGTAAGTGCAACAAATTTACTTAAAGTGGATCCACTAGTGCGCGGAAGATCTATAATATCATTACGACCAATACAGATCGAGTATTTGGAGTGTAGAAATCTGAGCTCATAGAATTAAGCAATTAGATATAGTCTATGGAGGCATGTTACATTTGGGCCAAGCCTCGAACCCACGACCCGCTCTATTATATATCTAAATTATAATCAAATAATCAATATAAAAAATATTGTATTACATAAAGGCACCCAACGTAAGGGCCTTCAAATAAAAAAAAATAAAACAAAAATTGTGTTACAACAGTATGAATAATATAAAGATTCAGTAATGATGCAGCTGATTCAATAAAAAATTAAATATTTCATAAACAATAACTACATAAAATTATATTTTGTTCCATATCTTTGGAAGGTAGTTCCGGTGGGAAGGTAGGCCCACGCTACCTGGCAAGGGATTTCCATAAAGGTTCCTATTATTACTCAGGGTTTATAACAGGGTTCTAGGACATTTGGTACCAGGACCATTTGAAGCCAACTCGAAAAGAGGGTCATTTGGTACCAAGTTCCGAGTCTCTACCTGGAACGTCCAAAGCCTGGATAAAGTGTGATGAGTTTCATGATAATTTCACAAAAGGTTTCTAACAATAATTATTTTATTAACCGACTTCCAAAAACAACAAGGTTACTATATTCAACCTGTTTTTTTTATGTTTGTACATCAATCATTTGAACAATATTGAACTGATTTCGATGATTTTTTTTTAAATGAAAGTGTATCGCTCAGTGGTGGTCCCATCCAAGTTTCGCAAGGATCGGCACAATACTTAGCCCAATATTAAACAAAAAGGAGCATTCTTCGATGTCTTCATTTCAATCAAGTTTGAATAGGATAGTTCCACACATAACCGCCAATCGGATAACCGGTGTCGTTTACCAGGCTGATCATTGTATCATATGGAGCGCTTTACATCTAGACGGTTTTCGAAATCATATGATGCAATGCAATTATGCCGGGTAAACGACATCGGTTACCCAAAGCTGGTTCAGTGTGAAAGAAGTCTTTAATGTCCCGTTTTGACCAATCACGTGAACTTAATTTGAATCGAGAATAAGAAGAATATAATATTTCTGTCCATATTTATTTTCATATGAAAATTGTAAATAATTAAGTTGATGTTATTGAGTCATAGGAATAAAGCTGGGCATTCACGTTCCGATTTGCAGTACCACTTGCAGTCCAACCTTCAAGGTTGGATCCGAAAACGGAACGTGAATGGGCTTGTTGGATGGTTGGAATTGTAGATGGACGACTAGATGGACCACTAGAGGGACGATTTACGAATGTCGACGGTGTTGGTGCGTGTGTGGGGCAGTCGGATCAAATTCGTCCATCTTATCTCAGTCAGTGCATGACCTTCGGGTAAGTTCGGGCAACATCGGGCAACTTCGGTTACATTTTTCGGCTCAAGAGCGACGTTCACAGCTGATTAGGAATAAAGTTGGATTGTAAGTAGGAGCGTGAGTGGAGTCGACTATCCATCTAGCAGTACTACTAGCAGTACTGCAAGTGGTACTGCAAGTTGGAACGTGAATGCCCAGCTTAAGGTTATTTAGTTTCAATCATAAGTTGGAGAATTTGGAGAAACAGCTGATCTCAGAAGTATTTTTAGTTTCCCTGCTGTGATTGATTAAGAATATTTATTCGCCATTATACATGTGCGTACAATAGGCTATTTTGAGGTTATGTTTAATGATCCTTTTGTACTAGCTCAAAGTTTATGTTTTTTATATTAAAAAAATATATATGACTAATATCACAAAAAATATCGTACATAACTCATCCGGGAAGATGTTTACCATACTCGAATGATAATACCGCACTCAACTTCATCTCCTGTGTTCACTTATCATATTTTCAGTAAGCACAATATTTTCCACACTTGTAACGTAATATAGGCCTACTATTTCAGTGTAGGCTAGGTATATTCTGAAAGATGTTAAATAAATAAAGGGACCACATCAAAATGAATCAAAAGCCATTTCACTTTTAAGAAGCCTTTCGCTATTATAGTTTTCCTAAATACAATATTCCACATTAAATAAAACGTTGTAGAATTTTCCTTAGTTTATCTTTTCTTATAAGTGGATTTTCAGTTACCGGTACTTAACTTTCGATGTTATAAATTAATTATTGGCTTCCTAATTCGATAAATATTTTATAATGTAGGCTTTAAGAAATTTCTCATGTTTTCAAAGTTTAAAAATTCAACTAGAAAGCTTAAAATAAAACATATTTTAAAACAAAAAAAGAAACCGACTTCAGTGAAATGATAAAATACTCTCGTACTAAAAAGTTTAAAATAAAGTATTTACTTTAAACTGAGAAAATTTTAAATTTCATACAAGTAATCTTTTGAAGTCGGCGCTAAATTTCCCATAAACTTCTAAAATATAACAGAATTACTCAGTGATGTTTTCCATGACGAAATAATTGAACAATCTAATATCGAAACTGACACTGTATTTCAGTAAAAGTGAGTGTACATCACATATTTAATTGAAATACAGTGTTAATTTTGATATTAGATAGAATTTCTGATCAATCACTTCCTGGTGGTTCGGAACCCACCTAAAACTGTAGATCCAACTCATCAATCTCAATCATCCAATTCATTACCCACGCAAAGGTCTCAGACCTATGTGGGCTTCATCCTCCAAAAAAATACAGTGTTAGTTTTGATATTCGATAGAATTTCTTATCAACTTCATAAAATATTTGGCGCTGACTTCAAAAGATTACTTGTATGAAATTTAAAATTTTCTCAGTTTAAAGTAAATACTTTATTTTAAACTTTTTAGTACGTGAGTATTTCATCATTTCACTGAAGTCGGTTTCTTTTTTTGTTTTAAAATATGTTTTATTTGTCTATGATCTTCAATTAATTATTCTTAAATTGAAAAACATGAAAATACCAAATCGAATAATATGTATTCCACAAAAATATGTACAAAACTTGTACATAAAAATTAAAGTAGTTTCTGGACAATAAGTGAAACGCTTTCATTTACCAGATTACAAATAGAATATTCAATAAAAAATTCTCTATACTCCACACTTTTCTGGAATCGGGTATATCCTAAAGCGAAAACTGTATTGGAGGTTACCATCCCAATTTTATTCGCTTGAAAAAAGATAAATGGGATTATTTCCACTTTTCAACTGAATATCTTGACAGCTTCATTATCTGTCCGATTAATATAATAATTTATTGTTTTCTCATCTGATGTCTGATGTTACTGTGCGTTTTCTACCTGCTAGTCCCTCCAAACCTTTTAGCGACACCCTTTTAGTTTCAAAAGACTTTGGTAGCAAATGTCCCTGGTAGCAGACATCCGTCCACCCTCGATTACACTAATCAGTGGGCCCTTCACATTTCTGGAAGACACTCTTTTAGTTGGCAGATAACTATACATGATCATATTTACAGTATACCCGTTTAAGATAGTATACCCATATAGTTTAGATAAGTCCTAGATTAAGAAGAAAAATAAGACTGCCACTTTCAGCAGCTTCATGAAAATATAAATGGCTACATATATGGAGTGACTCCAAGATTAAGAGAAAATATGACAAGGCTCTCTGGGCCGCTTTGGGTAAAATGCAGAAATTGTTTGATAAATGGTTCACTATTTTAAATCAATAATTGTCCACATTACTTGGAGCGGCTGCAGAAGCATTCTACTCTGAAATGGGATAGCCATGAGAAACTTCATCAAATTTTACATGTACGTAAGTTATTTTGTTGTAGTTTAATAAATTCATTTTGATTGGTTATAATAATTAAGTTATTTTTGTTGGTGGTTCGCTCTTTATACAAAGAATATGGCGAAAGTGTAACTGTGTTTGCACGATTATCATGTGAGAGCTTAAGCTGGGCTTCACGTTCCGATTTGCCGTACGACTTTTGGTCCAACCTCCAAAGTTGGATCCGATATTGGAACGTGAATGAGCTTGTTGGATAGTTGGAAGACAAGATGGACGACTAGAGGGACGACTGGAAGGTCCGACTTCCGACTATCGACGGTGTTGGAGCGTGTGTGGGGGAGTCGGATCAAAGTCGTCCAACTTACCTCAGTCAGTGCTTGAACTTCGGGAAAGTTCGGGCAACATCAGGCAACTTCGGTTAAATTTTTCGGCTCAAGAGCGATGTTCACAGCTGACTACGAATAAAGTTGGATTGCAAGTAGGAGCGTGAGTGGAGTCGACTATCCAACTAGCAGTCCTAAGTCGTTCTGCAAATCGGAACGTGAATGCCCAGCTTAAGTCGTACTGCAAATCGGAACGTGAATGCCCAGCTTTATTGAGTCGCTGTGCCAGCTGGTTTGCAAAAGTGCCTTTAATAAAAGAGAAAGGCCCATCAATATTTCTTTCTGAGTGGAAAAGTTGAAATTCAATAACAATATAGGCGACCGCTGAGGGTATAGCACAAATTCCACCTGTTCCAATGATTCCAATATAACTATTTACAAATTTATCTAATACTTATTTTAAAGTTGCAAATAGTTATATTAGAATCATAACGTAACCAACATTCACTAGGTAGCTTTGTGATGTATTTATTTCCATTATAACTGATGTTTAAATAATATGTCTTGCATATTTTGGCCTACCAACAACTTGAAATATGTTTTAATACCTAATAACTATCAAACTATCAAAACATGAGCCATTTCACTGAAATATATGGGAAGCACTTTAGCAGCAGTGTGACTTTGAACTGATAATCGTAGTTTTTATCGTTGAACCTCTCTATTGGCTTAAACAGAGTAAAGGTAACTGTAACTGTGGTACGCGTACCTCTTGGGGGTACTCGAAAATGTTCAGGGGGTACGTGGGGTAGGTTAATGAAAAATTGAACCATTTTTTCCCGTTTCGCAATCACGCAAGGTTATTATTTAATAATGAAATCTAATAGATTGAATACTTCGTGGTCGAGTTACTAGGAACCAACAAGTGCAATAGGTTTGTACAGTATAACTTTTTTGTAGAAGATCAGAGACAAGGTTAATGTTGGGGACGATTTAAAGTTTTACCTTGAGCTCATTGAGGAACTATGTTAAGAAGCAAGCTCATCCTTCCCATTAATTTTTTGTAATGGGTTTCAAATATGTTTCCAAATGTATTGTGTTTTTTATGTAAAAAGGTTTTTTAATTCAACCGTCCAACCCCCCCCCCCCTCCCATCTCCGGTAACAAGGGGGTACGCTAAATTTTAATTTTCCATCAAGGGGTACAGTCCTTGAAAAAGATTGAGAACCCCTGGTCTACATGATGAATATTATTGGTAACATAATTATATTGAATTTCCTTTAATTGAACAATCATTTTTTTTTTAATATAAGTAACTCTTTAACTTCTCGTGATGCCAAAAATGTTATAAATTTTTTTTTTTTAAATCATAAATAAATTCACGGGCGTCATCGTCCATCTCGAAACTGAACAATATCAATGTACTACTAGCCAAATCAATTCAACTACCAGCTTCAGTGCTGCTCACTATTTTTGCATTTTGTTCTATTTGTATTATTATCACTATTTGAACAGAGTAATCGACGCGCGGAGTCAACAATAAAGTCGCGCTACAAAAGTCGCGTGTAATATTTTGCCGCGACTTTGCAGCGCTGCTGAGTCGCCTAATGTGAGGCGCACTAGAGGAGAATGAGCGTGTGTGAGTGAGAGGAAAGAGAGAACGAGTTCAAGTGTTCAAAGGTTTCCATTTGAGATAATAATAATAATAAGCGTATGGCTTTTAATGGTGGGGAGACCCTAAAGCAGGAAACCCACTAGCCCGGCACCGGCGGCGCCCGGTGATAACCGGCGACGGCCGGCAATTTACAACAATAACCCACTAGTCCGTCATAGCTCCGGCAGAAACTGGAGCTGACAGAAGAAATGCAGCAGTTGCAATGGAGAGTTCGTCAGATAAGGAGTTATTTGTGATAGTCGCGGTGTGTGTTGAAGAAGAAAAGAGACAGAAACTGAGAAAGCAATTAATAAAAAATAATAAATTCAAAACAAAATTGAATTAAAATAAATTTGAAATAAATTAAAAATAAAAATTTATTTTTATAATTAAAAATTGAAATAAAAATTAGTTAAAAATAAAAATAAATTAAATTAAAAAAAAAATAAATAAATTAAAAATAAAATTCATTTAATTAATTATTGATTAATAAAAATAATGTCATGTTACTATTTCAATTTAATTTGAACCAATAACAAAAATAATCCATGCGCCGCCGGTGACGGACAGATATAGTGGGTTGCTGTTCAATGAAAACAACGCAAAGCAATGTTGACGGTAAGCATCGGTCGCCGCCGGGCGCCGCCGGTGCCGGGCCAGTGGGTTTCCTGCTTTACGGGTAGTTCCACCTCGCCGTTAGTGCCATGTTACGGGGAACATGGTGGACCTACTATTTTAGGTGGGTTCCACCGGGTAAGTGATAATAAAGCTTATAACATTAAGTCATTGAAGCACGGTCACCCATCCAAACGCAGTCTTGAGCAGTCGTGACTGAACATTACGACGACTTTAACACCACGCTCACCGCATGACCGATCACCACTCATTTTTGAGATAATTGCCTAGTATAGTAGATATCAGTAATACGCATTCAGTCGAATTATTTCAAGAGCTTATCTTATCTGGTGGAGCAGGCCTTTCCGATGGCTGAACTATACCTATAGATTGATAGATAAATATAGCGTTACCTCTTCACATTCAAACAACCAAATCAAATTAGTTGGTCTCTCTCCGCTAATCGCAACATTGTCAGCTCCGTCAAAAGCCTGTGTTGCTAAAAGCGAAGTCTGTGTTGTTATTCCCCATCATTTTCGTTCAAAGATATCGCAGATTCACTCTCATTTCTTGTGTTTTTCAAAGTGATTAAGCTATACAGTATAGGTATTGAATTTTCCAACTTCTCATTCCAAGGTTACTAAAAATGTGCTCGAATACAGACTGTGATTCCTGCGAGAAATTCGATGAACGCTTCCTTCGTTTAGAAAAAGACGGCATCAGCCATGATTGTGAATTCATTGTTGGTTCTCAAAGTGTTGTGTTCATCAAAGGACACAAGTTTATGTTTTCTGCAGCAAGCAACGTTTTTAAAGCTATGTTCTACGGTGACCTCAAAGAAAAAAAATCTGTTAGAATTGAAGATTTGGACCCCGAAGGATTCCAAGGTATGAAACAATTCATTTATAAAGGTGAGGTGAATTTTACATCTGCAGTGCACGCGCTATTAACCTACACTGCCGCCCGTAAATACATAGTTCCTCAACTCAGCGACAAATGTAAGGAATATTTTGAAAAAAAATCTCAAGTCTTGGGAGGTTTTGGAGTTCTATGAGTTTTGCAAGACTCTCAACATCTCAGAATTCGAGGAATTATGCTTTGATATCATCCAATATAAAACTGGTGAAGTTTTTGAAAGCGACTATTTCTTATCAGCCAAAATCGAAACAGTTGAATTAATATTGAAGTCTTCAACACTGACATTGGAGTCAGAATGCGAGGTTTTTGATCACTTTGAAAAGTGGGCTATTGCTGAGGCTAAACGCAAGGATATTAGAACTGAAGATATGGGAACGAGCTTTAACAATCTGAAGAAGCATATAAGGTTCTTGACTTTTAGTTTCAAAGAGTTTGTTTCTAGTGTTGACAAGTCATTGTTGCTCACTGAAGAAGAGAAACACGCAATCGCTTTCAATCTGATGGAATTTAACTTAAAACCGATGCCAGAACATCTCTCACTGGAACTGCAAAAACGTCAATTCAAATCTCCTTCCATCAAAACAGTAAAATCAACAAATAAACTCAATTTGATAGTTTCAATTAATAATCCCTCATGTAGTGAGGATATAAATATAGAAGATGACATTATTTCAATTAGTGTCACTTGCACCAAATATATCGATAAATACATTTGCATTCAAGCTGAATTCGTTAGGCGATATCATTGTCAATTTGTGATAAACATTAAAGCAAGCCTTAAAGTATTATCTGAAAATAAGTGTTATGATGATTTATCATTTGAAAATGAGTCTAACATCTTCGTGGACTTTGAACAAACCATTAACCCTCATAGGATGATTCTTGCAAGGTTTCCCGTATTTCAATGCTTACAGAGATGTATCGATAATAGAGTGACTATTGAATGCTCATTAAAATTAATGATGGAGTACGTCTGGTGATTTTTGAAAACAATATTGATCCCCATGAGAATTCCAAGCAATTTTCTTTTCTTATATAAACTATGTACCTATATTGAAATTTAATTCGAAAACTTATTCGTATGCTAATGAAATTAAATGTATTGATAAGGCTGATTATCATCAATGTATTATTAACGTGTGCGCTGATCAAATCAATGAATTATATTCAATAAGGTTAATTACCATTATTATTATTATTACGAATTAAATGAGCATGTCATGTTTCTTGATAAACTTGTTTCAAATTATTTTTTCACAGTTTCCGGATGTTTTTACTCAAAAATAACTTTTTTCCATCAACTATTTTCTTGCTGAGATTTATAGAGCAAGCTGGAGCATAGAGTAGTCAATAGTATTTTAAATAACGAGCGCAAAAAAATAGCTGAATGCTGTGCTAAAACTATTTATTTTGGAGGTTGCGCAAATCTTGAGTGATTTTTGAGAGAAAAAACGATAAATACTACTATAATTAGTAGTATTTAGTTCCAGGTCCCTTGTACAAAACACGTTTGTGCAAAAATACTATACAATTGTACAACGTTTTTAAAGCAACGAGTTTTTAAAGTAAAGAGTTTATTTCTAGTGTTGAAAATACATTGTTGCTCACACTAGAAGAGAAACACGCAATCGCTCTCAATCTGATGCAATT
The DNA here is from genome assembly GCA_948455865.1 of Conomelus anceps. Classification (NCBI taxonomy): domain Eukaryota; kingdom Metazoa; phylum Arthropoda; class Insecta; order Hemiptera; family Delphacidae; genus Conomelus; species Conomelus anceps. The sequence continues at coordinate 4,993,548 of OX418219.1, forward strand.
GAACACAAAACCGATGCCAGAACATCTCTCTCTGCAACAGCAAAAACGTCAATTCGAACAGTCTCCTTCCATCAGAACAATAACATCTACAAAAAAATTCAATTTAATAGTTGTAATTGATGATCCCTCATGTAGTGACATAATGCATTTGAATAACCATCTTTCAATTAAATTCACTTGCACTATTTTTTTCAATAAATACATTTGCTTTCAACTTAGATGCTTGAAGAAATGTACTGATTTCAAATATCTGATAAATATGAAAACAAGCCTCAAAGTATTAGCTGAAAATAAGTGTTATGATGATTTGTCATTTGAGAATGAGTCTTACATCTCGGTGGACCTCAACAAAACGGAAGACCATCAAATGATGACTTTTGCAAGTATTCCCTTGGTTCAATGTTTACAGAGATGTATCGATAATAGAGTGACTATTAAATGCTCAATAGAACTTTTTAGGACGTTTATAAGTCAAATAATTTGACTCTAATAATTTGTGTAAATTATTTACAATGAAAAATTTTGATGGTGGCTGAATTTTAAGTGAATTTTGAAAACAATATTAATCCCCATGTGAAGTCCAACAATTTTTCCTTTCTTATGTGAACTATATTGAACATTAATAAAAAAGCGTAATTGATTAGGCTGATTATCATCAATATAATATTATCAACGTGTACGCTGATGAAATCAATGAATTATAATCAATATGGTCGATTACCATTATTATTATTATTATTAGTGCGAATTAAATAAGCAGGTCATGTTTCTTAAAAATCTTCTTGTTACAAATTATTTTTCTCACAATTTCCAACATTTTTCAGATGTATTAACTCGAAAATTACTTTTTTCCATCAGCTATTTCCTTGCTGATATTTGTAGAGCAAGCTGAAGTAGAGAGTAGTTGATAGTAGACGCAAAAAATAGCTTAATGCTGTGCTAAAACTATTTATTAGGGAGGTTGCGCCGATCTTTAGTGATTTTCGAAAACAAACTATAAAAACTCCTATAATCAGTTTCAAGTCCCTTGTACAAAATAGATGTATTTATAATTCAATAATGAATGGTTATAAATATAAACGTTTACATAATGTCATGTATATTTTTGGCTGCCAGCAACTTGAAATATGTTTTAATACCTGATAACTGTAATATGAACTACCTGTAGTAACTGTAACCTGATCAATGTAGCTTTATTAGCTGCAATATATTATTATACTTTTTTCATTTTATGTGAATTTGAGAATTTCTCCATGAACAAATACTTTCAATTCAATTCAGGAATGATCATTATTTCAAAGATATAACACGATAAGCTATTGTTATTACAGAATTGAGAAAAAAAAGTAAAATGAAATTTCAATCTAATATTAAAACTGACACTATATTTCTATTTAAATAATGATGTTCCTCACCTATACTAGTGTTACTGGGAGGCTGATGAAGCTTCTCTTTAGAAGTGAAATGCAACCCTTCAGTATCTCCAGTATGAGTGAGTAAATATCATAATTTAAAATAGAAATACAGTGTCAGTTTTGATATTAGATTGTTCATCAAGTATTTCGTCATGAAAAACATCACAGATGAAATAATTCTTTATTTGGCGGAGTTTTTAAGACTGTAAAGTCATGAAGTTTGGTGTCCATATTGAACTGGGAGTTTCCCTAGTAAATCACAAGTCGCTCCTCGACTATGCAGTCAAATATTTAAGTGGAAAATTGAAATGTTTTATATGATTTTCCCACGCGGCATAAAATGACTATCTGCTGTGAGTAAAGAATTTTAATTTTCTACTCAAATATTTACTGCATAGTCGTACAATTACTCTTGAATTACTATGAATTATTTTCTAGCTTTCAACCTTAGTTGAATATAAATGACATAAAATTCACATAGTAGCATAACAACCATATCAATAAAGCACCAGATACAAATTTTAAAAGATAAATTACATATAAATACTGGTCGAAAGTTAGTACAACACATAATAAGAAATATGTGTTGAACATTACAGAAAAATGAAAGATATGGAAATGAAAATGTAATTGGTTCTATTAACATAGAAGCTTTCATCCATGAATAAGAATTTCTTATTAGACAGAGTCACTTCGGTCGCCGTCGCGCGCCCTTATTTCAGACTAAATCACACAACAGCTGTTGAATCTACAGTTTTAGGTGGGTTCCAAACCATCCAGAAGGTATTTTACAGCATAAAACAATCTTTTTTGTTGGCCAATCCAATCGCTTAAGCTGGACATTCACGTTCCGATTTGCAGTACCACTTGCAGTCCAACCTCCAAGGTTGGATCCGAAAACGGAACGTGAATGGGCTTGTTGGATGGTTGGAATTGTAGATGGACGACTACTAGAGGGACGACTTCCAAATGTCGACGGTGTTGGAGCGTGTGTGGGGGCGTCGGATCAAAGTCGTCCAACCTATCTCAGTCAGTGCATGACCTTCGAGCAAGTTCGGGCAACATCGGGCAACTTCGGTTACATTTTTTGGCTCGAGAGCGACGTTCACAACAGCTGACTAGGAATAAAGTTGGATTGCAAGTAGGAGCGTGAGTGGCGTAGACTATCCATCTAGCAGTACTACTAGCAGTACTGCAAGTTGGAACGTGAATGCCCAGCTTTACAAAGAGGGCCCAGGAGTTCGTAGCTCATCTGTACACCATTGGAGCAAATTTGATTTAAACAATCAGCTGTTGGATTTGATGAAGTGTATGCCTTCCTGTAGTTTGAAATTGTTGAGCTCGGTCAGACGATCAGCTGATGTAATTTAGCCTTAAAGTAAACTTAAAAAAACACACTTTTAAATGGAAATTAACTAACGTTATGGCGTGACGGCCGTTTCGCTCTGTTGTCTAGAGCATCGTCAGACGACCCACAGTACACTAAAAAGTAAATTCGTATGGCTTTTCGTGGTGGGGAGACCCTTACGGGTTGTTCCACCTCGCCGATTTTTAACGACTGCTTTTTTTTATATGCAACCGGGACCGACGGCTTAACGTGTCCTCCGCACAGTACACTGTGGAGTGTACTGTGGGTCGTCTGACGATGCTCTAGACAACAGAGCGAAACGGCCGTCACGCCATAACGTGAGTTAATTTCCATTTAAAAATTTTTTTAAGTTTATATTACATATTAGTGGAAACAAGATGGATCTTCAACATCATAGCCATAAAGTGTGACAACCGACGCCAATGGCAGTGGCTCTGTCTAACAAGGGCCTTAGGTACGTTATAGAGTACAGTCGAACCTCTATATAACGAACCTCCAAATAACGAAATCTTCTACACACGAATTTTTACCTTGTCCCATGACATTTTAGAAATTTTACTGCTTATTTACCTCTATGTAACGAATTTTGGACCTCTCAACAACGAAGTTTTCTCTTCACTTCAACTTACGAAATGTAGTGTGTTTAGGAAGCCCACAAATTCATTTCAAAGGAATTGTTTATTTTCAGCAGGAAGGTCAATAAAACCAAAAATATTGAGAGATTCAGGTAGGTAAAAGATACAGTTAGTAGAGGTTGAAACACAAACATGTCGGAAATTGAATGCAGGTTACTGAAAATAGAATTTTAAGAACTCGTCATTATGTAGGTCGGGTGGCCTTTCCCAAACTTCCATCCTATGTAAGTTATTTACAGAATTATGTTGTGTTTAATCTGATGATCATTTAATTACCGCCCGCAATATATTATAAGATCTGTAAGATGGGGTGGCAGTATTCTTGACACAACAACCTCTCAATAACGAATACCTCTCTACAGCGAATTTTTACTAAGGATAATCGACTTCGTTATACAGAGGTTCAACTGTAGTTATTTCAGAGGCTAGAATCTGGTGTCATTACAAGTGACATTATTCATGCCTTATCAAAACAATTGCATAATGAAGCAATTATAAGACTGGTGAAATTTTCTATATTTGCTCAAGACCCATCAGAATTTGGGATTTCTTCAATGTGTCAAAATTAGTTATATCAGGTGATTTGAACATTTCAAAATCAAATTTAGTTTAAGTTTGATTTCAACCTCACACTCCATCATCAACCATTCTCAGCAGTCCAGGTTACGTTTAGTTGGAGTGAGTTATTAGTAAGTAAACGTGAAAGTAAGTTATTGGTCGTCGTATTCTATGCAACGATTGTATTATGACCGCCTTTAAGCCACAAGTGACATGTAAGCTAGGACACGAACAAAGCGAATGTCCTAAACATCTCACGAGTGGCTTAAAGACTAAAATAAAGTCGTTGCTGCATGCACTATTTTATCTACAATCACCAATAAGTCACTTTTTCACACATGTATTGGATAACTTACCTACTTACCCACGGTTGCACGAACGTCCTATCATTATGATGATTAATCATTATTTTGTAGCTCTGTTATACCAGGCAGTGATCCATCACATCATTCAGTATAAAAGTGAATCACGTTTTGATATAAAAGTGGTCTGTTAGGTTAGGTTAGGTCAAAATAATAGCTAGTTAGTTCAAATAGAAGATTCATTTTGTTATTTTTCGAGTGAAGGTTTCTAGCAAATCTTAAATTTTTAGTCTGTGTTAACCTCAATGTTTTGGACAATGTAAATATTCAAATTTTGTGAAGGAAGCATTTTTGAACTTGAGACTGTTGCGCCTTCACATTCGTTGTAAATTTGTCACAATAAATAAATAAATAAATAAAATAATAGGAGAAAACAATAGCTAGGTTACAATGCAGGCAATTCCGAGATCAGCTGAGCATGAAATATAATATTATTTAAATAATTCGTTATGAAATAAATTATGTGATTAAATCATATTATTATAAGTAAATTGAGTTACCTTTAGAATTATAAAGTGACTAGGATTTCCCATTAATATAAGGTCTGTTTTAGGTTATGTTAAGTAATAACAAGATGGCGCATGTGCATGAATGATGGTACCACTTTTATACATTTTATACTAGGTATGTGCTCCACCATTCAAGATATAGATCATACGAATGCTACCATACATATAGGTATAGTCACAAGCTCTCACATAGCAGCTTAGTATAAAAGTGGAACGAATAATAAACCATCATGATGATTAGGATGTTTGTGCGACCGGAGGTGAGTGTTCCAAATCTTAGCCGTTTATGTGGAATGCTTAAAACTGTCACACACGCACACACACACCCCTCCACAATCTTATTACTTACTGATGACAGTGAGGTTGACTCTGAGATTCCTGGTGGGTGATTTTTTGAAATCGACCCGACACCGGTAGACGCCGCCATCCGACTCGCGGACGCCCTCCAGTGTCAGTTTGGCGGGCTTTTCTGCCGCCCGAAAAAAGGCGCGACCGCCCAGCGCGGCTGCATCTGACCAATGGCGTGCCTGCTCGTCTGCTTTGTCTCGTGCGTCAAAACTGCAAACAAAAAAGAATCGAAATTATAAAACGAATAATAAATAACCAAAAATAAAATTGAATAAAAATAAGATATAAATAGCTGATGGTTCACCTGTGCTTTGCAACGGGATTTTTATTCAGGATGGAGCCTGTTATTTATTATATTCGAATTCAAAGTGTAGGAATTTAAACAATCATATAACATTTTTTGAAGGTGAAATCTCAATGAATGAAAAAACACATTCCTCTATCAATTAATCCTTTCGATGATATAGCTGATGGTTCACCTGTGCTTTGCAACGGGATTTTTATTCAGGATGGAGCCTGTTATTTATTATATTCGAATTCAAAGTGTAGGAATTTAAACAATCATATAACATTTTTTGAAGGTGAAATCTCAATGATTGAATAGTGGGTGAGGTGGGATTGGGGCGTTACTCACTACAAGCTTGAGATTTGAGATTTCACCTTCAAAAAACGCTGTAAAATGATTGTTTAAATTCCTACACTTTGAATTCGAACATAATAAATAACAATCAATGTGAAATAGCTCTGAAATAGCATTCTTCATGTGCCAGAATGTGATATACTATGCAACCCCTTAATTTTGGAAGCCCGTAGCACGCTTGTGGTGGGTTCTAGAAAATAAATGCATAAAATCATTATTGTACAGAATTCTGTCGGATTTAACTTTGAAAGGAAAAATAATCATTTTGCATTATCTTTACTGATTTATAAGCGAAAAACTAAAAATTTGAACCTTTCAACTCCCCCCTCCAACTATTAATTAGGTCTCACCCCCCCCCCCCCAACCATTGGGGACTTTTGGTATGTTATTACCCAAGGTTAGAGGAAGCGAATGGCGAAAAAACACATTCCTCTATCAATTAATCCTTTCGATGACCATATTTTTGTCTACTTTTACTGGGCTACTAGGCCTGTGGAAGCCTCTTTTCCCTTTAAAAGAAGCAACCCTTGAGAGGGTGTTGAGATTGTCATTTCTTCAAGGACTTATCACTGACATACCACTGGCCAACAAAATTGTAATTTGCATTTATAATACACAATCCTGCATAAAAAGAATTGTTTCCAGAGCGGTAATGTGATATTTTTCAAAAAAAATCTGAAAAATATGAAAATTGCTTACTTTTATACCCTCCGTAACTCTGGATCCGTTCACTTTAGCAAGATTATGCACAGAACATTTTTGTTCGCAATTTATTGAAGATTATTTTTGCATAGAACACATTTTCAGCTAACCCGCATCTTATTCCATACCCCCCAGGAGGGGCCCGCGCCACAAGCTGAGCCTAGGGGCCCTAAATCCGGCCCTGGGTTTCGGTCTAATTGCACCGTACTAAATGCCTAGCCTCCAACGTGGAGCACGACCAATGAGAGGCTCCATGAACCAATAATATTTATTATAAACTTGAAAAACACTTTTAAATGGAAATTGACTCACGTTATGGCGTGTATGTGGGTCGTCTGATGATGCTCTAGACAACAGAGCGAAACGGCCGTCACGCCATAGCGTGAGTCAATTTCCATTTAAAAGTGTATTTTAAGTTTTTAATACATATTATTGGTTCATGGAGCCTCTCATTGGTCGTGCTCCACGTGGAAACAAGATGGATCTTCAACATCACAATAATATTTGTCTTAGAATGATAAATATTGACATACTGTACACTTTTAGTTTAGTTTGATAGAGATTGACAATGATTTGACAGTCGAAACTTGATTGTTAATTATTCTAGTGGTTGTGATAACACCTGTATTACTATTACTATTATTCGTTATGAATATTTCTTTTCGGAGGATGAAGCCCACATAGGTCTGAGACCTGTGCGTGGTTAATGAATTGGATTATGGTGATTGATGAGTTTGACCTACAGTTTTAGTTGGGTTCTGAACCACTGGGAAGTGATTTTACAGCAGAGAACAGTGTCTTTATTGCTGGCCAATCTGATCGGTCACCGTTACAAACAGGACGTACGAGCACGCATCTTATCTATCTGATTGAACAGATACCTGCTACGGCTATCACTTCCCGTCAAATTGAGATACTGTACACTTTTAGTTTAGTTTGATAGAGATTGATAATGACTTGACAGTCGAAACTCGATTGGTTATTATTCTAGTGGTTGTGATAACACCTGAATTATTCGCAATTTTTTTTTTTATCCCACAGGCCGGGTTCACACGAGCTGCAATCGCGCGATTGTAGCCAGAGCAATTATCGAGAGTAGCGCGATTCTAGTAGAGCACAGGATCAGATTGTGCCGTTCCCACGTGCTACACTTCGCTGCGATGTAGCCGGCCTGTAGCCGATTCTTCTAGAACCTCGCTTTTGTAGTCAAGATCATCTCCGTTTTTAACTAATCTAGCAACAAACAAATGTCGTATTTTTTAGTTTTCTTTTACATTCTATCGTACTTTGCTCATTGTCGTCAGGAACAATACGCACGAACTTGAGATTTTTTCTAGCATGAATAATAACATTTTTATAGAATATTTACTTGAACTGCATAAGTTGCTGTTATATCAAGAGATCCATGAAAGTCGGTCTATTTTATAGCATAAAAATGCTAATTTTAGTGATAGAAGAAAAATTCAAGTTGGTTTGGATAAAGGAGGCTGAACACAATACCAGGGGACTTTAAAAATTTGAATCTCTGAAATTTGTATGTGTTTTGTATTTGAATTAGGAAAAAAGTTGGCGACAGCTCTGCGATTCATAATTATTGCTTTGGCGAGGCTGTTGCCCGTCACAATAATTTCTCTGACTACTAGATGCTCTGGCCATATTTGCGCGATTGTAGCACGTGTGAAACCGGCCATAGAGTTTGGCAGGGATTGACGAAACAGTTCAACTGATATGTAATAATTATTTATTCAAAAGTTAATGCACTGAAAAATATTGCCTCGCAAATAGAGAAATACAGTTAGAGCAATCACAATGAAAACTTTATATTGTCATGATCTAAGAGTGAAAATTTGGAGTAAATCCGCTAAAATTGAATCATTTATTGAAAATTTCATGAACACAATAAATGAGATGAAATGAATAAAGTAATGGAAGTAGAACTAGGAAGTAAATCTTTCAACATTTTTATGGATATATAGTGAAAGTTTGGAAAAGATCTACCGAACTGTACAGTTAAAAATTATCATTTATTCACAAGTCCATTTACTTGAAAACCCTCGGGAATGAAGAAATGAAGTAGTACAGGCATAATAAACTGCCATGAATTTATAATAAGGTTGTAATTCAGCGAATATCTTCCATAATCAGCGAAGATCTGATATGTTATAATTTATTGAAAATTCCATTTATTACAAAAACAACCCTCGTGAATAAAGGAATCAAGGTAAAAAATCACAATAAACACCTTATTTTTCATGAATTTATAAAAAAATTGGGCAAGATCTACCTAGCTGTTCTGCTAATATGATATAATTTATTCAAAAAACTATCAACAAAAATCATGCCTCGTAAATGGAGATATAAAGAATGAGGAGAAATTGATAAAGAAATGAAACCATCGCAATAGAAGTCCAATATCATAATGAATAAGTGGAGGGAATTTGGCCTTCATCTAGACTACCACTACCATGACAATAAGCTTGAATATGACCATTTGCAAGTCTATTTATTAAAAAACGACCCTCGTGAACTAAGAAATAGAAGTAGAACAATCACCAAACTTCTAGTATTGTCATGAATACATTGTGCAAATTTGGCTCTACCAAGCCATTCAGCTAAAAAGTAATAATTTATTCGCAAATCTATTTATTAAAAAAACAACCCCCGTAAATAAAGAAATGTAGGTGAGACAATCCCAATAAGGAATAATAAGACGAAATTGTCACAACCACATTTATTAAAACTTTGAGAATCTAGTTTCGGTTGTTATACCACAATTTGATTGAGATTGATAATGGTATAACAACCGAAACTAGTTTCTCAAAGTTTTAATAAATGTGGTTGTGACAATTTCGTCTCATTATTCATTATGGTTACCTTCCACAATATCACCTTCGCCACTACAAAGGGAAAAATCCCAATAAGCTCCTGATTTTAACATGAATATATGGTGGAAGTTCTGCGAGATTCACTAAACCATTCAGCTAATAGGTAATGATTTATTCACAAATCTATATATTAAAAAAAACTACCCTGGTAAATAAAGAATGTAGGTGGGACAATCCCAATAAATTCCTGATTTTGACATGAATACATTGTGAAAATTTGGCTAAGATCTATCAAGTCATTCAGCTAATAGGTAATGATTTATTCACAAATCTATTTATTAAAAAAACGACCCTCGTAAATGAAGAAATGTAGGTGGGACAATCCCAACAAACTTCTGATTTTGACATGAATACATGATGAAAATTTTGCGAAGATACACCAAACCATTCAGCTAAAATGTTATCATCTATTTATTTTTAAAATAACCCTCGTAAATTTTATGACGATGATAGAATTAGGTGATGGAATAACGAAGAATTAGTGAATTATAATTCAAATAATATCATAATGTACTACTTTTGGACGCTAAACTTCGTTTGAATGCATTATTTGATAAGAGGCAATGTAAAACGTTACAGTGTATTTATTTGTACCATCTTATACCAAGCACCGGCCCTACAGCATTGAATACCTGTCGTAATTTGTAAGGTTTGAGGTTATGTCAACCTCATTCACTATTTTATTCAGTTTTTAATGAAAAATTACGGTACAACCAATCAACCCTTATCATAAACCAATCAAAATACACTTCTTATCATTTTATGAACCTGGATAACAGCCGCATATTCAAAATAATGAAATTATTACGTTAAGTTACTAACCTCGTTTCGTGAAATCGTATTCAATTCGACCAAATTGATAACAATTTTTTTGTCATAAACTGGTCTCATACCTGCTACAAACGAATAATTATGATTAAGTATTGATTATAAAACAATAATCAATAAAAATTACAACACGAGACTTGATTTTGAAGTAATTATGAGCATAATTAATTAGTAATTTTTACGAGACACAACATCCCGAGATTTTATTTTTACGAAGCGTACGAACATTTCGATATTGCCGATATGTTCTCACGTTTAAGAAAATTACTAACGCGCTTATCACTTTAGTCACAACAAATTCACAGCTTTGGAAATAATTTAAACATACTTAAAACAATAGTACCATACACTTCTACAAAGGAGATAACCCACTTTGAAGGTTAAGCTCGACCGCACTGAACATGTTCCAACGTCTCATCCTAGTGAAGTACCAACTTTGGTGGAGGGGGAACATAGTGCTTGTGGTATACTACACTGTACGCGTATATGCTTGTATAATATGCAAACTAATCTCTTGTTTGTTACTACATAATTACCTAATTAAAAAATATTTTCACAGTAAAAATAGTAAAATTTAAATTTTTTTTCTCTTTTTTTGGACTGACTAATACGCAGGCATACTTCAACACGTGACGGTTCCGCACCGTTTCAAACCGCGAGCTTTTGAAAACTACCGTATTGGTTTGAATTGGCATCTTCACCGGCGGTTCTGTTTCTCTACGAATCGCTTAACGCCTTAACGTATCACACTAATTTATTTGTGCTCTTATTAATTTATCAATAATTATTCTATGTATCTTGAACAATACAGACGGGTCCAATTCAAGTTAGATAATGTATTAATATTATATAATAGGATATTTTCTTGCCTAGTCTATTGGAGCTTCCTAGTCTATATAGAGGCATTAAAAACAGGTTTATAATAGAATAGTTTATTTTTTAATCGATTCATATGAATGAAATTTGGTAAATTTGTAGTAGATAGAATTAGTTATTTAAATTGATTTTGATATTTTAAAATTTGTTACGTGGGGTAGCCTGAAATTCTGCTTTTCTTTACTGATTTATTACTTCTGTAATTTGTATTCTGGTAAACCAAAATTTATGAGACTTTCCATAATTGTATTTGATACATTAAAATTTCAAATTTGATTTTTTATATCCCTACGCTACAATGATTTTTTAGGTTCTTGGATTTCTTGTTCCATAACGATCAGCGTTATTAATATAAACTTTTTGTTGTAAATTTAACGACTTGCAGTCAGTTTTAAATTGTGAATATATATAATAAATGTACTCACATTTGGCCGAATGTTTTCGAATAATTCGAATCTCATCTTCAATGAATCATAGATTGATTTTTTAGGGTCGTCAAATATTTTTTTCAGTTTGATAAGCTTTTTCATTATTTACTTCTACAATTTACTTCCTGGTCGACCTAGATTGTTGAAATTTCCAAAGCATTTATGTTCTTCGAAGTATTTTTATTTCTGATATTGGGCCAAGACCCCCTATTTTGTTCTGGTAATCGGATAGGGTGGCCCACAATTTTGAAATTGTTTCCCTAGGAGATGATTTTTTGACAATTGAATGATTATTTATTTTTTGTTTTCTAGTCAACTGAAAAAATTTTTGTTACCTTTGAAAGTTATTAAATTCTCTATACAGACTCTCAGTGCTTCCCAGGGGTTGGGTGGGGTGAATTAAAATAATATATATTTCTTGATAGATAATCAGTGTTACAAAATTTGATGCTTAGCTCCCTAATTTACTCCCTAGACAACCAAAATTAAATATTTTTAGAATTATTAATTCATGAGACTTTCCATAATTGTATGTGAGTCATTAGAATCATTTTTTTATAGGATGAAGCCCACATAGGTCTGAGACCTGTGCGTGGGTAATGAGTTGGATGATGGTGATTGATGAGTTGGACCTACAGTTTTAGGTGGGTTCCGAACCACCGGGAAGTGATTTTACAGAGAGAACAGTGTATTTTTTGCTGGCCAATCTGATCGGTCACCGTTACGAACGCAGCTTATCTCTCTGATTGAACAGATACCTGCTACGGCTCGCGGCTAAATTGCAAACATTTAATTGTATGATTGTGTTTTACACACATAAAGTTGTATGAATTGAAAGTTTACGAGTTAAATAACTTAAATAACTCAAATAAATTGAAGAACATTATGAACAATTTTAAAGGAGCTAGAGAATTTTTCCACCGCTTAACCAAGCAAAAATCAGCACGTTCTAAAAAATTCAAAATTTACCTAGAAACAATAATTTTATCTAAACAGAGAAAACTAAGCAATGCATAGTTGTTTTAAATTCCATGATAAAATATCGCGAGGAAATTAAAAAAATTGTTCAGCAGACAAATGAAGTTGGTGAAATTAATAACTGATTCCTCAGTTATCAATATGTGTTAACTTTGTAACTTTCTTATCAAAGTTCACCATAAATTCCTATTAAATTTACCGACATTGTATAATCTCAGTATTGTAGCTTCGCTCCTCTTATCACAAGGGAAATCGATCTACAAGTTTCCCAGAATAACGTACAAAAATACATTTCCTCGAATTTTCGCTTGACGTTATAATATCTCATGGAATCTTGTAAAGGTTTCGTAAATAAAGAGAAAGTTGAGTGTGGTAAAGAGGAGAAAGGATGAGGTAGAAAGGAACAAGACAGAAACAAGTGGAAAAAGGGGAAAGAGTGGAAAAGTGGAAAGAGGGAAACAAGAATATTGGAAAACGAGAGAGAGGAATGGAAAAGAAGGGTGCGAGGTAAAAGGAATAGGGATTTGGGAAGAAAGAGAGTGTGTGAAAGACAGGTAGAGAGGAAAAAGAAAGAAAAGTGAAAAAATAGGTGAAGGAACAAGGAAGAGTTAAACAAGAGGAGAATAACGAATGGGAGAGAACTAAAAGAAGAGTGTTAGGTAGAAGAAAGGGGAACTGAAGTGGAAAGAAGGATAAAAAGGGATGAGATTGAAAAAAAGAGTGGGAAAAAGGGAAACAGTGGAAAGGGGAGAGAGGGGAACAAGAAGATTGGAAAACGAGAGAAAGGGAAGAAATGTGGGTGCGAGGTACAAGGAATAGGGAGTTGGGAAGAAAGAGAGTGTTTGAAAGAGAGGTAGTGAGGAAAAAGGAAAAAAGTGGAGAAAGGGAAGAAGTGACAAGGAACCAAGTGGAAGAAGAGGGAAAGGGTGAAAAACGATTGAGGGGTGTAAACGAGGAGGGTGGAAGGGAGAAGGAAAAGGTTATGAGTGAAAATAGACAATGTGTGAAAGAGAGGTAGAAAGAAAATGGGAGAAGAGTGGAGAAACAGGAAAAGTTTGACCAAGGATTAGAAAACGAATGGGAGAGAGCATAAAGGAGGAGAGTGGGAGATAGAAGAAAGGAGAAGTGCGAGGAAATAGAAAGAGTCTTTGAAGGAGAGGAAGCGGAAAACAGAAGAGGACAGGAGAGGGACAAGTGGAGAAAGAGAAAGTGGGAAGTGAGGATCAAGAACTAATAAAAAACGAAAGAGAGAGAAAACAAAGGAGAATGATGGAAGGTAAAAGAAAGGAGAAGTGAGAGGAAATGGAAAGAGTGTTCAATGGAGAGGAAGCGGGAAAACAAAAGAGGACATGAGAGGAAAAGTGGATAGGAGCGAGAGCACAAAGGACGAGGATGGGAGGTAGAAGAAAGAAGTGAGAGGAAATAGAAAGAGTGTTTAATGGAGAGGAAGCGGGAAAACAAAAGAGGACATGAGAGGAAAAGTGGAAAGGAGCGATAGAGAATTGAAGAACGAATGAGAGAGAGAGTGAGAGAGAAAGAGTTAGAATAGAGTAGAAGGGTGGTAGGTAGAAGTGAGAGGAAGACAGAGAAAAGATAGATAGATAGATTTTACTCTCAAAAGAAAAATATCCATATACAGTGTTTCTTTTCTTATCTACAGGAAAGCTATGTTCCATCCAAAAATATAATTCATTAAAAGAAAAAAACAATATAGAATAAAAAAATTAAACTTAAAGAGAAAATACAATCCAGCACACAAGATGCAACCCATGGACCGCTGGGAAAGTGAAAGAAGAGAAAGTGTGTAGAAGATAAGAGGAAAAGAAAAGGAGAAAAATAATGAGGAACAAGGAAGGATAATAAGGAACAGAATGGAGTTACTCACGTGTAAATTGGTAGAGCGTTGCCATCTTTGTACCAGATGACAAGGTGAGGCTTGTCGCCGGTGCTAACGGAGACTGGTGTGACGTCACAAGGAAGTTTGGCAACACCGCCCGACACTGCCACCGCGTCAGAAATTATCACTGTAACAAAAAATATATATTATTAAAATTTGAGCAATGATATCACTGAACGAAAGAAATATTTATCAATGAAAGTTGAGTTTGAGGAATAGTCAAAGTAGCCAGACACGAAATGAATATTATAATTAAAATGTCCAATTATATTATGAAGGATAAGGTAGTGTATAAAACTTATAGACTGACTACTAGAATAAATGAACTGATACAACGGAGTATCCAAAGGCACCACGAATTAAAAATAGTAGTTTATGCAACGATTTTATTTTGACCCTTATTAAGGCACGAGTTAGATGTAAGTTATAACACGAGCGAATGCGAGTGTTATAAATATCTCACGAGTGCTTTAATGGCCAAATAAAATCGTTGCATACACTATTTTATCTACGACCACTAGTATACATTTAATTAAAACAATTTCATTTTACCTGTGACTGTCAGAGATACCTAACCTCTCATCTCAAATACGAGAAGTTATAGTAGATTGTTAGGTTAGCAGCTTAGTTGTTAGCAGTTTGATCAAATCAGCTGATAGTTTCACAATATTGAATTACGATATTGATTCCATCAAAAATGCTTCTGATTGGTCCAGAACCCGTGTTATAATGTAGAACCTGTACTATAATGAGCTCTTTAAACAACGGGTTTCAAAAAACATTTCGAAAAGACAGCTGTTTTGGCATCAATTGTGAAACTGTAATGTATACATTATGACATGGTCGTAGATAAAAAATATTATTACTATAATTATGTTTATTATTATTATTATTGAAAATAAACAATATTTATTCAATATATTAGACTCTCGTTTTTCATTACTAAAATTTTAATTGAATTGTGTGGCTGCTTCAATTCAGGGTTAATTCAAACCTCAGAAGCAACCTATTCCATAGATGAATATTTTATTTTATTTTGAATTTTTTACATGAAATAATTTTTTTATGAACTAGTAATGATCTAACTTTGCAACTATCATGAATGATTTGTTTATTTCTGTATTTTGTTAAGTGTTCATACATAGAGATAAGCTGCATTCTCATTGGTCCTATTTGTAACGGAGACCGATTAGATTGGCCAGCAAAAAAGACACGTTCTCTGCTGTAAAATCAATCCCGGTGGTTCGGAACCCACCTAAATCTGTAGGTCCAACTCATCAATCACCATCATCCAACTCATTACCCACGCACAGGTTTCAGACCTATGTGGGCTTACTCCTCCAAAAAAATATGAGCTTTGTGGAAGTAAATATATGTATTTATATTATACTATGCCACCTGAATTGAAAATGATAAACCAAATTAAATAAATAAACCAGTCTAAGACACCCCAATTTAAGCTAATACCTAATTCAAGCCAATTTAAGCTAATAATGAACATTATTATTAAAATATAGAAGGCTATCTGTTCAATTATATTATCAAAAGTAAGGGTGCATCTGTATTAGCTTCCTGGGGCAGCCACCAGAAGAAATACAATATTGTGGAAGATTTCAACAAAAAAAATACGCGGATTCATTACTAGTGTTATTGTTTATTAATTTAAAGATATTATTTCTATAATGGGAGATGAAATGAAGATGCTTTCTCCTTGTGAAACAGATCTAATAATATATCATGTCTCTATATTTTCTCCTTTTTTCAATTAGACGATTTAAAATAATTAATTAAAGAAGAGGTTTCACCACAAAAACTGGAAAAATAAAGTGAATAATTCCCGGTGGTTCGGAACCCACCTAAAACTGTAGGACCAACTCATCAATCACCATCATCCATTTCATTATCCACGCACAGCCCTCAGACCTATGTGGGCTTCATCCTCAGAAAAAAAACAATTAGGCTGAGCATCAGCCTTCGTAATATTCTTAAAAAAGTTTGTATTAGAAATGAACCAGATATCCAATGTTTCAATTTTAACTAGCTGAAAGTAACCTAGAGCCTATAGTCGATATCTGTCTAATATTATAATCATTATTTTATATCCAACCCCAAACTCCAAAATCAATAGAGATCTCTCTTGGGACTTTAAGTTCAAGAGTCTGGAATCTTCCTTTCAAGCGCTAGTGCACAGACGGACGGACAGACAACGGCCGGATTTTAATAAGGCCCAGTAATAAAAAATTGTAATAATGGTATCACTGAGTAGAATGAATATTTTTCAATGATAGTTCAGTTTGAGGAAGAAACCCGATTCATAATGTATATTATTATTAAAATGTTGGAGGCTATCTGCTCAATTATTTCTTATCTAAGATAAGAGTGCAACTGAAGCTTATCAACTGACTACTCAAATGGATGATGCTTGATATTGTCCCAACCACGTTTATAATGGAAAAACGAGATAAATATTACTAATTTCGACAGTTACGTTAGAAGATACAAAGCAGGTTATCTATTATTGTATGAGCGTCTGATTGCTGTACTCTGTCGACGAAACTTTAAAGCTGGAGAAAGAGGCATAGAACGTGACGGCGGAGGAGGAGGAGGAGTAGATGGAGAAGGTGGAGGAGGAAGAGAAGAAGGAGGAAAGAAAGGGGAAGATGTGGAGGGAAGATGTGGAGGAATAGGAGGAGGAAGAGGAGGAGAAGGAAAAGGAGGAGGAGGAGG
Organism: Conomelus anceps; assembly: GCA_948455865.1. Taxonomy (NCBI): domain Eukaryota; kingdom Metazoa; phylum Arthropoda; class Insecta; order Hemiptera; family Delphacidae; genus Conomelus; species Conomelus anceps. Next base: position 5,010,705 of record OX418219.1, read on the forward strand.
AAGAGGAGGAAAAGAAAAAGGAGGAGGAAGACGAGGTGGAAGAAAAGAAGGAGGAGGTGGAAGAGAAGGATGAGGAGGAAGAGAAGGGGGGAGGAGGTGGAAGAGAAGGGGGGGAGGAGGAGGAGGAGGAAGAGAAAGGGGGAGGAGGAGGAAGAGAAGGAGCAGGAGGAGGAGGTGAAGGAAGAAGAGGAGAGAGAAAGGAAGAGAAGGAGAAAGAGGAGGAGGAGCAGCAGAAATATAAGGAACAGAAGGAGGAAAATGAGGAGAAGAAGGAAAGTTAGAGGAGGAGGAGGAAGAGGAGGAGGTGGAGAAAGAAAAGAGAGTAGAGTAGATGGTGCATTAGGTGAAGAAGGAGTAGGATGAGATGCAGGGAGTGGTGGTGGATGTGGAGGAGGAGGACGAGGAAAAGGTAGAGGAGGGGTTGAAAGAGAAAAAGGGGTGGAAGGAGTAGGAGAAAAAAGAAGAGGAAGAGGAGGAAAGAATGAAGAAGAGGAGGATGATAAGGAAAGTTGGAGGAGGATGATGAGAAGAAAGAGTAGAAGGGGAGCAGGAGGAGTAGGTGGACGGTAGAGGAGGAGGAGGAAGAGAGGGTGGAGGAGTAGGTAGTGCAGAAGGGGATGAAGAGAAGGAGAAGGAAGGAGAAGAAAAGGAGGAAGAAGAAGAAGAGGAGGAGGAGGAGGAGGAGCAGGAGTAGGAGGAGTAGGAAAAAAGTTGATAGAGGAGAATGTCAAGGTGGAGGAGGAGAAGAAGGTGGTGGAGGAGGAGAAGAAGAAGGTGGTGGAGGAGGAGAAGACGGTGGTGGAGGAGGAGGTGGTTGAGAGGAAGAGGAAGAATGAAAACAAGAGGAAGAATGTCAACATAAGATAGAGGATGAAGCCTTCATAGTTCTGAGACCTGTGCGTGGGTAATGAATTGATGATGGTGATTGATGAGTTAAATATACACATTTAGGTGGGTTTCAAACCACCTGGAACTGATTTTACAACTGAGAACGAAGTCGTTTTGCTGGCCAATTCAATACGAACTCCGGGGCCCTTACAAAGAGGTACCTGGCGTTCGTAGCATATCTTTATCTGATTGAACAGATACCTGTCTACTTTGAAAATACATAAATAGAAAAAAATGTAAACAAATTCACCACAATTTTGTTCAGGATTAGAGGAGTGCAGAAGAAAAGAAAAAAGATAAGTACCAGATAAAGAGATAGACAAAATAATAATTTTTTCTTTTAATTCAAGTCCTACATTCTTTTATTTGATAGAAAAAGAGAGTAAACCAATTCACCATTATTTTCTTCAATATTAGAAAAGTGCAGAAGAGGAGAAAATAAAAGGGAGGTACCAGAAAGAGATAGAAAAAAAATGTATTTCTTTGTTTCCTATTCAATCTATGTCCTATACTCTCACACTTATAATAGAGTAATATATTGGTAGATATATATTGGATATATAGAGTAATATATTAGTATACTCTCATATAATAGAGTAAACCAATTCACCATTATTTTCTTTAAGGTTATAGAAGTTCAGAAGAGGAGAAAAGAGAAGAGAGGTACCAGATAGAGATAGAAAAAATAATAAATGTATTTCTTTGTTTCCTGTTCAATCAATGTCCTACACTCTCTTATTTCTATTTTTGTAATAGAGAGAGAGAGTAAACAGAGAGAGTAATACAGAGAGAGTAATTACAGCGAGATTATAACAGAAAGAGTGTATTACAGAGAGAGTAAACCATTCACCACTATCTTGTTCAAGATTAGAGATATGCAGAAGAAAAGAGAAGAAAATAAAAGAAAAGAGAAGTACCATCTAGAATCTATTCAACATTCGTGGTCGCTTCAAAAAGTTATTTCAAACAAAATCAATTATGAAAAGAGGTTGATTTAGAGGCTAACCGCGGCTACAATGAACAAATTAGAAGAATGTTCAGCTAATTCCCATTAATTTACATGTTGCCAAATTGAGCTTGAAGCACGCCCAGTGTAACCTTCTGCTTGAATGTCTAAGTCCGTAGAAGTCAACTTCACAACTTGACCGATTACAACTTCGGGGATTAGGTACTCTTTTCGCAGTAGCCACTTTAGCAGACGGATAATTTGATATCGTAGAGACAAAGATGGTGATAGTGGAAGGTAATGAAATAGAAAGAGAAAGAACGAGATGGACGTAACCTTCATTCATTTTCTACGGAATTTAATTCAATATAAAAGTTTCACTTATCGGCTGGATGAAGCGGTGGGAGGAGGGGTTAAGGGAACAGCCACAGAATGCTTGAAAACTTCTTAACTTCTTAATTTTCTCTACCATCAAGGAATAGTGAATTAGGTTGGCGAAAAATAAGCAGTGTTCTGTTCAGTTCTGTTGCTTCCCTTCTCCCCCCCCCCTCACCATCTTATAACCTAACATGATATTGTTGAAGATTTCTCGAAAATTAGCGGCCGAAAGTTGTTGTTCATAAGATACCACCCACAAATTTTGGGATAATTTATGTTGTATAAAGTTAACTAACTTATTTGGAAGTTGGTCAGCAAGTGGCCTGTATTTTGAATGAGAATTTAAAGTGTGCAACTTGAACATAATACTAGAACATAATTAATTAATTAAGTAATTATTCTCGAAAACGTTCGGCCACGTGTGAGTATATTTTTTATATATTCACAATCTAAAACTGACTGCAAGTCGTTAAATTTACAACAAAAAGTTAATATTAACAACGCAAGAAATAGAACAAGAAATACAAGAATTTAATGATGATTGTTTTTCTATAAGAGAGAGTAGGTATGTGTTTGTGTTTTTTTTTGTTTTTGGTTAACGCATTTCACAGAAAAGGACAATGATTTGGAAAACTAAATTTCGCACATAGCTTCCTCTAAACTCGATTCAGTGCACCACGAAACACAATTTTCCTTTCAGAATTTTCAAAATAAATGTTAAAATTTCATTTCCGAACACTATTACTGTTTCAAATGTGTTGAGATGCAGGAAGCTCTTAGAATAGCTCTTAGAATCATGATACGTCACTATGGTGATAATATGAATGATATGCCGACATGTCTTCAATTTTCTGTCAATTTTTGAACCATTGCAATGTAATTCGCTGCATATTTGAATTATTGAAATTATTTCTCTTATTTTATATGAATCTCGTTCCAACCTATACATTTTTCTGGCTCTAGAATAGAATTCTCTTTCTAGGAAATAGAAAGGATGAAGTTCTTAGGTCTGCTGGCAGATAGCATGTATGAATGCTCATTTTTCAAATTCGGGAATCAGAAAATAATGATTTGAAAAATGTTGGCATGGTAATTATTATGTAACAGTAACTGTAAATTTACATGCAGTGCAGTATCTTTATCTTTTCATGTATATTATTTTATGTTTATTAGTGCCTGATAATACGACACAATTTTAGGTTAGCTTGTGACCATGTTCAATGTAATAGAGCCTTTCCAACTCGTTCTTGGATAACTCCTGCTTAGATCAACGTGAGTCACGTTCATAAATACGGGCCTTAGTCTTATTTCTAAACATAATCCGTACGAAGGACGGGCACAATAGCTAGTCTACCATAAAAGAGAAACTCGAAACAGGATTTCTGGATAAGACCGGGTGAAATGCTAGTTTATTATATTATAAAAGTTATTATTGGATGAGTATTGGGAATCTGTTTTACATCATAATTATTTTTATATTCATACATTTATAACACAAAACACGAACAAGTACAGAGACAACTACAAACAAGTACAGATACAACTGGCATAGTCCACTTTTGTTTTATTTAGATATTTTTAAATGAAAAATCCATATTTTAAGTTATGTAAAAGTTAAACTAATAATTTCACTTTGAAGTACAACTACTGATTATTTCAAAACAAAAAATATCAATTTCTTCCCCCAAACTCAAAAGTCAATAGCGGTCTCACTTGGACTATGAGGAAGCTATATACCAAGTTTCAAGAGCGTAGAATCTTCCTTTCAAGCACTAGAGCACAGACGGTCGGACAACGGCACGATTTCAATTAGGCCCTGTCAAGTCCTTAATTATCATAATTGAAACAATGTTATCACTGAGCAAAATAAATATTTCAAATGAAATTTAAGTTTGAGGAATAGTAAACTGAGTGTTCTGTGCGACATTTGAAGTGGGAGTGATAGCCGTGAGCTGTAGCAGGCATCTGTTCAATCAGATTAGATAAGCAACGCTCTCCTGGGCCCTCTTTGTAAGGGTGATAGGATTGGCCAGCAAAAAAGACTGTTCTCTGCTGTAAAATCACTTCCCGGTGGTTCGGAACCAACTCATCAATCACCATCATCCAACTCATTACCAACGCACAGGTCTCAAACCCATGTGGGCTTTATCCTTCAAAAAAAATGTCAAGTTCAAGAGAACTTTCACTTCTATCACGCCCTCTACATTATAACGGTAACTAGTAGTGCAACACTATATGCCTGCTGTTCATTGGTTATGACACATAGATTATGGAGCAACATTGTCATTAGCTTATGACAACAACACGCCGGAGACGAGAGTGAATGTCATTAAGGCTCCTGTCGTTTAATATCGGACACAACCCTTCACCTGATCGCTTATACGAAGGAAGCTCCGCTGATAGGGACAGGAAGCTCGCGTTCCTACCATTAAACCTTTGGGGCGGACAGCATACCAAAGCACACTACCCCCGAGATGACGTTGGCAATTTGAAGTTTACACCAAGTAGAAAATAGCAAAGCTTAAACGGAGTGGTAATCATTACCAGGGGGTGGCCGGTCATCCCCCTTTAAATGAAATGGGGTGCGTTTTAGAAGTGGTGGGGGGGGGATCTTTTACAACCCCGTCAACTTTGTGAAAGGGGCGACAGTAAGGGGGATTACAAGTAATGACATTCCGGATACATTACACAGGGTGCCACGGGATGGATACTTTCATCAATCAGCCTTGCTTTGTGGTAGGGTGGGGTAGAGGGGTGGGGGGTTAGTGGAGGGGTGAGGGTTAGGAGAGGGGTGGGGGTATAGTTGATGGGTGGGGGGTTAGTAGAGGGGTGAGGATTTTAGATGGGAGAGGGGATGTTCAAGGGGAGGGGTAGTGAGTGAGGTCATGACTCACGAACGGATTACGACGGTGACTTTTTGTTATAAGCCGATTAGGGACAAAACTGTTGCACTCGTTCTTTCGCTACAAGATATTTGATTGACTCATGTAAACTATTAAAAATTTGCAAACTCCACATTTAAATTTATACGACCGATTGTGAATTTTTTCAGCAATAACTTGGATTTAATTTCAATTGCTTGGGAGTATAGTATATTATGGTAATCCAATATAAAAGAATCCAGCATAAAAAATATGATATACTAGTGGTTTAACGTGCTTTTGCAACGAAATAGGTTAATTAAACATGTGATGTATGGGTTACAGCCGCCAATCACAATAAAATACCAAAAAGGGAATTGGGAGCTGCAATATTGACATGGAACAAATCTGTTGCTTTAAATTTTTACTTGAAGCTTATTTACACGATAGTGACGTATCATGTATCAGCTGTTCTATGAGCTTCCTGCATCTAAACATATAAAAAAAACACAAGTGAAATTTGAACATTAATTTTGAAAAGCTTGAAAAGTTTTGGTTTTATGAACTCACTGCTAGCGATCAAGCTTGCTTTGCTAGTAGTGCCAATTTAGTACTTTTATTCCTAGTTATAGTTTGCATTTTATTCTAGTATTTTCCATTAATGAATTTTGTTTCTTCATTTTTTTCCAATTGTATTGACAGATAAAAAATAAAATAAAAAATCGGACCCGAGGTGCACTGAATCGAGTTTAGACGAAAGTATGTGCCAAATTTAGTGCTCCACATTGTTGCCGTTTTTGTGAAATACGTAAGACTGACATACACACACTCGCCTACTCTCTCACTCTCTCTCTATCTTATTATAATATAATCTGTAATATCTCCTGTTTCATCCAATCATCTTCAGGACCAATGGTTTCAATATGGCGAGCCCCGTGACGTACTCACACACATACACCTATTCTGTCTTATTATCTAAAATGAATGCAGTCGTCAACATTGTAAATTTTTTAAAAAACATTAAAAAAAATAATACAAACACACCTACTTTTATTATATAGAATGAATGCAGTCGTCAACATCAAAATAATTTTAAATAATAAAGCACACACACACACACACACCTACTCTCGCTTATTATACAAAATGAATGCAGTTGTCAACATCAAAAATTAATTAAAAATAATAAAACACACACACAAACACACCTACTCTCTATTATTATACGAAATGAATGCATTCGTGAACATTAAAAATATAATTTTAAAAACATTTAAATCATAAAACAAACACACATTCCTATTCTTTTTATACAGAATGAACGCAGCCGTCAACATAAAAAATAAATGTATCAACAATAATCAATAATTATTGATTAGCTAATCAATGTTTCGAAATGTTGAATATCTCACGAAATGACAAAATTAACTCACAGTAATTACAGTTTCATATAATATCATCAATGCACTCTAACTAACTACATCCCAACAAGATTCTGATTCGGTTAGTTTTTTATATAGTAGCCTAATCAATGTGCAATCTGGAAATTCAATTATATCAACATTTGTTTGTGTGTTTGTTGAAGTGCTTGCATGCGTTGAGCGACCATATTGAATGGCACATCAATGATGATCAATTAGAATCGTCCAGTCTGTGAATGGCAACTGAAAATTAGTTGATTAATTAGGCCGATGACCACTCACCGCCACCAATGTGTTCTACGAAATCTGCTCACGCAGCCATCGAAATTTCATTTGGCAATTCAAAGGCCTGAATTTGGAGAATTCAGTTTTGAGTGTGAACAAAATTGTAGTGGCCTTCCATGTGTACTTCTGTGTAACCATGCCTTTATTTAAGCTTAATTAACCACGAAAAAATTGAGAAATGAATGGAAAAATAGAGAAAACAGTCTACAAACATCAATCGGAAGAAACTTGCTTATAATGTTAGCTTGATACGAGTAATTATGATAATAATAATAATAATAATGTTTATCTTATAGCGAATTCAAGTTATCTAAAAATCTTTTATCTACAGCAACTCTATAAAGTGAACATAATAGGTTAAAAAGCTATTATTATTATTTATTATTATTGTTATTATTATTATTATTATTATTATAATTATTATTATTATTATTATTAAGCTAGAGGAGTAATTAAAGCACTGTGTGTAATATGATTCAATGTAAAATTTAATGGAAATAAATTGAAATTGAAAATTGAAAAAATTATTATTATTATTATTATTGTTATTGTTATTATTATTATTATTATTATTATTATTATTATTATTATTATTATTATTATTATTATTATTATTATTATAAATATTATTATTATTATTATTATTATTATTATTATTATTATTATTATTATTATTAAAGGAGAATCAGGTGTGCCATCCTCATTTAGACCTTTGTGCATGCTGGACACAACTGGGAAAGGCATGGAGAGATTGATTAGAAAAAGACTCCATAAATCATTAGAGGAGGCAGGAGGATTAGCACCTAACCAGTTTGGATTCAGACTAGGGCGATCAACAATTGATGCAGTCCATGAGGTGTGCAAAGCAGTGCAAGAGGCAGAAAGCTATAACCACTTCTCCAAAAGGATGGTGCTGCTTGTAACACTAGACATCAAGAATGCATTTAATTCTGTGAGGTGGAGAGACATGCTTTGGGAACTGAAAAATACTTTTAGGTTACCTAAGTACCTGCTGAGGGTAATTGACTCCTACCTGAGAGATAGATCCCTCATTTATAAGACAACAAATGGGTGGATCAGTGTTGATGTCACATCAGGGGTGGCTCAGGGTTCAATCCTTGGCCCTGATCTATGGAATATCTTCTATGATGGACTGCTACGTCTGGAAATGCCAGAAGAGACAACACTAGTTGGGTATGCAGATTATGTTGCACTGCTTATTGCATCTCGCAGTTCTGAACATGCTCAACTTAAACTCAATCAAGCAATGAGGAGAATATCAACCTGGCTTGAATGTCATGGGTTGTCTCTTGCCCTCAGTAAGACTGAGATTGTGGTCCTAACAAAGAAAAGAGTAAACACTCATCTCTCTTTTCAGATGAACAGTGTGACTGTTGAGTCAAAGCAAAGGGCAAAGTATTTGGGACTTATGATTGACACTAAAATGAGCTTCTCAGAGCATATAACAGGGGTAATCACTAAAGCTGCAAAGGCTGTCACAGCTCTCAGTGGTCTAATGGCTAATGTTGGAGGCCCAAGAGCCAGCAGAAGACGATTGTTGATGTCAACAGTGAACTCTGTTTTGCTTTATGGAGCAGAGGTGTGGGCACCTGCTCTCAGATGGGAGTACAATAGGAAAAGACTTCTGCAGGTCCAGAGAAGAGCAGCACTGAGAGTTGCATCAGCATATCGCACTGTGTCAGAGCCTGCTATTATGCTGGTTGCAGGGGTCATCCCAATCACCCTTCTAGCACAGGAGCGATATAATATATATCAAAAATGTAAAGCTGGAGAAAGGAAAGAAGATATTGCAAGAGTTGAAAGGAACAGAACTTTCCAAGCATGGCAGAACGACTGGACTCTTGAAGCACGTGGACAATGGACATCAAGGCTGATACCCAGAGTCAAGCAGTGGGTAAACCGGCCTCATGGAGAAGTGGGGTACTTTGTGACACAGTTCCTGACTGGTCATGGATATTTCCGATCTTTTCTCCATCAGTTGGGCAAAGCAGATACACCTGAATGTCTTTACTGTCCTAAAAGTAGAGATGATGTTGAACACACCTTCTTTCTGTAGCAGGTGGGAAGAACTAAGAGAAAGAGTGCAGGCAGAACTGGGTTGGTTATCCCCAGAAAACGTTGTTTCTGTTATGCTCCAAGGCAAGCAGCAATGGGTGAAGATGGCTAACTATATAATCACCATACTACAGACAAAGAAGAGAGATCTTGTTGCAGCAGGGTAGCTTGAATAAGCTAAAGGAATGAGAGGCCGTTCTGAAGTAATGTGATAAACAGTTCCAGGCGGTCTCTAGGTTTGGAGGTGGTTTTAGCCAATAGTTCATGCTCATGTACATGTCAAATGGCAAAACGCCTTAATAAAAGAAAAAAAAAAAAAAAAAAAAATTATTATTATTATTAGTATTATTATTGTTATCAATAGTTTGGCAACATAGCAAGGTTAGGAGAGCCATTGGCTTGTCTGACAGCCGTATTTGCCAGCTCATTTAGCATTAAATTTACATATAGTGCACCTAGGAAACGAACTAGCTTTACAACCAATGTTTTTGCTTACTTTATTCCATGGAGTATCAAAATAGTTGCATAATGAAGCTATCTTAGCACTATTGTCACTTTTTAGAACAGGAGATAGACCAACCAGAACTGAGGATTTCTTTAAAACAGTGTCGAAATGATTGTTATGCATTAGTCAAGTTAGCTTATTAAAACATTTTGAAATCAATTTTAATTTCAATTCAGAACCGAACAAGTACACATTCTAGGTTATGTTAGTATGGGTAAGTTATGGGTACGTTGAATTAAACAGAATGTGTTGGTATTTGTAGATAAAAAATTGTACTGCCCAGTGGCGTACCGATAATGGAGCGAGTGGAGCAGTCGCTCCAGGGCGCAAGGCTCTGAGGGGCGCGCCGTTCTTGAGAGAAAATTGCCTTTTACTTACAACAAATATATTACTCTAATGTACTGTGTTATTATATTCCGTTCACATTACATTACATACTATACTGTATAATACTGTATAATACTGTATTATACTGTATAATATATTGTTTTATGACAAATTAAGATGGTATAGTCATAGTGATAATAGTAGCAACATACAACAAAAATTACTGGTACTGGAAAATTGTTAGTAGTTAATAGAGCTATAATAAGGCTATAATTAATGCTCTTGAATTCAGTTATAAGTCAAGCTAGAGAATCGTTTGCACTGCTGTGAGCAGCCCAATCGAGTGGTCAAATGTGAGACTGAATTTTTTTGTGGGAGGGTGGGAGGGCGTCGTAAGCCACTTCTGCTCCAGGGCGCTTGAAACCTCGGTACGCCACTGGTACTGCCTATAAGCCACTCGTGAGATATTTAGGACACTCGTGCCTAGCGTATATGATTGTATAATTGTTTACCAATTCACCTCATTACCCACGCACAAGTCTCCAGACTCATTTGGGCATCATCCGAAAGAAAAAAAATTATCTCATTATAACACTAACTTGATAATCCATAAAAATTGGATTCCATATAAAATCTTCATTATAACACTACTTTGAAAGTTCATGAAATTAGCTTCCATATAATCTTCATTAGCCTAAAACACTACTTTGATAATAATTCACGAAATAAAGTAAGCTGTATTGACATCGCTTCCTTAACTCTTATGTCTACTTTTTAAGGTAGCTCTAGATAAAATTAATGTTTAAATACACATGCACTAAATTGTTTAGCATCCATGTTCCACTGCAATTCAAAGTCACATAAATATAAGTTGTATGTTGGAATGAAAAGTGCCGCCAGATAATTCCATCTTCAAAGCGAAAGTTTCGAGAGCTGCTTTTCGCTGTTATAGCGATGCATATCACATTATAATATGGAGACAAAATTCCATCGGGGACTCCTTTACAAACTAAAGGGAATGACCCCATTCTCTTTTCGCGACCCCAAACTTGTTCAAAAGCATATAAAGCACACTAAAACTTTGTAATTGTTCCCTCTGCTGCGATTATTTCAACTGAAAAACTTTGATTCAACACTGAATTTTGTTCAAGAGGCTCGGATACTGCTAGTAATAAAGTCGGAGTTGTTGTTTGGTGACTCTCCGTTTATCTTGAAGTGGTTTTTACATTCTTTCATTAGCCTACTACTCTCAAAATTAACGGTTTTAAGGTTATTAAGGAGGTTTCTAAATGCATTATTTCATTACTCCACTTAAAATCAACGGTTATAAAGTATTGAGGGGGTGTCTAAATACATTATTTTATTACTCCTCTTAAAATCAACGGGTTTAAGGTATTGAGGGGGTTTCTGAATACATTATTTTATTACTCCTCTTAAAATCAACGGTTTTAAAAGTATTGAGAAGTTTTCTACATACATTGTTACATTACTCCCCTTGATATCAACGGTTATAAAAGTATTGAGAGATTTTCTACATACATTGTTATATTACTCCTCTTAAAATCAATGGTTTTAAGGTATTGAAGGGGTTTCTGAATACATTCTTTCAAATGGTATTCAAGAGGCTCGGATACTGCTAGTAATAAAGTCGGAGTTGTTGTTTGGTGACTCTCCGTTTATCTTGAAGTGGTTTTTACATTCTTTCATTAGCCTACTACTCTCAAAATTAACGGTTTTAAGGTTATTAAGGAGGTTTCTAAATGCATTATTTCATTACTCCACTTAAAATCAACGGTTATAAAGTATTGAGGGGGTGTCTAAATACATTATTTTATTACTCCTCTTAAAATCAATGGTTTTAAGGTATTGAAGGGGTTTCTGAATACATTCTTTCAAATGGTATTTAGGGGGTTTCTACATACATTCTTTCATTACTCCTCTTAAAATCAATGGTTATAAGAGTATTTAGGGTTTCTACATACATTCTTTCATTACTTCTCTTAAAATCAATGGTTATAATGGTATTGAGGGGTTTCTACATACATTCTTTCATTACTCTTCCTAAAATCAACGGTTTAAAGGAATTAAGGGGGTTTCTAAATACATTCTTTCATTACTCCTCTTAAAATCAACAGTTTTAAGGTATTGAGGGGGTTTCTAAATACATTCCTACATTACTCTTCTTAAAATCAACGGTTTTAAGGTATTGAGGGGGTTTCTAAATACATTCTTACATTACTCTTCTTAAAATCAACGGTTATAAGGTATTGAGGGGGTTTTCTAAATACATTCTTACATTACTCTTCTTAAAATCAACGATTATAAGGTATTGAGGGGGGTTTCTAAATACATTCTTACATTACTCTTCTTAAAATCAACGGTTTTAAGGTATTGAGGGGGTTTCTAAATACATTCTTACATTACTCTTCTTAAAATCAACGGTTATAAGGTATTGAGGGGGGTTTCTAAATACATTCTTACATTACTCTTCTTAAAATCAACGGTTTTAAGGTATTGAGGGGGTTTCTAAATACATTCTTACATTACTCTTCTTAAAATCAACGGTTATAAGATATTGAGGGGGGTTTCTAAATACATTCTTACATTACGCTTCTTAAAATCAACGGTTATAAGGTATTGAGGGGGGTTTCTAAATACATTCTTACATTACTCTTCCTAAAATCAACGGTTTTAAGGTATTGAGGGGGTTTCTAAATACAATTTTTAGTGGGTTTGTACATACATTCTTTCATTACTCCTCATAAAATCAACGGTTATAAGGGTATTGAAAGGCTTTCTACATAATCTGATATCAAAACTGACACTGTATTTCAATTAAATATATGTTTTCACTCACTTTTACTGGAGATACTGGAAGGATGCATTTCACTTCTAAAGAGAAGCTTCGTAAGCCTGTCGCCAGGGGTCATTTTAGGATGAGCGACCATTATATAATTGAAAACTGCATTGGATTTGAACTGTGTTTGGTCATTGAATAAGTTGGTTCTGTCTTGTTTATGGTGTTTGAATATTTCGTAACGTTCTAGTGTATTTATTTTGTGGCTTTTTTTAAGTGTGTGTAGGATTTCCAAGTCAGTTTGGATGTTTTTGTGTCTTTCTACATACTTTTATTAACAATTTCATAACCAAAGGCACCAAGGGTCAAGGTTTCAATAACACAGCGGGTTGTATCCATCTCTAGAAATTACAGGAAACGTTGCAAATTACTTATGAGATGGAGAAGTGACATCCGTGAGCCTTAGTAGGTATCTTTTCAATCAGATAAGATAAGCTACGAACTCCTATGCCCTCTTTGAAAGGGTGACCGATTGGATTGACCAGCAAAAAAGATTCCGTAGCTGTAAAATCACTTGCTGTTGGTTCGGAACCCACCTAAAACTGTAGGTTCAACTCATGGATCACCATTATCCAACTCATTACCCCCTGTACTCTAAATTTTTTCCTGGAGGATTAAACCCACATAGGTCTGAAACCTGTGCGTGGGTAATTAATTGGATGATGGTGATTGATGAGTTGGAACTAGAGTTTTAGGTGGGTTCGAACCAGCGGTCTTTATTATGTTTTAAGTTTTGTGTTTGTATGCACCATAAATAAACATTTTTTCCTATTTTATTTTGTACGATTAGTGTTCAAGTCGCTTTACGTGGTCTATAACATATGGGATCATGAATAAAAAAAATATATATATATTTGAATCTCAATCTCGCTTCTATATAGGAAAGAGCTTGTAATATAAAAATCCATTTGATTCCACTTTTTAAAATAATAATTCCATGACTCATGCCTGTATGCTGAATGAACCTTCAATATCTCTTGACTTGAGGGACTTTAGAAATGCCTATACAAATACATTAAATTCCAAGAGTCCCTTGAGTCAAGAGAAACTGAAGGAATGTTCATACATAAGGCCTTAAGGGTCATCAAAAGAGACTTAAGAGGCTATAACAATGTGAGTGTTTGAAACTATTCCAATCCTCTCTTTTCTCATAAATTTAAATTCTCAGCCAATTCAATATGTCCACCTATAACAATTTCTCACATCATATATCCAAACTAACACACTGCGCTTTTCTCATAAATTTTAAACAATTGTCGGCCAATCCAATATGTCCACTTATAAAAATTTCTCACATCTTATATTCCAAATAACACTGTTATCTTTTCTCGTAAATTTTAAACAATTGTCAGCCAATCCTATATGTCCACCTATAACAATTTCTGACATCATATATTCAAAATAACACACTGTTGTCTTTTCTCATAAATTTTAAAAAATTGTCAGCCAATCTAATATGTCCGTATATAACAATTTCTCACATCATATATTCAAACTAACACACTGCTCTTTTCTCATAAACTTCAAACAATTGTCAGTCAATAAAATATATCCACCTTTTCAATTTCTCACATCATATATTCAAAATAACACACTGCTCTTTTCTCATAAACTTCAAACAATTGTCAGTCAATAAAATATATCCACCTTTTCAATTTCTCACATCATATATTCAAACTAACACACTGCTCTTTTCTCATAAACTTCAAACAATTGTCAGTCAATAAAATATATCCACCTTTTCAATTTCTCACATCATATATTCAAAATAACACACTGCTCTTTTCTCATAAACTTCAAACAATTGTCAGTCAATAAAATATATCCACCTTTTCAATTTCTCACATCATATATTCAAAATAACACATTGCTCTTTTCTCATAAACTTCAAACAATTGTCAGTCAATAAAATATATCCACCTTTTCAATTTCTCACATCATATATTCAAAATAACACACTGCTCTTTTCTCATAAACTTCAAACAATTGTCAGTCAATAAAATATATCCACCTTTTCAATTTCTCACATCATATATTCAAAATAACACACTGCTCTTTTCTCATAAACTTCAAACAATTGTCAGTCAATAAAATATATCCACCTTTTCAATTTCTCACATCATATATTCAAAATAACACACTGCTCTTTTCTCATAAACTTCAAACAATTGTCAGTCAATAAAATATATCCACCTTTTCAATTTCTCACATCATATATTCAAAATAACACACTGCTCTTTTCTCATAAACTTCAAACAATTGTCAGTCAATAAAATATATCCACCTTTTCAATTTCTCACATCATATATTCAAACTAACACACTGCTCTTTTCTCATAAACTTCAAACAATTGTCAGTCAATAAAATATATCCACCTTTTCAATTTCTCACATCATATATTCAAAATAACACACTGCTCTTTTCTCATAAACTTCAAACAATTGTCAGTCAATAAAATATATCCACCTTTTCAATTTCTCACATCATATATTCAAAATAACACACTGCTCTTTTCTCATAAACTTCAAACAATTGTCAGTCAATAAAATATATCCACCTTTTCAATTTCTCACATCATATATTCAAAATAACACACTGCTCTTTTCTCATAAACTTCAAACAATTGTCAGTCAATAAAATATATCCACCTTTTCAATTTCTCACATCATATATTCAAAATAACACACTGCTCTTTTCTCATAAATTTTAAACAATTGTCAGCCAATCCAATATGTCCGCCTATAACAATTTCTCACATCATACATTCAAAATAACACGCTCTGATTACAACCCCCTTCCCCCCCACCCCCCGTGAAATGGCAGTTTTAAAGTTTGCTGAATTGCAGACAATGCTCAATCTATCGCCCGACTGCCATCACCACAGTAGTGCGGAATGGCTTTACGATGCTCAGCAACGCGGTCACCCATCCCAGTGACCGCACTAACCGCTCATTCTGTTTTAAACGGAGACAGTAATGGCTGAATCGCCGATGGCGTTTCAACCGCAGCAAGTTTTGCATAAACGATCACGTATCGGATGTGTGGCGGTTTTTCAAAGCTAACTATACCAGAGCTGAGCACCACCTCGGTGACGATACATATTGATGAATCCAAGCTCATGACCCCCCACCCCCCACCATCCCGTCAGGGACACCCGAGGGGAGATTGAGGGATCCGGACGTGCATCCCCCTTCCAACCGTAAGCTATGTTCTCTGGACGTTGTCCTCTGCTGTGAAACTACTTCCCGGAACTCACCTAAAACTGTAGGTACAACTCATCAATCACTATCATCCGATTCATTACCCATGTATAGGTCTGAGACCCATGTGGGCTTGATCTTCGAAAAAAATGACATAAGCACTAGGAAAAAACACAAAATAAGCACTAAATAAAATACATAACAAGCACTAGATAAAATTTGGGGAAATTCAAATTTCAAACCACTATGTAGTGTGTAGATCTGCTTAAATGCTGTTTCATGGGACATTTTTAGAAAATTTCTAGGAAGAAGTGGCACCCCTGAACTCAGAGTTAAAATGGAACCCCTCCACAGCAGGAACGTGGCAGAGGGGGGTCCATACACCCTCCTTTGACATCGATAGGTCTGAATAAATACACATTTATACCCCTTTTTGGTTTACAAACACTAGATAAAATAAACTTTGGGGAAGCTCAAATTTCAAACTGCGATGAAGAATGTGAATCTTCTTGAAATGATGCTTCATGAGACCAATTTTTATAGAATTCTACGAAGGAACAGGCATCTCTGACCTAGTGGGGAACCCCTCTTCAGCCAGGGACGTAGCCAAGGGCAATGACATAGCCAGGGACGTAGCCGAGGGCAATGACATAAGTAATAGACAAAATACACTTTGGGGGAGCTCGAATATCAAACCACGATAAAGTGTGTGAATCTGCTTGAAATGCTATTTCATGAAACACATTTTTTGTGTAATGTATAGAAAGAAAAATTCTCGATATTAGTTGAATTAGTAAACAAAGCCCTAGAATTGAACCAAAATTTCACAAGTAAGAAATATTTGTCGGTGTAGGTAATATAATTAAAAATTTATTTAAAATTATAAAGTTTTTTTTCATATGTCAACCTGATGTCAGATTTTAAAACGGAGCCCCCCGACTGCGAGAAACGTAGCTGAGAGGGGGGGATTTGGGGGTCCATAAACGCACCCTCCGTTGACAACGACATAAGCACTAAATAAAATGTATATAAAGGGACTAGATACAATTTGAGGAAGTTCAAATTCGTCACCACGATATAGTGAGTAAATTTTCTTAAATGCTGTTTCATGAGACACTATTTTGAAAGTTTCTCGGGGGAAAAGACTCACCTGCACCCTGTTTTTCATGCCAGAAAAAAGGCCAAAGTTTCAGCTGGAATTTGAAAAACCACCACCCGCTCACTCACGGCCAATGGGTGTCAATCTGTTTGGACTTTCCCCTTCTCAAAATACTTGCTACGTTCCTGTCACACGTTTTGAGCACGTCAATGGTAATGTAACATTTTCCGCTCCTTTTTTGTCTTTACTAGTCTGGCAACTGTGGGAAGTTGTTAGTGATACGGAAAAATAAACAGACGACTTCCTGACGCGCATGAATCGGCACACGCCGGCTGATCTTACGCCAGAAAACGAGCTGTGCAAACATCAAATTTGAATGAAATTCGTCTTCGACACGTTCGCGTTCTTTTTATTGCACCAGAGCATGTGGAAAACTGCCTTGGAGTATTCTGACAAGATCTTATGTACCAACATGAGAACATGTTCGAGACATCGATATATAAGAACACAGTGTTCTTATATATCGATGGTTCGAGATGATTCAGTCTGATCGCTGTACTTTCACTTGTCAAACCGAGCCTACTATAATAATAATAAAAAATTAAAAATAAAATAATAATAATAATAATATTTATAATAATAATAATTTTTATTATTATTAATATTATTATTATTATTCGCTGTACTTTCACTTGTCACAATGATCAATCAAAACCATTCATTGTCAAAACAAAACATGTTTTATAACAACGTTATCAATAAACATAGAATATCTACTTCTTTATAAGAAAATTTTATGACGAAATTTTCTACATAATTATATTGCCCCATTTTATGCTGCATATTTTAATAATTTATTTATATTTTAATATTTATTCAATAATATTAATAATAATAATAATAATAATAATAATGATATAATAATGATAATAATAATAATAATAATAATAATAATTATTATTATTATTATTATTATTTTATTTTAATTATTATTATTATTATAGTAGGCTCGGTTTCTCAGTCTTACTGCATATAATTCAGTCGCTAATGCTTCAATAGCGGCCCCAAGGCTTGTTTCACACATACCTGGCAGTCGGTTAATCGGGGTTATTTCATCATACTTATGATGTGCTTCACAATAAATTACTCTATTTTTCACATAGAGTGATACAATGTTATTATGCTGGATAAACGACACCAGTTATTTGACTGCCGGTTAAGTGTGAAACAAGCCTTAGGGCCGCTATAAAATCCATACCTACTGAATGATTTACTGAACGAATGTGAAACCGGGCATTTATTTGATTTTTGTATAATATCAATGGTTTTATTTTGGCCACAAATTTATATTTTATATTCTATACCGAAAAAAAAACAATTGATTAAGGAAAAGTATTTAAGTTTGGTGATCCTCATTCTCGATATGATTGAAACCAACTCATCGTCAATCACCATCATCCAACTCATTACCCACGCACAGGTCTCAGACCTAAGTAGGCTTCATCCTACGAAAAAACCCGAATAAGCCCCAATAAAATATTATCTCTAAGCATGGTGCAGTAGAAAGGTTGTGATATTCGAAACTCAATATTGAAAAGCACACGATGACATTAAAAAAACTTGAGAATCAAATGGCCGTGACGCAATAGTATTAGAGAGAATGTAATGAAATTCATGAGTGAGTGGTCGGTCAGTGACCCTCCTCACTCTGTTCGGAAAAAGAATTTTCATTTGCTGCTTGGGACACTTTCGAAATCTGGCTTTGATGTCTTCGGGGG
The DNA here is from genome assembly GCA_948455865.1 of Conomelus anceps. Lineage (NCBI taxonomy): Eukaryota > Metazoa > Arthropoda > Insecta > Hemiptera > Delphacidae > Conomelus > Conomelus anceps. Next base: position 5,029,326 of record OX418219.1, read on the forward strand.
TGAGAAAAAAAGAGGGTGTGGGAGATCGAGGGAGATAGAGTGAGCGGGAGAGAGAGTGAGTGAGAGAGAGGGTGCGAGAGAACATTGATGAGAGGGAGATAGATAGAGAGATATTGATAGACAGAGAGAGCCTGTTAGACAGAGAGAGCATGATAGACAGAGAGGGCATGATAGAGAGAACAAGATAGACAGAGAGAGCATGATAGACAGAGAAAGCATGATAGGCAGAGAGAACAAGATAGACAGAGAGAGCAGTGATAGACAGAGAGAAAGAGCGTGATAGACTGAGAGATTATGATTGAAGGGGGAAGAGACAGTGAGTTTGAGTGAGAGTGACCGAAAGAGCACGAATGAGAGACTTGATTTGATTAGGAAGAGAGAGATAGACCGAGAGAACAAAGAAAAAGAGGCCGAGAAAGAGATGATGAGAATGATGGAGAGAGATGAAAGAGGAGAGACAATGAGAGAGTGGAAGGGAGGGGAGGAAATAGACCGGGAGAGAAAGAGACTGAGATATGAAAGACCGAGGAGGAAGTGAGAGGGATGAGCTGAGACAGAGGGATAGAAAGTGAGATAGACCAAGAGAGAGAAATACAGTGAAAGACAAATAGATAGAGAAAGAAAGAGAATGTGAGTGTGTGTGGGTGTGTGTGAGAGAGAGATTCAGATGACTTTATATATGTAAATTTACAATGTATGTGTTATACTTATATAATGTTTTTTTTGTTCAATGTATATGAATGATAAAAGTATTATTAATATTAGCAACTCTTAGATCCCATAGTTCAAGTGATGCACAGTGATTTTTTAAAAGTGAACATAATGGTTGAATAGTCTGAATAGAAAAGATTATATATACAACAAATATATATTTCAAGGTACTGTACAGTAGAAATAAATGATGTGTTGTTAAAAAAAAGAAAAAGAGAGCTTGGATCTGAGAGATGAATTACACAAAGAGACAAAGTCTTGACCATTGAGGCCATTCTTACACTTAACCTTTTACCTCAACATAACTCCTACTAGTTTACATTGATAAGGATGAAATTGTCTAATATGGGGTATCTAAGTAAGATAAATCAATTCAAATGAGATGAATTAAAATTTAAAAATTTTACCTATACATTAGAACAAAAAATGAAAGCAAATTGAAAACAATTTGTAGATTAGGAAAAGAAAAAAACAAATTAATATATAAATTACATTGATATGTATGAAATTGTCTAATATGGGTTATCTAAGTAAGATAAATCAATTCAAATGAGATAAATTAGAATTTAAAATTTTTTACTCATACATTAGAACAGAAAATGAAAGCAAATTAAAAACAATTTGTAGAGTAGAAAAAGTATTATAAAAATAAATATATAAATTAACTTAAAGGATTATAGTATCATTGATCATGCAGTTGCCTCAAGGCCGGACAGACGCTGCCATTTTCTCCAACAGATGTCTCCTCAGTGACAGGGAGAAGACCACTCGGCTCTCATGATTCCTAATTGAAAGTGGGTGTAAATTCCAAGCACGACAAGCACTAACAACAAAAGACTTAGTATAAAGTGTCGTCCGGTGATTTGGCATCCTGAGTTCTGTCACCATTTATGGTGTGGGAAACGTTGTTTCTCCTACCTTTAGACACAAACTTAAAATCATTTTTAAAATATTTAGGAGTTCCACTATTGAGAATGCTTTTTAGAAGTTTAAGTACTCTGACAAGCTTCTGATCAGGTAATTTTAAGGTGTTACTATGGATGTAAGATTGGGTTATATGCTCATGACGTTGTAGGGAGTAAACAAAGTAGATTTATTGATTGATTTTTGATTGATAAAGTAGAGAGAGAGAGAGAGAGTGAAAGAGTGTGTCAGAGAGGAAGAGTGTGTCAGAGAGAAAGAGTGTGTGTCAGAGAGGAATAGACCGAGAGAGAGAGGGAAAGTGATAGAGAGTGTGCGGGAGGGTGATCGAGAGAAAGTGAGAGTGAGATTAGATTGGTAAGAGAGAGTGATAGAGCGAGAGGGAGTTAGTGAAAAATAGAAAGACCGAGCGATAGAGAGAAAGAATGATGAATGAGTGAGACACTATGATAGGGAGAGAGGTGCGAGATAGAGCGCTTGAGAGATAAATAGAGAGAGAGAGGGTATGAGTGTCAGTGATTGAGAAATAATGAATGAGATAGAGAAAGAGAGATTGATAGACCGAGTATATGAGTAAGAGCGCTCGAGAGATAAATAGAGAGAGAGTGTGTGAGTGTCAGTGATGAAGAAAGAATGAATGAGAAAGAGGAAGAGAGTGATAGACCGAGTGTGTGAGTATGAGAGAGAGAATGATAAAGAAAGTGATAGAGCCTAATTTCACCCTCTTTTCATGTTGACCCTTCCGAAGAATTGAATGTAATAAGGCTTGTATTGGTGGACATGCTCAATGCATGACTAAAAGCCACACTATCTGTCACTGCTAAATTAGACCATCTGGTTCACCCACCCCCCTCCAATCGATTCATCTTAACTAGAATTATTATTAATTTTTTCACGAACATGCTTTCGTTTCTTGATGGTACTCGAAAGGGTGTCCGCACGCGGGGCGTTCACTAAGCGTTATAAAAAAGGCGTGAACGTCACAGTCAATGACAATCAACATTCTATGACAATGACACCCTATTCTTTTTCTTTATATTCTCCTTCTTCTCCTCCTTTTCATTCTTTATCTTCTTCTTCTACTTTTTCATCTTGTTCTTCTTTATCTTCTATTTCCTTGTTATCTATATTTTCTTCTTCATCTTCTTCATCTTCTTTTTCTTCTTCATCTTCTTTTTCTTCTTCATCTTCTTTTTCTTCTTCATCTTTTTTATCTTCTTCTTCTTCTTTATCTTCTATTTCCTTGTTATCTTCTTTTTCTTCCTTCTTCCTCTTCTTCATTCGTCCGTCCTCTTCTTATTCATCGTTTACTTATTTTTCTTCTTGTTTCATTCGTCCCTCTCCTTCCTTTTCATTTTTCTAATATTCTTCTTTCCTCCTTCTTCTTCTTCTTCTGCTTCTTCGTTCTTCTTCTTCTTCCCTTCTAACCCCACATCTTTACTCAATCCCTGTTCAAGACCAACTCCCTCATCGCCCTTTTGGGTCCTTTTCCCCCTCTTACTCCTTCTCATTCCCTCTCACTTTTCCAATCACGTTGAGCTCTCCCACCCGCCATCACTCTTTTCACCTCTCGCCAAATCTCGACCCCTCTTATCATCTCAATATCTGGCGACTTTTTCAATCTTCTTCCCTTGATCATTCTCATTTATTCTATTCCACGTTTTACTCTTTTAAATAATTCGTCTTTCCTTATCACAATTGCTAGTCGCCCTTATCTATTGAAGATTTGGTCAGTTTTTATTTGTCTCACCTTTTTTCAAACCATCAAGCATAAGCCAAATGATAATTTCTGAAAAGTAACTTTTTGGGGTAATACTTGTGAACTCTTTTTCCCCTTACAAGAGCACTGTCCTTATACAAAAACATTTATACTAATATTATTACAATGTACTGTATTTATAGTACTAGTGTCATATATCTGCTTTCAAGATTTCAACGAGAAGAGGCTATACTTGAGGCTATAAAAGACTATACTTATTCAAATGGGTACGAAGATTTTCAACGCTACAGAAGTTGAAATAAATATATATTAACAAGTTTACATGGAAAACTATTGCAAATCTGTCATTCTAAACCATATTTTCAACTATTTCAGACGCCTACTTTGACTCTTTCACCTGAAATTATCTTGAAATTTATTTTGTTTCTGGGGATAGAATCTATCCTATTTATCCTAGTATCTATCTTAGCTACGCTACTGAAACAGTGGAGTTCAATAGAGTTCAATCACTACTGTACTGTAATATATAATATATATATTAATACTATACGGTAATACTGTACGGTAATACGGTAATATTGCCTGTAACTACTTATCCATTAATTCTTGTAGATAATTACTGAAATTAGGTATTAGCTTGTCATTTGATGATCTGTTTTATTTATTAATTGAACTTACAAATATTTGTGTGTAAATAGAATAATTTGTGTAAATAAAGATTTATGAACAAGTGTGAACTTTACTGTTGCCAGCCTTATTTTAGCCAGTAGAACTCGTAACTTTATTAATAAAGTTTCTCACTTAGTAATGCTGTACTGTTGAGAATTGCTCCTCCTCTGAACTCGGACTTGCTCCATATCAGAAGAGTAATTTTCGGGAATATATTATTGCTTTTTGTATTTATGTTTCTGAAAATAAAGCATTAAAAAAAATAATGCATACATTTTGAACCAACTCGAAACTATGCACTAACCTTCGACGATTATCGTAATCTTTCTAAACAGAGACAAAAAATTGAATGAAACATAAAAAACGAGAGGTTCTGTTATGAATAAATGGGGGAAAAACGTCCCGGAAAATTTGAGGGCTTGGCTGAATCACAAACGGCAGCACTAAACGAGGCAAATATGCGTGCAATGCAGCCTAATTGTAACGAGTGGTACCTGGCAAGGCTGGTCCAGACCCACACAGACATGCTTTGCATATTAAAACACGCCCTTCCCACCCACAAACCATTTACTGATGTTATGCAACCGTCTAGCCAACTTAAAATTTCATGAGCCTGTTTATAAATGACTTTCTGTCTGTCTGTCTCTACTAGAAGTTGAAAAAAGGAATTTTTATTATTTTTTTTGATGAAAAATAAGACGAAATTGTCACAACCACATTTATTAAAACTTCGAGAAACTAGTTTCGGTTGTTACACCATTATCAACCTCAATCAAACGGTTTGATTGAGATTGATAATGGTGTAACAACCTAAACTAGTTTCTCGAAGTTTTAATAAATGTGGTTGTGACAATTTCGTCTTATTTTTCATTATGGATACCTTCCACAATATCACCTTCGCCATTACTGAGAAAGTATTTTCTTTGAATTTGAATGATTCAAATATAGTATATTATTGAAAGTACAGTCTTGATAATGTGGAAAGAGTGCATGTCGGATAATAAAAATATCGGATAATAAACATATTGTACAATAAAAATATCGTATAATAAAAATATCGGATGATAGAAGTATTGGATAATAAAAATATCGGATACTGAAATATCGGATGATAAAAATTTTGGATAATAAAAGTACTGGATAGAAAAAGGACTGTTATAGAATGGGGAAACGAATGAAACGTGTGGTAGAGGCATTTATCCATGGCTACGTTATAAAGTAGATATAAGAGGTTAGAAAATAGTGTCTATTCAGCTTACTTTATTCCATGTCTTTCGAAAATAGTGTCATAATGCTATTTGAATACTACTATCACTTTTCAGTAAAGGAGTCTTGACCAATCAGAGGTCAGGATTTCTTCAAAACAGTATCGAAATGAGTATTCGATTTCAAATAATATTTTTTCTCAGAAAATAGAACGGCTTCCAGTTACTGTTAAAAAATTATGTTTTTTATGGACACATCTCTAGAATGAATGAAACTCATCCCACTAACCAAATATTTGACTTCTTCGGAATAAGAAAGACAAAATGTAACTGGTTCCAAAAATTACTGTGAATTAGATATTACTGAAAATATAATCATGAATTATGCACATCTGAGAAGATTGCTGAAGGATGAAAATAGAAAATTTCAAGAAAAATTTACAGTTAGTAGGGAAGCTGTAGTGTCCGTGAAGAGGAGAAAGGCAACATCGGAGAGAATGAGAGAGTATTTGCGAAAGCGCAAGGAACATTCACCAAAGAAGAATAATTGATTTAACGTACCCCAAATCAGGTGATACGAAAAAAAAAATTATTTTAATTATTTGTGCCATTGAACCAGTGCTGAAATATATATTAGTTTTCAATACTACAACAGTGGACGCACGCTCAAGATGAAAAATGGTTCCTGATGTCAAGCGGGACAGATTAAAAATCAAAATGGCGTGTTGTTAAAAATAATAAGTTACTTACAAGTTATTATTGATTTTTTCATTTAGTGATACATACTTTTTATCAAGTCACATAAAACAGGCTATTATCGACTGGAACCCCGTAGCAAAGCACGGGTCACCGCTAGTTAGATGAAGCAATCATACTTAGTTGAATTAGTTGAATTTAGCCCTGATTAGTGACACAGTGACGAAAGCCACAAGTAATTGTGATCACATGCTACCAGGATACTTGATCGAGCCAGATACTATAGAGGGTGTAACAGAAATTCCGGGTCTTCTGTTAAAACGACTAGCTATCAGTCAGTGTCCATTTGGGGTTTGGTAATTTCTCAAGAAGGGGTTTTTGAGGCGCGCCCCTTACCGCTTTTGTAGATGTGAGTGCTCCATCACTTACCCCCCCCCCCACAAAACCCTTTCTTATAAACCCCTCTCACTCTTGAGAATGATCCATGGCGGTAGAAGACATTTAGTCACTCATGAATGTTGTCATCAAATGAGGTAAGGCTAATTCATTATAAGTGAACTGTCTGAACAGATACACCAAAGATTTAATACACCATACATTCAATACACCATAGATTCAATTCACCATAGATTCAAAACACCATAGATTCAATACACCATAGATTCAATACGCCATAGATTCAATACACCATAGATTTATTCATTTATTTTTTTGTAGATTACGACTTGGAGACTCCAGTTGAGGAGCATAAGACAAGTCAGATTATTACACCATAGATTCAATACACCATGGATTTTTGTTGTTGTAAATTACGTCTTGGAGACTCCAGTTAAGGAGTATAAGACAAGTCAGATTATTACACCATAGATTCAATACATCATAGATTCAATACATCATGGATTCAATACTCCATAGAATCAACACACCATAGATTCATTACACCATAGATTTTTTTTTTTTTTTTTTTTTTTTATTATGTCTTGGAGACTCCAGTTAAGGAGTATAAGACAAGTCAGATTATTACACCATAGATTCAATACATCATAGATTCAATACATCATAGATTCAATACATCATGGATTCAATACTCCATAGAATCAACACACCATAGATTCAATACACCATAGATTTATTTATTTTTTTGTTGATTACGTCTTGGAGACTCCAGTTAAGGAGTATAAGACAAGTCAGATTATTACACCATAGATTCAGTACACCACAGATTCAATATACCATAGACTTAATACACCATAAATTCAATACACCATAGATTCATTACACCATAACATAATTACTATTTGAATAATTCGGTACAGTAATGCCTTCAATCCTAAGTACAAAATTCGATCTATTTTGAAAGCTGTTCTGAGTTAAAATTTCTTGGGTTGGTAGCCAATATGCAACTAGTTTTGCCATCAATTAAAACGAATTTCATCAATACTTCAATGTTCATATTTAAGAACTTTCCTTGAGTGTCTCTTGACTCGAGGAAGTCTTGAAATGCCTATATAAATACATTACATTTCAAGAGTCCCTAAATTTTAAGAGAACCTGTAGGAACGTTCATAAATACGGCCCTAGTCCTTCTTTTTTACAATTTATTAATTTTCAAAATAACAATTATTCTCTTTGTTGTTGTGCACATATTTCTCAGAAGTATTTTCGACCAGCATTATGTAGGACACATCCGTATTGTTTACTTTTTGTGTGATTGGACGTTTCTAATGAATCTAATGGACAGTGATAGAATGGGATCAGATCGTGCAATCTGTTTGAGAGTTTCCCGCAAAGAAAAAATTCAAAAGAAAAGCCAGACGAACGATTGGTATCTAAGAAGAGAAATTAAGGACCAAGAGAAGGGTTAAGCCTGAAGGGAAAGATAAGACGAGGGTTTTGAAATGGTGCAAAGGGATTGATGAGCGAAGAAACCAAAAGATCTTCAAGTTGACGCTGAAAAAAGAGATCAAATATTTTCAAGCTGCAGATCTTTCCAATCAGTCACGTTTTCAATAGCTCATGGCTTTCCTTCCAGAGGGGTTTCCATTTCCAATTCAGTCTCTGATAATATTCGAAAATATTGCATTTCGCTTCTTTTATTAAGCTTGAATAAAGTTGGGAAAAGGAATTATCAAATCATTTTTTTATTTTTCTATTGCTGATGATGTCCACAAGAGCCTGAAGACTTGTGCGTGGGTAATGAGGTGAATGATGAGAAACATCCATGGCTGAATTAGATTCCAACCACAAGCTGCAGGAAACGAAGCCAGCTACAGGCTGGAATTTTCCTAGTATTGAAATGATCTGAATAATAATTTCAGGTGGTTTGGAACCCACCTAAAACTGTAGGTTCAACTCATCAATCACCATCATTATTACTCAAGCACAGGTCTCGATCTATGTGAGCTTCATCCTTCAAAGAAAAAAAGACTATTATTGATAGTAGTGATCAAGGCTGTGCGCAGGGTTTTTGGTCATAATTATTTTTCGAAGTTTGTTACGTTATTGAGGGATTAAAAAGTAATCTATTGTCATAAAAAAAAACACTTTTTCATAAATAGATATTGTGAAATAATTTGGCTTTGAGGAGAAATTTTCCAGTTCTTGGGGGCAATCGATCTCCCCTACAAGTAGTTATTTTAAACGTTCAAAAAGTTTTATAATAGAAAAGCACCTCGGGAAGAAGAATGACATATTTTTATTTCAATCGAAAAATAATAATAATTCATCAGAGTGATTTTCAGAAAAAAAGTAGATAAGTGGGTAATCCACTCAGAATTGCGCCCAAAACCGTACAAACCACAATAGAATGAAGAAAGAAAGCAAAAATTTTCACAAAGAATGAAAGAGTACTGGGCAGAAAAAAAATAAACCCAAGAAATGAAATATCGTAGGCCTACATCACGAATCATACATTACTTAGCGTCTTCATCTTCGGGAGTTCTATCGCTAATCGTCAATAATAATAATAAAAATAATAATAATATTTTTTTTATGTATTCACAATCTCAAATCACAATAATATTGATATATTTCGCGATTCCTATATCATTAATTTTATCAATTTTATCAATAGTAATAATAATAATAATAATAATAATAATAAAAATAATATGCCACATTACTATCCGACGATTCTTTTAGGTATAAAAAATTGTCAAACGTGCAACATATATTGTAGGGAAGATCAATTTCCCTCAAAAACAAAAAAAATCAACCCAACTTTCACAGAATAATTGATAAATTTATTTTCCAACGACAATAGATAGCACTTCAATACCTCATTTATATCCAGTACAAGAAACTTCGAGAATAATTACCTACCAAACCCCAGCTCACAGCCATTAAGAGAGAGAAAGTCATTGTGAGAGAGATTGAGTGAGGGTAAAATTGATGGATTGCCTTTAGGGGCGGGGTTGGGAAACTTGGTCCTCTCTTCCACCCAATGAGACCGCTGTACTTAAATTCTAATGTAGTGACGCATTTAACATTTTTCCAATACATTTTTTCATTCTGTTTGATCGGTCTTACTCATCCATCATCATTATTTGTGGGACTGAACGGGTTAAATGTGAGACAATACTTTTTTTGGGACAGATGCTCATGTGAAGTTACCCGCAGTCTTTTTTTCAGTATGGAGCTGGAAACCTATATCTCCTATATTGGAAACAGGTAATAAAGTTTTTTTATTTTGGAGCTGGTCGTGATATACAGGTGGAAATTTGAACGGAACAATATTTTCGTCAGCGCTCGAAACATTCCACGAATTGAAACTAGAAAAAAATATCGTTTATATTTTTGTTCAGGGTTTTAAAACGGCGAGGTGGAACCACCCAAGGATCTACCCACCATCAAATTATACACGCTAATAATAATAATAATATAAATAATTATTACTGCTTTTAAATTAAATTACGCGATTCGCTGTTGATTAAAGTCATGCTTATTGAAAGCAAATACTTATACCTATATATATACATGCCAGCGTTCGTATGATCTATGTATTATCTAGAATGGTGGAGCACATAACTATACTCCGTTCAGGGAAACGAGAGACAAACCAAAACAAACGTTTGCGTTAGTGTGAGTGAAAAAGTGATGACTCATATCAGCTGCAGATCGAACGATCAATTTCTATCAGTTCACACTTAGTTCAGTGTCGCATTCGATATCACAGATCACAGTTACCGGCTCACTTATATACTATGCATTAGAGCGCATTAATTGTATTTCAATAGTTAATTATGAATCGGCTACTGTGAATCGGTATTGTTGTTTGAAGACACTCTCGCACGTGCATCGTTGTTTACATCATCTATCCTGTCCCTGAACAGAGTATAGTATAAAATTTATAAAAGTGGTACCATCATTCACGCACATACGCCATCTTGTTATAATTCAACCTGCCATAACCTAAAACATGCTTAATATTAATGGCAAATACTAGTCTCTAATGCATGTAATTTATAATTTTAAAAGCTAATTTACTCTCCAAACCTTATAATAATATGATTTATTCGCATTATTCAATTTATAACGAATTATCTAACTTATTTATATACTAAATTTCATGCACAGCTGATCTCGGAATTTGAGATTTTTAGTCAACTCTGTTAGCTGCATTGTAATCTAGCCATCAATGCTCGAATACACTTCTATACCAAATAATGGCTCATTTTGAAACTGCATGAAAGACGATGGATAGTAGGCTGGTATAAAACTTGGGGAGTCACAATAAAAGCTTATTTAAACAAAAACCTAGTTATATTGGTTGAGAAACTCTACAACAGGCTATAGAAGTTTCTAAAGAGTCTTAAAAATATAGAAATATTCAAAAAACAATTGAAAAAATTTTTAATTGATAAAGCTTTTTATAGTGTACTAGAGTTCTTTTCACATCAAAATTAAGCCTCATCTCAACTAATTGATATAGTAATTATGGTATAATTATTGTTGAACTGACTTGACTTATACTCGTTAACTGGAGTCTCCAAGACGTAATCTACAAAAAAAAGTGGAACAGATAATGAACCATCATTATGATAGGACGTTTGTGCAACCGGGGGTGAATATCAAGCATTTTTCATATCGACTATTCTTTTAGTCGATTGTCGACACGAAACAATCGAATGAGAGTGTCGATAATCTATAAATCTGTACAAAAACTAAAGCGAAACCTAACGTTTCTTCCGTAATCCGTATCGACTATCGATTGTTTCATGGGGAAGGTATATAACCCAACATGTTCTGTATTCCCAACAACCTTATCATCCACACCACACAGCAATAGTTTGCTTACAAACAGCACTCGCTAATCTCGGCGAATCTTTGCTGGAGTTGAGTTAGCAAGAGGCGACGCAAGATTAGGTGAAGTTAAGTGAAGATCATGCAATTAGCGAAGTTAGGACTTGATTCGAGGCCGACACACACTACTGCACCAATCTGACGTTACTTCGACACTAACTTTGCATGAGCTTTGTCAGTTCGAATTTCAATTTGACACATTCTGCCAGCAATCTTGAATTCTAGTTGCTTCAGTTTATAGTAACTACTGGGTCGCTAGCTATACAGATTATACCTATATACATTGTTAAAGTGTGTGTGTATATATATACTTTACTAGTTCGCTGGCACTATATTTACTACTCAGATTATACCTATATACATTGCTAAAGTGTATGCACATATATATATATATATATATATATATATATATATTGTACTAGGGAAAATTATCCACCTGCGCTAGTTTGTATGCAGTTGCCAATTTCATTGCATACAATTACCAACTTTGCAAAACTATAGCAGTTGCAAGTGAATTGATATTAGACCAATAATAGTTGGCAAACCTTCCTTGTAATTACAGTAGGTGCAGCTGAAATAAAATTTCGTAGAAAATAAGACTTTGATATTGTTACAGCACAAATTACTTTCAATAAACGATGTACTACAGACTATGTAGACCAGTAATTCCAAATGAGAGAGTGCAGGGCAGCATAATGTTATCACACAATAATGAAGGCCTAACAAGGAACGTATTATTCCATTTTGACCATATCTTCATATTGGCCATGGTGATGGAGGTACCAGAAAGAGGAAGGAGCATAACGTTAATTTGAAAAAAGTGTAACCGGAAATGGAAGCAAGCAAGGCCCTAGTGCAAAGGATGTGACGCCATTCGCGGCTATATCACCGCGAATTTCAAACTAAGTAGATCACTTTTAAATTATTTCACTTCCACGCCAGTTTTTTTTTAGATTATGTTTTGTAGACTTCAGTTAAGGAGTATTAGACAAGTCAAATAAAAAATTATACATACAATCTCATACACTAGTCACCATAATTACTTTATCAACTAGTTGAGGTGAGGCTTGATTTCGATGTGAAAGGAACTCTTGCACACTATAAAAACCTTTATCAACTAAATATTTTTTCAATTGTTTTTAAAATATTTCTACATATTCAAGACTCATATTCAAGATGCGGTAGCTGTTTGTAGAGTTTCCCATCAATAAAACTATCGTGTACGTCAAGAATTTGAATAGTATCACTAATATTTTTTGGCTATTATTTTTACATATGAGCAGGGTGCAGTTAAGAGACCAAATCTCTTGAACAACGGCCTACATGAATTTACTCTTCCCATATACCTAACAGCTTTCTTTCGAATCTTAAACACCCTATCAAGGTTTTGTTTTGATGAATTACCCCATACCAAGATAGCGTACCTACTATGTTGTGACAGTTCGAATGGTTGAGCTACGGTTATCATCTGTGGATAACGATTTGCTTTTCAAAATGGTTTTTTGAAAACATTAAGATTTGGAAGTCCTATTGATCTCTTTAAAGCTAATAATGTCTTGAACCTACAATGAAGTGCGGAGTGGCGGTAAAATTCAGTAAAATAGAGATAAGCTACGAACTCCTGGGCCGTATTCGTAAATGTGACCGATTGGATTGGCCAGCAAAAAAGTCTTTACTCTGATGTTGAATCACTTCCCACTGGTATGGAACCCACCTAAAACCAAACGTCCTACTCATCAATCACCATCATTCAACTCATTACCTGCACACAAGTTTGTGTGGGTTTTATCCTCCAAAAAAAACCCCGAAAGGACCAAATTGAATGATCAGGATACGATAATTACAATATGGGATACAATAATATTCAAACTGGCAGTTGTCATTTTAGCTGGAGTAGATTCACTTCCCGGTGGTAAGGAACCCACTTACAAATAAAGTTCCTTCTCATCAATTACCATCATCCAACTCATTGCCCACGCAGAAGTCTATAAAGTCTATGTGGGCTTTATCCTTTTAGAAAATAAAATAATAAAAAAACAATTGAATGATCAGTATACGATAATTCAATAAAAGATACAATAATTATTAATATTCAACCGGCAAGTTGTCATTTCAGCTGGAGTAGATTCACTTCCCGGTGGTTTGGAACCCACCTAAAACTCTAGGTACAACTCATCAATCACCATCATCCAACTCATTACCCATGCACAGGTCTCAGACCTATGTGGGCTTTATTCAACGAAAAACTAAATACAAAAAAAAACAATTTAATGATCAGGATACGATAATATTACAAGATTAATATTCAACCGGGCAAAGACTTGGTTCTCTGATGTTAAGTCACTTCCCGGTGGTACGGAATCCACCTAAAACTCTAGGTCCAACTCATCAATCACCATCATACAACTCATTACCCATGCACAGGTCTCAGACCCATATTGGCCTTATCCTCCAAAAATAAAACCAAAAATACAATTTAATGACCAAGATACGATAATAATTACAATACAAGATACAATAATTATTAATATGCAACCGGACAGTTGTCATTTTAGCTGGAGTAGTAGATTCGGTTTCTGATATGGTCTATCTTTTGACCAATGTGGCCAAATTGACTGGATGAGCGCTCGCTGCTGAATAGGAGCTGAGCTAAGGATAAGATGAAGAAGATGGAGAAGAAGAGAAAGAAGAAGAAAAAGGGATTATTCCGACTGGTAAGGCCACTACCGCAAAATGGATACAGCAAGACAGTTGATCAGTTTCTGTGCTGCAAGAGAAGGACGGAAAAGAGAACGATAGAGTAATAGTGGGAGAGCGAGTGAGATAGAAATTGAGAGAGTGAATAGGGCATAGAGTTTTAAGGCTATTAGAGAGGCCAGTCAGTGTTGAAGGTACAGTATTAATCATCGAATCAATAGGATAGAAATGGCCCTTCTGCTGATGTGCTGTGCCTTCACTTCTAGTCTATTGTAGTAAGTTGACGGTGGTCCCCAGTGGTGGCCCCCCTCAGTACCACCCCCCCCCCCCAATAGGGTCTTTCCCATTGCATCTGTGGTAGTCACTAGTCACCCTTCTGATGGCTTTCAGTCCCATTGTGCCTCTGCCGGGGACCTCGCCACTGCCGGCCATTGTTGTGTTGTGCTCTGAATCTGGTGAGCATGCTTGCTAAACCCCTCTCTCCCCACCCCAACATATCAACACTATACCTCACAACCACAAAACGAAAAACTGCGTGCAATGTTGTGTGTGTGTGTGTGTGTTCCTGTACCTGATGTGTAAGATAGAATCAAGAACACTGTAGTCCTTTCCACATATGTTGAACAAGATTTGATTCGGTTGTGGTTTGGTTGAAAAGGAAATGAGAAGATTGAAGTGAGAGAGGACGTTGAAGAGAGGGGTGGGGAACGAATGAATGAGGGAATTATGGAGGATTGGAATATTTGAGCAAGAAAAATTTCACTTATTTATTCATTTATCTATTTTTCATTATTTTTTATTTATTCATCAATTAATTTATCTATTCAATAATCAAATAATTTATTAATTTATGGAAAATGAGAAGATTGAAGTCGGTGATGATATTGGAGAGGGCGGTGGGAAAAGAATGATGAAGATTGGATGAGGGAATTATGGAGAATATTTGAACAGGAAAAATTTCACTTATTAATTTATTTATCTATTTTCCATTATTTTTTATTTATTCATCAATTCATTTATCTATGTAATAATCAAATAATTTATTAATTTATGGGAAATGAGAAGATTGAAGTCAGTAATGGTATAACAACCGAAACTAGTTTCTCAATATCTTTTGTAAATCTGGTTGTCACGATTTCGTCTTATTATTCATTATGGATACATTCCACAATATCACCTTCGCCACTACAAGGAAAATTGTAACCTGACCTAAATAATTTATTAATTTATGGATTAAAATAGAAAAATGTTCATTCATCGATTTATTAGTTTATTAACTTATTAATTTAATAAAACTGTATATAAATTTATTTATTTATTAATGAATAATTGAAATTGTCACAACCAAATTTTTATTAAAAATATTGAGAAACTATTTTCGGTTGTTATACCATTATCAATCTCAAACAAACAAAAACTAAAGTACAGAGTAGCTTAATATATACTAAACATGGAATGATACTATTGGCTAAGCTATTGATACTATTGAGAAACTAGTTTCGGTTGTTATACCATACCATTATCATAATAATAATAATAATAATAATAATATCGTGTGACCTGGCTGGCTCAGGTCTGGTGTCAGAGTTATCAGGTCGCACCTGAATAAGTTCAGGGCCTCTGACGTGACTTAACGACTGTTTTTTAGGCAGCCGGGACCGACAGCTTAACGTGTCCTTCGAAACACCATTATCATAGAAGATTGTGATTGGCCGAAGGTCAGGTTACTTTGTAGTGGCGAAGGTGATATTGTGGAATGCATCCATAATGAATAATAAGACGAAATTGTGACAACCACATTTACAAAAGATATTGAGAAACTAGTTACGGTTGTTATACCATTATCAATCTCAAACATCAAAAACTAAAGTACAGAGTAGCTTAATATATACTAAACAAGGAATGATACTATTGACTAAGCGAGAAAGAGGATGACCTTCATAGAAGGTTATGATTGGCTGAAGGTAAGAACAAGTCCCGTCCCCTGGTGGGAGGAGTGACAAGCAAAAATTGAAGTCAATTCAAGAACCAAAAACCATGAACATCTAGAAAGCAAAAAAGGAGAAAAATACACAATAAGACCAGAATTGAATCAAATTGAATTTTAAAAAAATTAGAAGCTCACTGAAATTCAGTCAAGATCAACCGAGAAAGACACAAACGTACCGGTTTTAAAATCTAGGCTAGAATTATGATGAAACTAAGTTAGTTGTATTGAATTGGTGAAAATAAATTTGGTCATTTAAACTAGTATTGGAATCGTTTTTTACCAACCTACTTATCTTCAAAGCTTCTAAAATGTTCAATTGTCTACCTCTGCCAATTAAATGCAGAAATTCAACATTTTCTCCAGCCTTGAAATTGTGTCCATTATTAATGAGATGCTCTGCAAAATTTGAATCTCCTTTTTATGTTTTCCAATCCCAAATATGTTCATTTATTCTACATTTGAAACTTCTACCGGTCTGACCTACATAGCAGGCATTACAATCACTACAATTCAATTTATAAACCCCACTTTTATCCCAGATATCAATTTTGTCTTTACTACACCAAAACAAACTCTTTAAAATAGATTTGGTTTGTGTATTTTATGTATTTTATTTTTCTGTTGCTTTCTAGGTTCACGGTTTTTTGTTTTGATTTGACTCTTATTTTTGCTTGTTACTCCTCCAACCAGGGGGCGAGACTTGTTATGACCTTCAGCCAATCACAACCTTCTATGAAGGTCAGCCTCTTTCTCGCTTAGCCAATAGTATCATTCCATGTTTAGTATATATAAGCTACTCTGTACTTTAGTTTTAGTTTGTTTGAGATTGATAATGGTGTAACAACCGAAACTAGTTTCTTAATATTTTCAATAAATGTGGTTGTGACAATTTCGTCTTATTATTCATTATGGAAATATTTACCCAATACCTTTCACAATATCACCTTCGCCACTACAAAGAAACTTATTTATTTATTCATTATTTTATTTATTAATGCACAAAAGCTGTGATTAAAGATCGTCAATGACACCAAAAAAAAAAAAATAATAATTTCAAGACTGACTGAAGGAAAGATAAAAAGATACAATATTTTTAGAAATATATAATTAGAATGAATAGAATAGATAATCACAGAAATAAAAAATGGTAGACAATGCAAAAATATATTTAAAAAAGTGAATGATCAGAACTATGGACATTAATAAATGCATTTTATTTGTTTATTTAATAATTACAAAAATACAATCAAGCGAAGATACAACGGGTTATTGACCACAACTGCTTTCTCCAGAAATGTTCAACTAAAGAAGAAGAAGAATAGAAGAAACAAAACGAAAAAGGAGAAGAACAAGCGGAAAAAGAAGAAAAAGACAGGTGACCATACTTGTGAGAAGAGGATATTGGCAGGTGGGAGAGTGTGAACTATCTAGTGTTGGTAACACTGGTAACGACCACTTCACACAGCAAAAGGATTCTCGGCCAATTGAAGGCACTCGACGAGAAATTGCAGCTGTGAAGATGGTTGCTTGGAAGAGAGAGAAAAGAAGGGAGAAGAGAGAAGATAAAGGAAAGGGAAAGAATGAGAAAGAGCATCAAGGAAAGATAGTCAGAATCAGAAGATAGTATCAATATGAAATTGCAACTGTGGAGTTGGTTGCTTGGAAGAGAGAGAAAATAAGAGAGGAAAGAGAAGAGAAGGGATGGAAGGAGAGAGAGTGAGAGGATAAGGGAAATGTGCACAAGGAATGGAAGGAAGTGAAGATGGGAAGTGGAAGAAGATGGTGGTACCGTCATGAAATTGCAAATGTGAAGTTGGTTGCTTGTAGAAGAGAGTTTAGTGGGAGAGTGCGAAGGAAGAGAGAAAAGAGAAAGGGAACGAAGGAGAAAGAGCATAAGGGGAAAGTGCACAAGTAATGGGAAGAAGTGAAGATGAGAAGTGGAAGTGGAGATAAGAAGAGAAACAGAACAGGAAGAGAGAAAAAAGTAGACAGTTAGTAGGTATTGGAGAAGGAAGGAGATAGTCTAAGGAGAGAAAGTGTGAAAAAGAAGTAAATCTGAGAGAGGAATAGTTGTAAAAGAGCGAGAAAGGGAAGAAGTGGCAAAGTCAAAGAGGAAAGGTAACAAACCAATCTAAGTTGGGAATGTTCAAACGACGAGTGTCTTTGTAACAGCGTATAGCTAAGAACGGTGTCTTTAGGTACCGCTTCTATGGCAGCAAAGCAGCGTCCGGATTGTAAGCAATAGTTGTTCTTTGTACCAAGAAATCAATCGCTGCAAAATATCCTGTGTTTGGTTGGGTGTGGCAAGGAGTACACATACTGAACTTGTTGAGGAACAAAGGCTTGAAACTTATATTGTAAGGGAGGTTTTGAGAGGAAAGTCAAAGAATATTATGTGCTCCACACATTTTGAACAGTCACCAAATCTAGATCACAATGAAAAACGACAATAGTTTAGTTAAAGCACAATAAAAATTGGAATAAAAGATCGTCAATAGGATAATACCATAGGCAACTCGAAACACAACACTAGATTCAACATAAAAATCACCACTGAAAATGAATATCGAAATGACATAAGACACATAAAGGAAAACTACTTTAAACATGTTTGGACTGTTTGTACTTCTCTAATATGTTTAAAAATGGTCTAAAAGCGCTAATGCTCTGAAATGCTCTAATGGTCTGAAAGCTATTAGGTGATTTTCAGTTTTCTTTTAAACTCAGGCATTGGTGAATCCCTAACAAGGGAAAACTAGGTAAACAATTCAACAACTCTGCTCCCATAAACGATGAACCGATACAGCGTAGTGTCCAAGGACCCGACGAATTTACTTTAAATAAACCGATACAATGGTGTATCCAAGAACCCGTCGAATTTACATAAAAATAATACTTAGTTTAAAAATGATAATCAGTTGTGCTCATAGGAACATGCACCATTAACATGCTTCGATTTCTATGAACATCATATGCTTCCCAATTCACAAGGAGGAGATGGATAATAGACTAACAGATGAGGTCAATTGCCCTCAAAAACCGAAAAATCTCAGCTTTATACCCCCGTAATTCACGAAATAATTGAGAAAAATTTCCCTTACAGCAATAGATAACATTTTAAAGATGAAATTTTATTTTATAAAGTGGGGTGATCATAGTTTACAATATTGCTTATTATAGAATCTACAAAATTTTATTCTCAATTTAATATAATATGCTTTTGTTTTTGTTTTATTTCAATAAACTTCTCTGGGCAATTGCAATTTGCTCAGAAAAATTATTACCAATTATTATTATTATTATTGTTATCATTATTATTAAAGCCCTAATAATATTCAATACAAGAAACATTTTAAAAAATATGACAGAAAACCCTGCGCACAGTCTTAATCTCTCCATTTGCTTTTGTATAACAAACATCACCACAACAAAAGATCTTGATAATACTCCTATTGACGGTGAATAGGTGGAAATATGAGTTGCTAAGCGAGGATACAGCAACAATTGTTTAGGAAGCTGTAGGGAGGGATTAATAAGCGGAGAGTTGCATCCTTCCTTAGTCCCTCTTCCCTTCCCGCCACCCTATTTTCGCCCTAATCATGGCTCCTGAAGGTAAGCAGATGGCGTATGAGCTCCTTGAAAGACCGTCTTAGTGAAGTAAGAAGGCATTACACCTAATCTGTATTGAATGAACACTGAAATGCACTCAAGACAGTTATCTCATCTTGATAACTGCCAGATACCACCGCGCCACAAGTCTACGTACATTTTATTACAGGATTTATATGGGGTGTGATGTCTTCTATATCTATGTAGATACCGATATAGAGTGGCTGGTGCATGGTAGACCACACACAAACCAAACGTAACGTTACGTAACATAACTGGATGGGGAATACCATCGCATTGGACATAATTCTGGCATTATAACGTTGAAAGCAGGCTGTGTGATGGAATACTCCCTTGATAATACCCCGGAATAAGTCGTATTATGACAGTGTAATGTTCACCCTTTTCTGTCTTTATCTTAGAACAACTTAAGATGATGTAACTATGGTTGAAGTGGAAATACCACTGTTAGTAACCAAGCATCTCAGTTTAAGACTAAGATTTGAAGACCTACCACACTTCGAAGGAGGTTTAACACTGTGAAAATATGTGATTTAACTCTACTAAAGAAATTCTAAGCTTCTAAGGCCGTGGTCAGACTGCATGCGTACTCCGACGAGTAAATGGACGTGCGTGCTCGCATCAGGACGTCAGAGTAAAACATACATTGATAAACCGGTTTGATTGGTCACAGTAGAGAAGAGTTGGTCGTACGAGGTCTTGCGCACACGCACGAGTCAATTCTGGAAGCAAGTTTGTTTGATTTTCTTTGCGTGGTCGTCAGTGTGAAAATGAAAGTTGAGGAGTTGATTACGCTTGTGTTTGACCAAAATCCATTTTGTGGGACCAATCCTCAAAGGATTATCAAATAGAGATCTCAATGTGACCACTAATCTTTCCACAGGCTTGATACAAGTCCAAAAATTGCTTTGTTTTTCAATTTTTGTGCTGATTCTGCTTAAAATAAAATAAAACGTTTCTAGTGACATCCGAAAATTATTTTTTTCGTAGATCAGGAAAAAATAGCTTGAATTCTCCTTGCGTCTCTCTTGTTAAATTAATATCATTCACCCAGCTTTCTTTTTCTTCATTAACAAACAAAATGCGCAATAACAGATTGTCTAACAATTGGTCAATGCCATTGGAGTATAAACTCGCAGGAGTAGGAAGTTTGCAATGTGACCACTCTTACTCTGACGACCTACTCGTACGACCTGCTCGCAAAACGATCTACTCGTCAGTCGCATGCAGTCTGACCACGGCCTTAGGAATAGTTTTTGTTTGTAAACAGGTTTCAGATTCACTTATCGTTTACTAAATCCTACCCTCTTATACGAGCTTGTATTCTTACAATAAGTTCACTCTAAGTAAATGGCGGCTCTGGTAGCGCAGTTGATTGGAGCACTTGTCTGTGATAAAATACAGCTCTGGCTGGCTTGGTTTCCTGCAGCCTTGGATTCGAATCTCATTCAGCCATGGATGTTACACATCATTCACCCATTCACCTCATTACCCACGCACAAGTCTCCAGACTCATGTGGGTATCATCCGCCATTGAAAAAAATTATTGAGGACCTGACAGGGCCTTATTGAAGCGTGCCGTTGTCCGTCCGTCCGTCTGTACTCTACCGCTTGAAAGGAAAATTCAAGACTCTTGAAACTTGGTATACTTCTTCAAAGTCCTAATGAGATCGCTATTGATTTTGGAGTATGGGAACCGAAAATAATAAAAATACTGTATGTCGTAAAACAGATTTCCTCTATAGGCTCTAGGATAGTATTGGTAAGTGAAAATCAAAACATTGTACAGCTAGCTCATTTAGAATTTAAAAAAATTTAAGAATATTACGAAGGTTGCAGCTTAGTTCATTTATCCACTTTTTTGTACAGTGCAAGCGTTCACGTTTTCATTTTTGATTGTGTTGAAATCTTTTCTTAAATTACTTTACATCGTTGAATTAAAAAAAAAAAACAATAAAAACATCGAATCATGATAGATTATATCTGTCGAGCAAGACGAAGAAACAAAACTATTTTTCAACAACTGCCAATGTGCGTTCTTTTATAAATTGGGAAGAATAAATGATGTTTATAGGAATAAATGCAGTTGAATGCTCATCAGCACAACTGATAATAATAATTTATATTTTATGTAAATTCATCGGGTCCTTGGATATTCCTTTGTATTGATTTATTTTTTCACTGAAATCCTGTTTGCGTACTCAGCTTGATTATTTTTATTCCAAATTAACATGCATTAGGCCACTGATAATAAGTTTTCAATTATTGGAATTTGGAAGAAATCATTTTCCTATTTATTATCGAACAACGCCTGCAAGAATAAGAAGAAGGAGGGAAAAAGAAGAAGAAGAAAAGGAAAGAGGAATATTGGAAAAAGGAGGAGAAGAAGAAGGAGAAGGACGAATGAAACAAGAAGAAAAATAAGTGGAAAAAGGAACAAGGGCGAATGAACAAGAAGAAAAAAGAACACGAAGAAGACAGGGAGGAGAAAAACAAGAAAAAGAAGAGTGTGAAGCCGAGCGGCTAGCGGAGCTCCTAACGGCTAACGGTAAAGGGGTTTGTGCAGTGAAGGTCAATGACCTTGACCCACTAGCCCACTCAGAGCCTGACAGCTGATCGGCAGCACTGAAGCGTCAACGGCGAGAGAAAGAGCGTTTGGTGATGAGGAGTGAGAGATTGATTGATTGATTAAATGAGAGAGAGAGAGAGAGAGAGAGAGAGAGAGAGAGAGAGAATGAGAAAGAGAGAGAGAGTGGATGAGAGAAAGAGAATGAGAGACAAAGAAAGAGACACAGCAATTTTAGAGGAATAATTTATATTATTTTCCTCTTCATTAGTTTTCTTATTTTTGTACTTCTATGAACAGTAGTCCTCACGCCCAAGAATAAGACGCTGTTTGCACAATGATACTCTGCTGTACTCAATGATAACCACCATCGCAAAATCAAACATAATCATCAGACCTAACCAAGGTCTTATGTGTTCGCTGGACCTAATCCTTGATTTACTTTGCATAGTCTTTATTTCATGTCTGTTTTTCACAGAAGGTCACTCGGTATCACATCAACAAGGCTGTGTTTTCTATTTGCGAGACAGCTGATTGCTCAAATCATATTATTAGATTTCACATCTGATGAATGAATTTATAGAACAATATTAAAACCAATTTCTTAAATAATTATCGTTATTTTATTAACTCATTCATTATACTCAATTAAATTATTAGAAATGATTTGTTTCAAACAAAAATGTTATTCTAATGGAGGCTCAACCAGATGGATTAGAGGGCCCGAGGGCTTCTTTGATGTCTGATTCCAATTGCATATAATGGAAAAGCTCATTGTAAAAATCATATTTTCCCTATACAAAAAGGCCCGAGTGACCCCACTTTTCTTCAAATATACTTTAAATGCAAGTTTTTGAAAATCCTTACACATATTCCTCAAGATCCATTCGGAATTTCATTGAATTTGATCCATGCGTTTAGCTGTAATTGCTTCACAAACAGAAAGACAAATGCAAAACGGTCGACTTCAAACAGAGACCTATTTCTTTCTTTGTAGTGGTGAAGGTGATATTGTGAAAGATATTCATAATGAATAATAAGAAGACGTTGTCACAATCACATTTATTGAAAACAGTGAAATACTAGTTTCGGTTGTTTCACCATTATCAATCTCAAACTAAAACTAAAGTACAGAGTAGCTTAATATATACTCAACACAGAATTATACTATTGGATAAGGGATAGGCTGACTTTCATTGACGGTTTGTGATTGGTTGAAGGCCAAAACAAGTCATGCCCTCTGGTGGGAGGAACAACAAGCAAAAATAAGAATCAAATCAAGAACGAAAAACCGTGAACATCTAGAAAGTAACAAAGAAGGACAATACACAAATAGGCTAGAATTGAATCATTTTTAAATTAATAATTTCTAATAACGGCACTTTCATGTCTCTTGTGTTGACCGTGACTACATTTCAGTGAGCTTCAATTTTTTTATTTAAAAATGATTAAATTTTAGCCTACTAGTGTGTATTGTTTGTTACTTTCTAGATGTTCACGTTTTTTAGTTCTTGATTTGATTCTTATTTTTTCTTGTTGCTCCTCCAACCACTGGGCGTGACTTGTTATGGCCTTCAGCCAATCACAAACCGCCAATGAAGGTCAGCCTACCCCTTAGCCAATAGTATCATTTTGTGTTTAGTATATATTAAGCTACTCTGTACTTTAGTTTTAGATTGTTCGAGATTGATGGTGTAACGACTGAAACTACATTAGGTCTAGTATCTCACTATTTTTAATAAATATGATTGTGACAACAACTACGTCTATCATTCATTACAGAGACCTCTCTTTGTTCGGTCAATGAAATAAATAAGTTTGTAAGTAATTTACATTTATTGCAATAGATAAATGTTTAATTTATTATCAGCTAAATAGAACTACTTTATTTACTCAAGGTAAAAGCAGTACGTTACACACCTCTAAGTAATAATCTCTTAAACTTGAATGCGAATATGACGTATTGTCAAGTACCAACAATATGCATCCTACAAACGGTAAACGTCACACATTCTCCTTTTTCTTCTCCCTCTTCTCCTACTTCTTCCTCTTATTCACTTTTCCCCCACTTAGAAGGGTTGCACTTCACAAAGCATTCCTCCATGCATCTTTTCATTCTTCCATCTGCCATCTCCGCTTTTTCATTATTTCCCCCTTCCGATAACTATCTCTTTCCAATTTTCTCTTTCTTTCTCTTTCTACTGAACATTTTTTTCATAAAGTACGCATGCATCTTTTGCATGCATGCTTTTTCAATTTCATTCACCGTTCCATCTGCCTTCCCAACTTTTTCATTATTTCCCCCATCGGTTAACACACTCCTTCCACTTTCTCCACGCACTGTATTCCCCTCTATTCGTCTGTTTTCTGTTTCCATACACACTTTTCTTTGTCTTTATTTCTATCTGTTTCTCTGTCTTACACACTCTTTCCCTATTCATACTTCATATTCATAGAATAATCGTGCTGGATTTTTTTTCATTGACTGATTGGGATACGACAAATGCTACCAGCGACAAAAGCTCCCATGCTAAAATTTGCGACATAAGCTACCAACTTCCCTCACTTCTGCCTTTGAAGCTACCCACGGTCAACACACTCACTGGAAACAAGACGTGGGTTTCCCAAATTACAGGGAATCATTCATGAAACTGCTATAAGAGAAGTCACCGGACTACGAACGCAGTAGTAGAAGGAAAATACATATTTAGCTGATGAAGCACAGAAAGTTTCAATTATCTAGCTTATTACAGATAAACGAAAGTAATTATATTCTATTGTAATAGACCGAAACTAATTTATTAATCACCAAGGGGAAAGCATTATTTTTATTACTTTTTCCGAAGGATGAAGCCCACATAGGTCTGAGACCTGTGCGTGGGTAATGATTTGGATGATGGTGATTGATGAGTTGGACCTACAGTTTTAGGTGGATTCCGAACCACCCGCAAGTGATTTTACAGCAGACAACAGTTTTCTTTTTGCTGACCAATCTAATCGGTCACCGTTACAAACAGGACCTACGAGAACGCAGCTTATCTCTATCTGATTGAACAGATACCTGCTACGGCTCACGGCTATCACTTCCCGCGATGGAACCATAAACTGAACAGCTCGTTTCAAAAGCCACATCCTAGAATTAAAGATTTGATCCAGGTTTGTAAATGAAGGCAGAAAACTGTGCTGTGATGTACATGAGACTTCAAAACTGAACCTGGAAGGAAAGCGGATGAAACTGAAATGTAACAAAGTGGACAAAAGCATTGACAAAACAATAAATCTAATTTTTGTGATGCAGCTTTGTAGCCTTGGGATTAGTTATATCCCCCGCTGCATAGTGAGAAAAACAAAGTGAAATAATAATTTAAGTTCATGGAGAAACGGGCAATATAGAGCAATGTCTTACTTAACACGCTGAGTTACCTTCAAAAACTTGATTGAAACTCTGTAAAAATATTTAAAAATATAAAAAAAAACAGAAATACAAAAACATGTAAAATTGACGGCTTTCTTTAAGTTAAAAACACAAAAAAAAGTAAAACTTTATGAATTTTTCTTTAAGCTGATTATAAACCTGCCTAAGTGAAAAATTACGAAGATTTTTTCACGCTGATTTGAAAAATGTAAAAAATGGCACAGCATAGAACTAGAATAACTTTCAAACGGATATCATAAAATGTAAAAAATGACGAAGCTTTATACTGTCTTGCAGATTTGACGAATAGAGAGATAAGACTCCCAGATTATTATTATTATTATCAAGTAATAATGGAGCAAATAATAATATTATAATTATTACATAATAATAATAATATTCATAATCTTGTTTTCTCTCAGAAGAATTGTTTGTTTTACAATTATTATTATTTTTATCATGTTTCATTTTTTTCTTTGTATTTGCGGAAATAAAGATTATTATTATTATTATTATTATTGAAAATAAACATCAAACAATATATTATACTAAATAATAATAATAAGCGTATGACTTTTAATGGTGGGGAGACCCTTACGGGTAGTTCCACCTCGCCGTTTGTGCCATGTTACGAAGAACATGGTGGACCTACTATTTTAGGTGGGTTCCGATCCACCGGGTAAGTGATAATAAAGCTTGTAACATCAAGTCATTGAAGCACGGTCACCCATCCAAGCGCAGTCTTGAGCGGTCGTGACTGAACATCACGACCACTTGAACACCACGCACACCGCATGACCAATCACTACTCATATCTATGTTACATCATATTATTATTACATTGGACACCAGATATATTGATAATAATAATAATTTGAAAACCCATCTTATAATGATTGTAAGATTGTTGGGCTATAGTTCAGATGAGCAGAATCTGAGAATTAGAATTAGAATAATTGTACAAAAAGCTGTGATTTTAAGTGAAATTCTCCGTACAATAGCGAGAGTGCTACTAGAATAATTATTGAGTCGCAATCGAGGAGTAAAAGGTTGAAATAGAATGTTTGAAAACGATTGACATTGAACATTCATTCGACAATCGTCTTTGTTTTAACAGAGTCTTCAGACTTCTACTTTTCTTCTTCATCGTCTTCATCTCGATCTTCTCCTTTTTCTTCTTCTTCTTCTTCTTCTTCTTCATCTTCTTCTATTGCCACCCTTCAATGAACAAATGAATGAACCAATAAAAGGAGTCAGTTGTCGTCCATTTAGAAAGGAGAAGACCATTTCTGGAATTGGGGCGTGGGATTGTATAAACGAGAGGGAAGGAAAAAAAGGAGGAGAAGGAGGAGAAAAGCAAGAAGAAGGAAGAGGAGAAGGAGGAGAAGAAGAAGAAAAAGCAAGAAGAAGAAGGAAGAGGAGGAGATAGAGAAAGAAGTAGTAGGAGGAGGAACGAGAAAGAGGAGAAGGAGAAGGAGAAGGAACAGGATACAGAAGAAGAAGGAAAAGGATAAAGAAGAAGACGGAAGAAGAAGTAAATGGAAGAAGAAGTAAACGGAATAAGAAGAAGACGGAAGAAGAAGAAAACGGAAGAAAAAGAACAAGTAGAAGGAGAAGATGGGAGAAGGAGAAGATGGGAGAAGGAGAAGATGGGAGAAGGAGAAGATGGGAGAAGGAGAAGATGAAAGAAGGAGAAGATGGGAGAAGGAGAAGAAGAAAGGAAGTACAACAAGAAGAAACCGCAAGAAGAAGAAGAAAGAGGAAGAGATGGGAGAAAGAAGGAGAAGTAGGAGAAGGGGTGGATAAGAAGAAGAAATATTAGGGGGAGGAGGAGAAAAATAAGATGGAAGGAGAAGATGGAGAAGAAGAGGACAAAGAAGAAAAAGAAGACGATGAGGGGGAGGAAGAAGAAGAAGGAGAAAAAGAAGAATACAAAGACGAAAAAAAGAAGAAAAATAAGACGATGAAGAAGAGGGAGGGAGAAAAGATGAAAAAGAGGGGTGAAGGAAAAAAAAGAGCGGGTAAAACAAGAAGAAGAGAGAAGAAAAGGGAAGAAGTTGAAAAAGAGGGAAGGAGAAAAGGGAAGAAGATGAAAAATGGGGAAGAAGAAGAAAAAAGAGAAGGGACAGAATATTAAAAGAAGGAAAGGGAAAACAAGAAGAAAATGAAAAAATTAAGGAGAAATAGAAGAAAAAGCAGAATGCGAAGAAAAAGAAGAGGAAAAGAAGCGGATAGAGGAGAAGAGTATGAAGTAAGAAAGAGATAGAGGAGCAGGAGGGGAAGGAAAAGCGGAGGAAAGAGAAGAAGAAAATAATAAAAGAGTATTGTAATAAGAATAAGGGAAAAATAAGTAGGAGAAGGAACAGGAAGAAGAAGGTGGAGGAAAAAGAGGAGAAGATGATGAAGGAAGAAAAAGAAGTATTATTTAAAGAAGAATAAGAAGAGGGAGAAGAAGACCAGGAAGAGGAAAAGAACAAGATGACGTTGGTAACACTCAACTACTACTACTACTACTAGAACGAGGATATTTCATTTCGACTGGGCGCCATTAAAGGATTATTTGCACCGCCAATGACAGGGTTAAAAAGGGGAACAGGAATAGAAATGTAAGAAGGAGGAGGGACAAGGAAGAAGAGGATAGTAAGATAGAAAGGGAGAGGGTGCTGGAGAGCACTTAATTGCCAAGCTGTACCTAAGGTGCTCTTCATCATTCTTTTCTTCTTTTCACTCTTACTCTTCCGTCTTCTTTTTCTTCTTCTTCTTCTTCTTCTTCTTCTTCTTCTCCTTCCTTCTTCTTCTTCTTCTCCTCCTCCTCCTCCTAGTATTTCATCTTCTTCCTCACCTCTTCATCATCTTTTTCTCTTCTTCTTCTACTCCTTTCTTCTTCTTCTCCTTCCATCTCTTCCTCCTCCTCCACATCTTCCTCTTCTCCCTCCTCCTCCTCCTCCTCTTCTTCCTCTTCGTCCTCTTCTCCCCTCTTTTCTTCTTCTTTTTATTCTCCTCCTTCCATCTCTTTTTTTTTCTCCTCCTCCTCCTCCTCTTCCTCTTCTTTGTCTTCTTCCTCATCCTTTTCTTCTTCTATCTCTTCCTCCTCCTCTTCCTCTTCCTCCTCTTCTTCCTCTTTTTCCTGTTCCTCTTCCTCTTATTCCTCCTCTTCCTTCTCCTCCTCTTCTTCCTGTTCCTCTTCCTCTTATTCCTCCTCTTTCTCCTCTTCCTCTTCTTCTTCTCCTCCTTCAATCTTCTTCTTCTCCTCCTTCAATCTTCTTCATCTCCTTTTCCTTCCATCTTCTTCATCTCCTCCTCCTCCTACTATTTCATCTTCTTCTACTTATCTTTTTCTTCTCCTTCCTCCTTCTCCTTCCTTCTTCTTCTCCTTCCATGTTGTTCTTCTTCTTGACCTTCCTTCTTCTTCTTTTTCTCCTTCCTTCCTTCCTTCTTCTTCTTCTTCTTTATCTCCTTCCTTCTTCTTCTTCTTCTTCTTCTTTATCTCCTTCCTTCTTCTTCTTTTTCTTCCATCTCTTTCCTTCTTCTCCTTTCGTCTTCTTCTTCTTCCTTCTTCTTCTTCTTCTTCTTCTTCTTCTTCTTCTTCTCCCTCCTTGTCCTTCCTTCTTCTTCTTCTTCTCCTTCTATCTTCCATCTTCTTTTTCTTCGTCTCCTTCGTTCTTTTCTTCTTCTCCTTCCATCTTCTTCTCTTCCTTCTTCTTCTTCTTCTTCTTCTTCTTCTTCTTCTTCTCCTCCTTCCTTCTTATTCTTCTCCTCCCTTCTTCTCCTTCTTTCCTCCACCTTCCATCTCCACCTTCTTCTCATCCTTCTCCTTTCCCTCCTCCTCCCCTTCCTCCCCTTCCTCCACCTCCTCCTCCTCCTCCTCCTCCTCCTCCTCCTCCTCCTCCGTGTAAGAATCGAGAAGAAAGCCGGCCGAAAATAAAATGTAGACATTGTGGAAAGACGCTTTTCTTCAGCTCGCTTGGCTGCCTTCTTAACACTTTCCATTCACTCCACTCTCTCACTCACTCTCTCTCTAACTCTCTTTATCATTCTCTCTTCCTCACTCATACTCATTCATTCCCCCTTGCTCCATAATTCTCTCTCACTCTCTTCCATTCTCCTCAATGTGAAAAGGTGATCTGCAATCGCTTCATGGCTTTCCTTTACCAGCCGCTACTAAAAGCTCAGAGGAGGTTGGCAAGGAAGGATCGTTTTCATTTTCAATACACCTCTCAGAATAGAAGAAGAAGAAGAAGATCCATTGCACAATGATTACAATAGAAGACCACAATAATTACAGTCGATAAGCCATCGCTAAACCCGCCTGCCATAGAAACAACAATAATTCTATTGGATGGCCTCATGTCACTGATCACAGTCTATTATATTCGGCACACGAAGAACACGAGATTGAATGCGGCTATAAGGTCTGGGATTTGAAATGCAGTACATTGATTCAGTTATCGGATAAAAAGCCTTTCTTTGCAGTGGCCAAGGTGATATTGTGGAAGGTATCCATAACGAATAATAAGACGAAATTGTCACAACCGCAAGTACTGTAGTTTTCATATAACTTGGCAGCAGTATGTTGGGTTCAGATGTAGCATGTCCCATCTGCTACACGCTGCCAAGTTATATGAAAACTACAGTACACCGCACCGTCCATCAACAAGAGAGGGGATAGTAATAGAAAGAGACAGAGAAATGGAGAAAGGGTTAGAATTTCCCTTTTGCAAAATTAACAATCCTTAAGTGACTGTGGGACGGAAGGTTTTTTTCACGCATACCTAACATTCTTCGATTGTCTAGACCAGTACCCCTTAATGAAAAATTAAAATTTAGAGTACCCCCTTGTTACCGCGAGGAGATGTTGTGGGGGGGGGGGGGTGGCGGTTAAATTAAAAAACCTTTTTACATAAAAAACACAATACATTTGGAAACATATTTGAAACCCATTCAAAAAATTAATGAAGGATGAGCTTGCTTCTTAACATAGTTCCTCAATGCTAGGTTCGAGGTCAAACCTTAAATCGTCCCCAACATTAACTTTGTCTCTGAACTTCTACGAAATAGTTATACAAACCTATTGCACTTGTTGGTTCCTAGTAACTCGACTACAAAGTATTCAATTTATTAGATTTCATTATTAAATAATAACCTTGCGTGACTGCGAAACGGAAAAAATGGATTAATTTTTCATTAACCGTACCCCCTGAAAATTTTCGAGTACCCCCAAGGGGTACGCGTACCACAGTTTGAGAACCCCTGGCTAGACGTCTAGACTATAAGTATAGATAACCATAGGTATAGGTATAGATGAACTATAGGTTCAATCAACTTTTCAAAACGCAGTTACATTTCTAAGCCATAAAATAATTAATCCCAAGACAAAGTTCAATGAGAATAAAAAAATTAAATATTAAATTTTGGCACATTACATTCTCCTCCAGACTGATCAATATTCCATTGCCAAATAGATTTCGTTTGGCTAATGGCGGTGACATTGGGAATTTTTAAAAACTTTTGATTATTTATTTCAAAAATTAAATTTTAAAAATTGATTTTTTTTTTTCAATTAGACTTGAAGTTGAAAGAGCCAACATATGTTGAAAACAGTGAGATACTGGTTTCGGTCGTTACATCATTATCAATCTTAATCAAAGTAAAACTAAATAAAGAGTTGATTAATTTATATACTAAACACGGAATGATACTATTGGCCAAGGGAGAAAGTGCCTCTAATAGGCTGACCTTCATTTAAGGTTTGTGATAAGCCGAAGGCCAAAACAATACACGCTCACTGGTGAGAGGAGCATCAAGGAATAATCAGTTTCAAAATCAAGAACCAAAAAGTAACAAACAAGAACAATACACAAGTAGGCTAAAATTACAAAATTTTAAAATAAAAAAATTGAAGCTCACTGAAATGAAGTCAAAGTCAACCGAGAAAAACACGAAAGTGCCGTTGTTAAAATGTAGGCCAGAATTATGAGGAAACCAAGTTAGTTGTATTGAATTGGTTGAAATAAATTTGATCGTTTAAACTAGTATTGGAATCGTTTTTACCAACCTAGTTATCTCCAAAGCTTCTAAAATGTTCAATTGTCTGCCTTTGTCAATCTAATGCAGAAATTCAACATTGTCTACGACCTTGAACTTGTGTTTATTGGTAATGAAATTATCTGTGAAATGTTAATCTTAAAATTTTGTAATTTCAGCCTGCTTGTACATTGCTCTTGTTTGTGGCTTTCTATTTGCTCCCGGCTCCTGATTTTGTCACTGATTTTTGTTTTTTGCTCCTCCCAACAGTGGGCGTGTCTTGTTTTGGCCTTCAGCCAATCTTTCATGAAGGTCAGCCTACAGGAACTTTCTCCCTCAGCCAATAGTATCATTCCATATTTAGTATATATTAAGCTACTCTGTACTTTAGTTTTAGCTTGTTTGAGGTTGATAATGCTGCTGAAACAACCAAAACTAGTATTTCACTGTTTTCAATAAATAATGTGATTGTGACAACTTAAAGACTTATTATTTATTATGGATATCTTCTACAATATCACCTTCACCACTACAATGAGGAATTTTTTCATTCCTCACGAATACCTTTCCTGTACAATAATACAATTTCAACTCTAGCTAATAGCTATTTGAGGGGATTTCATATAAATGTAGAAAATGTTAGATTTTTGGACCTTTAAGTGGGCCTATACAAGTGTAGTTTTAATCTTGAATATGAATAGAAGGATATGAATATAATATTTTATGTAATAAGTTCAACCAGTCCTCAAGATGGTGGCTAAAATTTGCAGTTTCATTGTATTGACAATTCAGACATGGTTCAAAATGTGGAATTAGAGCCGTATTTATGAACTTTTCTTCAGATTTTTGACTCGAGTGACTCTTGAAATGTAAAATATTTGACATATTGGATGATTACAAATAAATGCCTGCCGGTGGAGCGGGATTCGAACTCACGACCGCTTAAACGACAGCAAGCTGAAGTTGCGACGCCCCAACCAAATGCGCTTAGCGGCCCGCCAAATGTACATTGAACATTTCTGGAAACTTTTGATCATTTATAAATATTTTTATCTACGACCATGTCATAATGTATACATTACAGTTTCACAATTGATGCCAATACAGCTGTCTTTTCGAAATGCTTTTTGAAACCCGTTGCATAATGAGCTCATTATAGTACAGGTTCTACATTATAACACGGGTTCTGGACCAATCAGAAGCATTTTTGATGGAATCAATATCGTAATTCAATATTGTGAAACTATCAGCTGATTTCATCAAACTGCTACACCAGCTGCTTTAACCTAACAATCTACTATAACTTCTCGTATTTGAGATGAGAGGTTAGGTATCTCTGACAGTCACAGGTAAAATGAAATTGTTTTAATTAAATGTATACTAGTGGTCGTAGATAAAATAGTGTATGCAACGATTTTATTTGGCCATTAAAGCACTCGTGAGATATTTATAACACTCGCATTCGCTCGTGTTATAACTTACATCTAACTCGTGCCTTAATAAGGGTCAAAATAAAATCGTTGCATAAACTACTATTCACGTACATTGAACATTTCTGGAAACTTTTGATCATTTACAAATATTTTATAAGTTCTTTTTCCTATAAATGGTTTTAAAAGTTCTTTGAAGTATCTACATTCTGTCATGAAGGAACTAAAGCCCTTCAAAATTGGAACAATCTTTTGTAATCATCCGTTATACCAGAGAACAAAATGTATTTGTCACGAAACAGCATCCAACCGAAAATTTATTCATTCATTCAAATGGCGTCGCATGTATTTCAACACGGACCGGCGTCCTTAATCATGAATCTCATTACAAAGTAGATAATAAATGAGGCGGAATTTATTTCCAGCGCCAGCCATACTTTGAATATTTATGAAGAATAACTTTCCTACTTAACCTATCAACTTTGATACTTTGTTTCAAGAAATACGCGGCGAGAATCTCTTCCTTCTCCTGTCTTAATTATTGTAAGCCACCCTTGTCCTGGCTTTCCACAGAAAAATTATACATTCTCTTCGCTGCTCGGTTGGAATAACAGAGTTGATAATTAGACATTGATTGGATAGTTAGTTGGTGGAAAAACAATTTCCTGTCAAATCCAAACATAGTTCTTCTTATTTTGAATTTAAATATTTCGAATGAGATGAATAAATCACTTACCGGTGGTGGTTCGGAACCCACCAAAAACTAAGGTCCAGCTTATCAATCACCATCATCCAAATGGTTACCCACGCACAAGTCTCAGAACTATGTGGGCTTCATCCTTCGGAAAAAGTAATACAAATAATGCTTCCACTTTGGTGATTAATAAATTAGATTCGGTCTATTACAGTAGAATAATTACTTTCGTTTATCTGTAACAAGCTAGACAATTGAATTTAACTTAATTTTTTCATCAGCTAAAATTGTATTTTATATTACAAATATTATTAATATTTATAATAATACTTCTGAATTCCTTCTTAGTTCATCTTTTCTGTTCATTTTTCGTCTCCTTTCAGTCACTCATTGTTATTCTTCTCCATGCATTACTCATCATTTGACATATTTTATCTTTCTGTCAAATCGTTTGCATATCATTACCAAATTGTCTATGTTGAACTCCCGCTCATATAGTAGACTTGCTGTCTCTGTCTCACCTTCTTTAATTCCTATCATTTTTATCTTGGATTTCCTTCACTTGCATTTCTTTTTTCATCAACCGCAATATATATTTGATTGGGTGCTCTTGCTCTATTCAGATTTTTTTGCTCCATGTAATATTTTTTTTAGAATCACTCTGCTCTGTAAACGTTTAGTTAACTTTAGTTATTTTAGTTATTTTTAGTTAACTTTAATTACTTAGTACTATACTTACTTATTATAATTACTTATATTATACTTACTTATTTACTTATATATACTTATACCATAACTTAGGTGCTATACTTACTTATTATTATAATGATAGTATATCATTATAATAATATTATAATATTGAAATTGGAAATTTATCTGTAAATTCATGCAGGAACTCTCCCCCACACACAGACGAACAGTCTTTTTGGGGGAATTCCACTTAATGTTTATTGTAAAATTATGCCAAAATTGTAATGCTTATGTGGAAAATTGATTGAATAAATTTGATTTGATTGATAGTCAATAGCCAATATACTTCATTACATAATCTTTAGAACAGTAATAGTTGTCATTCATTACAATTATGCTTGGTAACTTAAAAATAGTACTATTAAAGCTTATTTAGGTACATAATATATAAATATGCTAATATTACGATGTTATGTTTGAGTTTGAATATAAATCGTAAATCTATATTTCTAATTTTGTGTTGTTATTATTTTTCAAGTTATATATTATTTATGATTTATTTATTTCTTGGTCAGTTTTCGTGTGGAGAACTCTTAAAAATTTATTAATTTCGAATTCCTTTAATTGCTATTAGTTTATACTGAAGACTTCCGCAATGGCGGATATTGACAACAGTATTTAATAGCTGATGGAAATCGATGAATGCTACTGTACAAAAATATCAGTCACCACCGGGAATCGAACCACGAACCTCCCAATTGCCGGTCGTAAGGCGCCCGACCGGCAATTGGGATGTCCGTGGTTCGATTCCCGGTGGTGACTGATATTTTTGTACAGTAGCATTCATCGATTTCCATCAGCTATTAAATACTGTTGTCAATATCCGCCATTGCGGAAGTCTTCAGTATAAACTGATAGCAATTAAAGGAATTCGAAATTAATAAATTCTGTTTAAGTAAATTTGTCAGTTTGTTCAATTGTCAGTAACTTCGAACTATCTTAAAAATTGTATGATGAATTGAAATGTGAAGTATTTTTATTATGTCATTTTCCAGGAATATAACTTTAATTTATTTATTTAGACTCATGTAATCTTACTCGCACCTCTAGATCTCTAGATCACTCAGATATAAATTTTATTGTCTTTCAAACTGGGGTTCACTTCAAAAATGTATCAGGAGGGAAAAGAGACGAATCTAAATGGAGCAGTTCAATGAGTGCTTTCTTATTGTCAAAATCGAGCATTTATTTATACTTCTCTCCTTTTTGTGATTATGTGCTTCCTTTGACTATAGTGCTGACATCCTGACAGGACGCCATGTTCAATTGATTAAAATTCGACCCAATTTAGAAGCGTGACAGGAACTCGTGTTTAATGTAGAGTGGAAGGAAGCCTTTTGTACAGCTGTCAGCGTCTTAATTCTACCGCTTAGTAGAATGACAAAGAGTTGTGGAATGGGTAATAGATTATTATTATGATTATTATTACTCGCAGTCCAATATTTACGATGGGTTAGTGTTTGTGTGAGTGTGAGGAAGGGTTGTGTTTATCTTCAATAAGAGGAAGAGAAGAATAATTTATTAGCAGCGTTTGAATCATTGTTGTTATAATTCAGACTCCTACTTCCTCTATCGTTCACGTTATGCCCCTTCTTGTTACTTCCTAGTCCCACGGATAGAGCGCGAACTAATGTGGACTAATGAGAGTGATTGGTGGCTCTCTGAGCGCGGTGTCAGTGCAATGATGTTCAGTCAAAGGCGCTTGGAAGATTGACCAGCTTCTATTACCTACAGTTGGGGTCTGACGAGTTGATCCCTGGCCGATTTTTCCCCTTTTCCTCCGACTCTCTGCTATTGTGCATTGCAATGACATTAGCCCTAGACTCAACTAGTCTACTTGAAGCTAGCGGAAGCGCAGAAAACCTGTTTGTCTCTGGCCGCAGTTTTCAAATTAGGAGTAAAGCATGAATAGAGCATGCGCAGTTGGCTTCCTACTACCGCCGCCCGCTCGCGCACCGAAAAACCAGGGATCAACTCGTCAGAACACAACTGTACATAAAATTTAATCATTTACTTCACTTTACCTAGTGTTTCGGAACCCACCTAAAGATGTAGGTCCACCATTCACAAGTCTAAAGGACATGTATTTCTACACTATAGAGGAGTATTTGAATGATTCAATATTGACTTAATTGACTCTAATGACGTTTTATATGCCACCTGGGCTTTGCTCAAATTTGTGGCTCTATGTAAATAATAAAAATGATGATAATAATAATAATAATAACATCACTGCATCATGATCATTCACCTCATTATTCACGCACAAGATCAAATAATGATGTTGAAAATGATCAGAGAATGATCAAAGAAAAAAGTGTACAGTCATTTAATTACATACGGATACAGAATACAATCAAGTCATCGATGAAGCTAATATTAGGCTATTCATAATAAATTAAAAAGAAGAAAAGATTCACTAACTTTTCTACACAACGCATGCCCTGGTTAAGTGTCAAGAATGGACGAATCCTTGTCCAAACTTCGCCATTTCTTGTAATTGCATCGCTTAGATTGTCATTACCGTACTTAATACCATTGAGATCATACAAATGAGATCATTGTACATAATTCTTTGCACTATAAAATAGCATTATCTGAGTTTACTATTGTATATATCTATGTGATGTAGATCATTTTGTTTATAACAATTCATATGCTAAATTTGTAAATTTACATGAATAAAGAAAGATAAGATAATCTAATCTAATCTAATGCCCTATTGACTTATTCAATTATTCATTATGGCATCCAGCGTCTTTCAGCCCAGTACTGCCTAAGAATAGAATAGAATAGAATGGAATAGAATAGAATAGAATAGAATAGAATAGAATGGAATAAAATAATAATTAGAATAAAGCAAATAAATCACTGACTCAAACCTTCGTATCCTATTAATATCCTACTCTGACTAGGATAGAATAGAATACTCTAGAATAGAATAGAATAGAATAGAATAAAATAATTAGAATAAAGTAAATAAATCACTGACTCATACCTTCGTATCAATTAATATCCTACTCTGACTCACCATTCACCTATCAGTCTCTTTCAACCCTCTCTCACTCACCCTGACCTTTCATCTCCCGCTTACACAATTTCAATCACAGGTACCTCCCTTTTAATGGTTGGGGGGGGGGGGGGGTTTAGAAGGGGGCAACCCTGCCTGAGGAAGTAATCACATTTAGTGCCATATTATTTACTGAGGCGACAGACAGCCAATGCATACTGTTGACTTGCTCCTGGGTCTAAGCACAGGGAAACAGGGAATCGATGAGTGTTGTGCGGTCCAGAGGTGGGTTTCCTGTCTGCAAGCCAGTGAGTTTCCTGTCTGCAGTAATATTTAGTCATCCGGCAACGACTAGACTTTCCCTTCGGATGCATTTTATTGGATTAGAAGACGTCGTGTACGTTTAGGGAAGAAGGAACAGCACTATTTCCGAGCCTGACATGGGGGAGTTGACAATGGAAGAGAGTGAGAAGGAATAGAGAAAAGAGATGGAGTGTGTGCTAGTGGGGAGCTGTAGATGAAGTGAATGTGGTAGTGAGAGAGAAAAAGTGGTAAAAGAGTAGGTTTCATGGTAAGAGGAGGAAAAAAGTGAGAGGGAAAGATAAACAATAATGGATAAAAGGGGAAGGAAAAGGAGACATTTTTAAATTCACTTATAAATCAATAAGAAGATTTTTTCTTTTGAGGAAAAAGCCCACATAGATCTAAGACTTGTAACATTCTCTGTAGTGGCGAAGCTGATATTGTGGAAGGTATCCATAATGAATAATAAGACGAAATTGTCACAACCACGTTTATTAAAATTTTTGAGAAACTAGTTTCGGTTGTTATATCGTTATGAATCTCAATCAAACTAAAAACTAAAGTACAAAGAAGCTTGATATATACTGAACATGGAATGATACTATTGGCTAAGCGAGAAAGGGGCTGACCTTCATCGAAGGCTGTGATTGGCTGACAAGTCACGCCCCCTGGAGGGAGGAGTAACAAGCAAAAATATGAGTCAAATCAATAACTGAAAACTGAGAAAAACTAGAAAGCGACAAAGAAGTAACATACGTAATAAGGCTAGAGTTGAATCAAATTAAAACTAAAAAATTAGAAGCTCACTGAAATGCGGTCAATGTCAACCAATAACTACACGAAAGAACCGTTTTTTAAATGTAGGCTGGAATTATGATGAAACCAAGTTGGTTGTATTGAATTGGTTGAAATAAATTTGGTCAATTAAACTAGTATTGGAATCGTTCTAAGACCTGTACATGAGTTATGAATTGAATGATGAGTTGATCCTACAGTTTTAAGTGGGTTCCGAACCACGGGGAAGTGATTTTTCAGCAGAGAACAGGCATCAATATTATTCATATTACGGCTGATATCCATAATGAATAGGAATGATGTTTTAACAAACTTTTTCATAATAAAAAACGAGATACTATAGTTTATACTGTTATGTCGTTTTAATAAATAAAAGGGGTAGGTAAGTAGATAAAAAAATTGAAATTTACTTATAAATATTAATGAGAACGATATTGTTCTTAGTATAGATGTTATTCATATTAAGGAAGATATCCATAATGTAAAGGAATGTGATATTGTTACAACCACTTTTTAACATATAAAACGAGATACTATAGTTTTTACAGTTACATCATCTTCATAGATAGGAAAGGAAAGTGGAAAAATGTCCAAATTCACTTATAAATATTACTGAGAATGACATCGTTCTTTGTATTGGTTTTATTAATATTAGGAAAGATATCCATATTGTAATAGAACAAATCTTGTCAAAACCTCTTTTATCATTGAAAAAAACGAGATACTATATTTTCGACTGTCACGTCATTTTTTTTAGATAAAAGGTGAAAAAGTGGAAAATTCTTCAAATTCACTTATAAAATATTACTGAGAACGATATTATTCTTTGTATTGGTGTTTTACATATTGTGGACGATATCCCTTATATACTATAGCACCAATGACGTCACAAACATTTTACTCATAAAAAAAATCTATAGTTTTGACTAATATAATTCTTAATCTCAATCAGAATGATTCTTATATACGGAGCATTTATAAGGAAAAGAATGCAAAAAAAAGGAAAAGATGAGGAGAGGATGGATAACCTCAATGAACAAATATTAATTGGCTCATATAATGAGTGTCACAGTCACTCCTCCTCCTCCTCCTCCTCCTCCTTCTCCTTCTCCTCCTCCTCCTCCTCCTCCTCCTTCTACTCCTCTTCCTCCACCTTCTTCACCACTTGTTCTCTTCCTTAATTTCCTTCTTTTCCTCCTTCTGTTTTCTACATTCCTTTTATCTCCTTTTCTTCTTCTCCTCCTCCTCCTTCACCTTCTCCGCCTCTTATTCTCCTTCTTTTCCTCCTTCTGTTTTCTACTTTCCTTTTTTCTCCTTTTTCTTCTTCAACCCCTAATTCACCAACCTTTAGAGTTTCGTTAACAGATAACAGCAAGTAGCTCTTTATTAAATAAGATAATGTGGAAATTGTCAGACATCGAAATTATTCATAAACAATCTAGTCTCATAAACAACAATTTATGACAGAAATAGAATAACAATCATAAAACTTTGCCATTCCAGTAGATTTCCTAAGTTCACAATGATTTTGCATGATAAACGATGAGAAAACTACAGCGAAGCCCAAGTGAATAGCTTTTTCCAAGTCCCAAAGAACCCGGTTGTAATTGTAGACTAAGCTCCAAGATAAAGTCAAGGCTTACTTTGAATGGTAACGACTAAGAGTACAAAAGTAGAATCTCATCGAAAACTTCAGATTAAGCTAGCAGACGATACAGAGATGGCAAAACTTTTTCATTGTTCCATTATTTTCCCACTATTATTTTGTTGATCACTTTGAGAAAACAGTTTCAACTTTATTTGAATTGACTTGTGCTTGGAAAGGCTCCAGACAGAAAGAATTTGAAGCAGGAAAATGACAATGGTGGATTAGCATTTTAGTGACCGATATTATTTTAGTCGAAATGATTTATCTTATTTTTCCCCTCATTTATTTCGGGAAATAGAACTGGTAAAACTACTTCCAGTAAATCCAGAGGCGAAAGAATGGGGGATAGATCCCTCCAGTTACAAAAGAAATGTTGGAATTTTAGTAGTCCTTGTGAGACAATTTTGGACGAAAGAATCTAAGAAAATTTTCGAAATCTTTAAAAATGTTCTTTTGGGAGGAATGTTTTTCAAAAAAATTCACTAGTTCAACCTATCGCCATTTTAAAAAATTCTAGTACTCTATTTAAAAGTACCACGATCAGGTGAGGTGGGGAATCAAATATAGGAATGTTTTTCAAAAAATTTCACTAGTTCAATCTAACGCCATTTAAAAAAAATTCTAGTACACTATCGGGTGAGGAGGGGGATCAAATAAAGCAGAGGGAAAATTTGAAGTGGGGCTGCTTCAAATTTTTTTTACTAATACCAT
The DNA here is from genome assembly GCA_948455865.1 of Conomelus anceps. NCBI lineage: Eukaryota > Metazoa > Arthropoda > Insecta > Hemiptera > Delphacidae > Conomelus > Conomelus anceps. The sequence goes on from OX418219.1 coordinate 5,070,212, forward strand.
GAAGGTCCGGATCTCCCGCTGACAATAATGTAAGAACTGGATAACATTTACTTTGATACGTAACGTGGGTTGAAATATTAAATTGTATGAATTTATGCCAGAAATAAGTTTCAGTGTGGTTCAAGAGAGATTATTTTTCAAAAATTTCTTGGGCCAGTACTCGCAAACCCCGCTTTTAAAAAAATAGCCTTGAATATTGTCTTAATTTATTGTTAGAGCATTCCTCCTTCACACCACTTGTGCACTTCAAAGTGCCAAGAGCCTACTTGTACATCCAATAAGATAGAACTTATGTCCCGCTGATACCCATCCCACACAGGCCAGGCCTCGGGATGTCCTACTTGGTTTTATTCACACTTACAGTATTCAATATTATAAATAGACTATTTCGTATTAATGTATTGATTAAGATTGATATTGTTTCAAAATTGTATAACATTTGTCTTTATAATTTTGTGGATAAAGCTATATTTAAATTCATTTCATTTTATACCCATATTCCCATTTGATGAACCACTTTTCAGTCCCCAGACCTTTCAAACATTACATTTTGATGTCCATTGGATAAAGTTGAAAAAAATAGATAAATTTAAAAAAAGTACCTCTGAAAAGTAGATGGTGAGCTATTCTATCAATGATACATACAATTTGATGTCTCCCATGAATCATAGTTGGAATAAACATTGAAGTTATGTAGATATGTTATGAAGATATTCTCCAACACGGCTCAAAAATTCTGTATGATTGAAAACGCAACTAATATTATTAGTGTATGTTATCCCTCAAAATACTAATAAACTTATTAATAATTTGAATATTTTATTCTACACCTACGATATAAATGAATTGAAAAAAGAAATTTGAATATTTTATTATAATGAAAATTGATTAAAAAAGGAAAGTCATCAATATGAAATATGATAAAAGATCTGTCTTTAAAACAACTGCAATCCACCGTACGTCAATATGGTGTCTCACATCTCTGATAAAAAATCCCCAAGAAACAGCCTCGTATATACACAGAAATGTGGACCAGATCAATCTTATTGTGCGGTACCGTACTTTTTCAACGAAAAACTTATAAGCCTATCGTCTAGAGTGGGTGGAACAGTTTATATTTTGCAAAAAAAGAACAACAACGCACCGCATCCAATGTTATCCTGGCTGACAACGCTCCACAGCAAATAGTATTTTTGGTTATGTTATCTTCTGCTTCGGAATATTAAAAAAGTTTCTCCGTTGTAATATTCGTGATCCTGAGTGCTGTGTGCTGGGAGGAAAACTGCGAGGGTATGAGTGAGAGGTGGAGGAGGAGGAGGAGAATGAGGAATTGATGATGCAGAAGAAAAAGAAGATGGTGAAGAGGTGGAAGAAAAAGGAGGAGGAGCATAAAGAGGACGAGGAGTAATAACAAAAGAAAAGAAATAAAGAAGATAATGGAAAAGAAAAAGTAGAAGATTGAAAGAGATGAAGAGGGAAAGAACAAGAAAAAGAAGAAGAAGGAGGAAGAGGAGAAGGAAGTGTAGGATGAAGGATGAGAAAGTGATGATGAAAAAGAAGAAAGAAGAGTAGAAGAAAAAGAAGTCGATGGAGGAAAAGATGATGATAAAGAAGATGATGATAAAGAAGAAGAGGGAAAAGAAGCCGATGAAGAAAAAGAAGAGAGAAAAGAATAGGAAGAAGAGGGAAAAAAGGAGAAAGAAGAAAAAAATGGAAGAAGTAGGAGAAGACGAAGATCGAAGAAGAAAAATTAGTGGAAGGAGGAAGAAAGAGGAGGAAGAAGTAGAAGGGGAAGGGGAAGAAAAAGAAACAGGAGAAGAAGAAGATGAAAAAGTCAAAAGAAGGTGGAAGAAGAGGAAGAAGTAGGAGAAAGAAGAAGGACTGGGAGAAGTAGTGAGGGGAAGAAGAAGAAGAGGAGGAGAGAGAAGCAGAAGAAGAAAAAGAAGAAGAGGGAGGAATGAAAGTAGAAAAAGGAGGAGAAGATGGAGGAGATAAAAAAGAGGAAGAACAAGTGGGAGAAGAAGATGATGACGGAGACGAAGAGAAAGATGTCAGGGAAGAAGAGGAAGAAGAAAAGAAAGAAGAATAAAAAAGGGAAGAGCGTAAGAAGCGGAAGAAGAAGAGGTGAAGAGGACGAGGAGAGGAAGAGAAGAAGAAAAAGAAAAAAACACGAAGAAAAGAGATGAAATAAAAGAAAAAGATTGAAAGAGAAGAACGATCATGAGGAAGAGTAGAAAGAAGGATGATGAAGAAGAAGAAGAAGGAGAAGTTTGTGAGGAAGAAGACGATGGAGGAGAAAACGATGAAGAAGAGGGAAATAAAGACAATAAAGAAGAAGAAGACCGAGAAGAAGGGAAGAAGAAAAGAAGGGCATATGAGCGAGCAGCATGCTAGCGAATCTTCTAACGGTAGACGGACAGTGCAGTGAAGGTCAATGACCTTGACCCACTAGCCCACTCAGAGCCTGACAGCTGATCGGCAGCACTGCAGCGACAACGGCGAGAGAAAGAGAGACACAGTAATTTCAGAGAAACGTGTGACAATGGTTGAGTTCAGGGAAGCCTTCTCATTTACCGGGAAATTTCTTTTTGTTTGCTCTATTCAATTCTTCTATAAATTTGAATGGACCAATCGGACGCCACCTGTAACATTTACCGCTTACCGGTAAAGATCCCAAGATCTCAACAATTATTTTTACAATTTACAGGGCCTTCATATTTTTCTAATACTAAACTGACACTGTATTTCACTTTTATATAATGCTTTACTCACTTATATTGGAGATGCTTCAGGGATGCATTTCCAATATAATTGTTTAAAGCATTATATAAAAGTGAAATACAGTTTCAGTTTTAATATTAGATTGTTCATAAGTATTTCGCCATGGAAAACATCACAGATTTCATCATCTATAAATTTGAATAGACCATTCAGACGCCACCTGTAGCATTTACGAGTTACCGGTAAAGCTCCCAAGAACTCAATCATTTTTACCAATTATAGGGCCTACCAATACGACTTGAATTTCCTAAACCCTTGGACATATTTAATTAGAATAAATTATTATTGACCAATCAGAGGCCACCTGTGACATTTACCGGTTAAGCTCCAAAGTACTCAATTATTTTTACAAATAATAGGGCCTACCTATACGACTGGAATTCCCTAATTAATAGAACTCCTTGGACATAGTTAGTTAATTGATTTCGATTTAAACTCACCTAAAATAATTCAGCTGTTTAATCACGTTAAAAATTGAATAATTGCAACAAAAATAAAGTCGGAAATAATCAAACTTACGATTACATCGTCACTGGTTTCATTCGGGGGTTTCCTCACCTGCAAATAGAAATATAATCAGTTAGACTACAACCCTGACCTTCATTGATGAATGTACAAATAATAAACACACTTCAACTTCATCTCATATTTGGAAAACGACATTAAACAAATATAATTATTCAGATTGATGATTCCATTTCTACATGAACCTACATGGGCCGCTTAGCGCAGTTGGTTGGGGCGTCGCAACTTCAGCTTGCTGTCGTTAAAGTGGTTGTGGGTTCGAATCCCGCTCCACCGTCAGGCATTTATGTGTAATCATTCACCTCATTACCCACGCACAAGTCTCGGACTCATGTGGACATCATCAGCAATAAAAAAAATAAAATTATCGTACCGAAATTGAGTGTAAAATTATCACTTAATCACACGGTGAAACTTTGTCGCTTGCACTTTTCCAAATTAAGCTGCAATGAGAAAGAGTTGCGAAGTTGAGAGATGGAGAATAATGTGGAGAGGATGCGGGAGAGAGAGAAAGAGAGAGTTATATAGAGCGAATAAGGGTGAGAGGGTGAAAACTAATATAGAATGGCCATCTGTCACCGGAATGAAGTGCAGTATTGCAAATAGAAGGGAGTTTGAATACTAATTAAATTTGTATTGAGCTTGTTCAGCTTTTTTATTTTTTCCATCATGATTGATATTATGTATCATAATATATATTTATAATAGTCAATATTTTGTGGACTTAATCATGAATGAACAGTTGACTATGACTATTTATATATTTATTCATTTAACTAACATGCAATCAATTTGAATAAAACAGCCTATTGCCCATTACTGCTTTTCACAAATTTTCGAATTTGAATCGAAAATCTTAGGTTAGGTTTTTTCACAAAAATTTCACCTTGAAGCACAATAATTCGCGAGTCTTTTTCATACAGAAAATATTAATTTTGATTGTACTTTTAACAAAACACCATCACCGTCCAAAAAATATTAATATAATTTTTAATTTTTAAATTTCTGAGTCAAAAATCTACACTAGTAATACTAGTTGCCATTGTTACACTATGATTATTATTATTAGCAACATCACATGGTATATTGAGATTTTGTGTCTCGTTTTTGTGAGTGAAACCAAAGACCATCAAGGCTAGTAAATAAATCTACTAGATTATCGAACCACGAAAAGCCATACAAGCATTCAAGTAGAATGCTTCGTCCATGGTGAAGCGTAAAAAATATCAATTAAAAATATCGTAAAAATATCAATTAATCCGCAATTTCATTCAAAGTTTAAATAACTGAAAAAGTGGAAATCAATTCCATTGTCTAACTCTATTGTCTAATCAGCACTCAGTAACTTTTTGTATAGTTTTCCATATCCTTAATCCTTCTGGAGATAGTCCTTATTCCCATAATTCAATTTTTACAATAGACATTCATTAAAAAGTTAATTAATTTCTTCATTAGTCGTTATAAGATAGAATAATCTTAAAAATAAAAATGGACATTGAATTTCTTTCACAACCAAATAAATTTATTCATTTAACTACACTTGAACACTTGAATTTACACTTGAATTTATTAATTTAACTACACTTGAACTACACTTTTAACTACACGTGGATTAAGTTTCGTTCATGATAGATGAACAGGCAACACAAATTATTATTTTGTTCCTTTTCAAACGTCTATCAAATGACGGCTTGGACGCAGGAAGTAGCTCAGAGGTGTGCTAGATAGTATATACACTCACCTGTGCAGCCAGACCGTGTGGGAGCGGACTGTAAAGCATAGACCTTCAGAGTTTGTTTCGGTGCGCTTGGCATTGATATAACTCTGTTAGCTCAGTGAGGAAAGTAATCGTAGCCTACCTCTCTTCACTCTTCGTTTGTGTAGTACGCTTTTGGGACCAGAACATAATGTTGAGGTCTCGAGAATTACATACAGTCCAAATCGGCTATTGTAGAACACATACATACAATCCGTCTTTATTCAATCTCTTTCCTTCTCTATTCATCAACTCACACCTCACCACCTTCTTGTAAGCTCTAATTTGTAGGCTGAACCACAAGCAGGTCTAATCACACATGATTACTAAATTGAGCCATCAAGCATGAATCTTTTCTCCAGTCTGCCCTTTCACATAAGTCTCATTCTTCTTTACAAAAATCTTCTTGTAATCCTCCCTCAGGATGTTTCACTGCGTTCCGTGTTTGCTTAACCTTTCATCACCTTTCACTATTCCTCATTTTACCCCACCTCCTCCTCCTCCTTCTCTTCCACTCCTCCTCTCCTCCTCCTCCTCCTCCTCCTCCTCCTCCTCCTCACCATTCTTCTCTTCTCTACCCTCTTCCTCCCACACTTCCTTTTCATCTTTTATTCCAGTACATCTTATTCTTTGGTTGGGCAACAAAAAAAAACGTTTTATCACACTAGCTATTACACGTATCACGTAGTATCGATGAAAGTCAGCTATTATATGTATGTATATATCATCTATCATCTATATATATACACGTGGAAAACTGAGGCCTGCAGAAGGTGAATAGATGATTTATTGCGCTAATCTTTCTAGAAAAGATGTATGGCCTTTCTCATGTATATTGATGGATGGAGCCGGCCGTGTAAAATAGAACGGTGTTGTAAAAGTTCAGTAGTGGGTGGGTGAGGTCTGTAATGTGAACTTTGGGTGAGAAAGCGTTGAAAAACTTGGGAATAACCAAGTTTTACCAAGAGAAAAACCAACTTTTAACAAGAAAATAACCCGAGTTTTGCAAAGGGAATGACAAGGTTTTACCAAGGTAGTAACCAAGCTTTACAAAGGGAATAACCAAGTTTTAACGAGGGAATAACCAAGTTTTACCAAGGGAATAACCAAGCTTTACATAGGAAATAACCATGTTTTACAAAGGGAATAACCAAGCTCTACAAAGGGAATAACAAAGCTTTAACAAGGGAATAACCAAGTTTTAACAAGGGAATAACCGAGTTTTGCAAAGGGAATGACAAGGTTTTACCAAGGTAGTAACCAAGCTTTACAAAGGGAATAACCAAGTTTTAACGAGGGAATAACCAAGTTTTACCAAGGGAATAACCAAGCTTTACATAGGAAATAACCAAGTTTTACAAAGGGAATAACCAAGCTCTACAAAGGGAATAACAAAGCTTTAACAAGGGAATAACCAAGTTTTAACAAGGGAATAACCGAGTTTTGCAAAGGGAATGACAAGGTTTTACCAAGGTAGTAACCAAGCTTTACAAAGGGAATAACCAAGTTTTAACGAGGGAATAACCAAGTTTTACCAAGGGAATAACCAAGCTTTACATAGGAAATAACCAAGTTTTACAAAGGCAATAACCAAGCTCTACAAAGGGAATAGCCAAGCTTTAACAAGGGAATAACCAAGTTTTAACAAGGGAATAACCAAGCTTTATAAAGGGAATAACCAAGTTTTACCAAGGGAATAACCAAGTTTTGCGAACAGAATAACCAAGTTTTACCAAGGGAATAACAAGGTTTTACCAAGGTAGTAACCAAGCTTTACAAAGGGAATAACCAAGTTTTGCGAAGGGAATAACAAAGTTTTAACAAGGGAATAACCAAGTTTTACCAAGGGAATGACCAAGTTTCACGAAGGTAGTAACCAAGCTTTACAAAGGGAATGACCAAGTTTTAACAAGGGAATAACCAAGAAACGCAGAATATGAAGAAAAATTCAAAACTGTGGAAGATAGATATCACTGGACAGAACACATGATTCTAAAGGCCTTCACTTTGTTACCGTGAGATACCTGAAGCCATCTTATTTCAAGGAAGGCTTGAAAAGCATTTATTACGTATTTATGAACGTTCTGTCAGTGTTTATTTTTATTATTCTCATCCTTTTTTTCTTCTCCTTCTCTTTCTTCTTCGTCGTCTCATCATAATAAATACATTTTTGTCAAAATAATGGTTAATTTCAGCTCTGTTCATAGGTAGATTTCACTTATATATTACTTATCAATGCTTAGAATGTACAGTAAGATGGAATACTTAAATTTAAATTTGACTTACATGAATGAAATTCCTCCATGTATAACTTTTACTTTATTCTTGTGATAACTTGTTTTCTTCTATTCTTGTATTCTATGAACGAATTGTACGACTATTGTTTGAATTGTACTTTTAATGTTCACTTTTCATACTTTTTGATGTTCTTGAAGTGTGTTCTGGTATACTCAAGTTATATGTTTCATTAACGCTTAGGGGTAGTGGTTACAGTCATCGAAAAATATAAATTATTACTGACTTTTGTTTTTGTCACTAATTTATATATTTACTGTATTTGTATTTTTAAAAAAAGTTATTTTATTTTTTCATATCAAAATGTTAAATAAATAGTAACTCAAACACTTGTCATGGAAGACTGCTGCAACACATATCTATATACACAAATATATAAATCTACATGCATATCTACATACTCACACATATTTCAGTCTTGTGAGTATGATTTCATAATATGTAGGTAATAAAAAATGTTTTATGTATTGTTCAAATGAAATCAATAAAGAATTTGAATTTAATAACGATGAATATATAATCGAAAAGTGACTTCAATTGGTGAATAATAATGCATTGAAGGGAACACGCTACAAAAAGCTGCGTCTTAACAAGAGTATACTATATCTATATTGAATAGTGAAGGCAAACCTTGCGTTCAATTACTGGAAAGGGTTGTAGAAGTAGACGAGTAGTTGAATACTGCAATAAGGGCTCACAAAGCAATATGCTGAGCGCATATACACGAATCGCATGTTGACTGCTGCAGCACATATCTATATACACAAATATATAAATCTACATGCATATCTACATACTCACACATATTTCAGACTAACATTTCCTCTGAATGATTTAGTTGATAGCTCTCTATTTCCGGTTCGAGCTACCTTACTTACAATTTCGCCTAGATATGCATATAAATTCCACTCCAATATGCACGCACACACATATAAATACGATGCTGCTTTCTGATTTGTACTGTAATATGAAATTTACAACGTGTAATAAGTTTGTGTATCAAACTGACGTACTTCTAGAGACACCGAGCATGGTTACTGTGATTAATAATACGAAATTGCATTTTCATGATTATCGATTACTAGCAAACAGCTAGCTCAATTCTATTGAATCAGAGTGTCTTTTTCGCTTTTTTCATCTTCTCTTATCTCTTTCTTATCCTTCTTTCTTCTCCTTCTTCCGCTACTATTTCATCACCTTCTTTTCCATCTTTTTTCCTCTTCTTTTTCTCGTCCTTCTTCAACTCAGTTCCTCTTTTGTATTTTTCCTTTATATCTATTCATCATCTATTTCCTCTTTTTCAAAGTAAAAGGAGTAAGTAATCAGCTGTTTCGCATATTATGAGTGCATAAATAGCCCCTTTGTAAGGTAACTGTAGAAAAAAAAAGTATAAACGTTAAATTGATTAAAGCTTCTAATGACATAGTGAGCGATGTCGATGTGATCAAGGTCAACAAAGATGAAAAGAAAGTTAATAAAATAAAGAAGACTATTTAGAACCAAGTCATTTCAAGAGTCCTTAAGAGTCATTTCATGAGTCCCTTGAGTCATTTCAACAGTCACTCGAGTCAATTCAAGAGTCCCTCAAGTCATTTAAAGAGTCCCTTGAGTTATTTCAAGAGTCCCTCGAGTCATTTCAACAGTCCGTCATTTCAAGAGTTCCTAGATTCATTTCAAGATTCCCTCAAGTAATTTCAAGAGTCCATTGAGTCATTTCAAGAGTCTGTCAAGTCATTTCAAGAGTCCGTCGAGTCTTTTCAAGAGTCCCTCAAGTCATTTCAAGACTCTTTCGAGTCATTTCAAGAGTCCCTCGAGTCATTAAAAGAGTCCCTAAAATCATTTCAAGAGTTCCTCAAGTCATTTCAAGAGTCCTTCGAGTCATTTCAAGAATCCCTCGAGTCATCATTTCAAGAGTCCCTCTAGTCATCATTTCAAGCCCCCCTCGAGTTATTTCAAGGCTCCCTTGAGTTAAGAGTCACTGAAGGTAAGTTCATAAATACGGCCATGAATCCCTGAACCAGTCCTTGTATCACATTTGCAGTGTAACAACGACGAATGTGAGCACCATAGAGTGGCACTGATCCTGTAGACTAGCATTGAGCAGCATAGAGAAACATCAGCTGGCAAAAGGCTATCGGCGTAGGAGGGAGTCAGCCTCTCAATCGCATCTTGTGAACGATAGCTGATGTAATCCGAAACGACTTTGCTAAATTCCTTTTTTCAACTTTCCGTTTTCTACTCTGTTCCATCCTATTTCGACACACGATTTTCCCTCCCCTTACTTCTTTTTCTTCTTCGTCACTCCTCCTACTCAGCCAACAAATCATCCTACGCCTCTTCTTCTTAGACCCTTATTTTTCTTCTTCTTCAACACCTCCTCCACATATTCTTATTCTTCCTCTTTTTCAACTTATTTTTCTCTTCTTCTTTTTCATCCTCTTCCTTGTTCTCCTTCTTATTTTCCTCCATTTCCTCCATCACTTCCTCCTCAGCCATCTCCTTCTTCACCGCCACCACTTTCTTCTTTCTTTTTCCTCCTTCTTCTCCTCCACTTCCTTCTTCTCCTTGTTCTTATTTTTTTAATTCTTCTTCTCCTAATCCTCTCCTTATTCTTTCTCTTTTTCAACGTCTTCTTCTCCAACACCTCTTTCTCCTCTTCTTCCTACTCCTTCTTCTTCTACTACTCCTTCACATTCTTCTTTTTCTCCTACTCCTCCTCCTCCACCTTATTTTTTTCCCTACTTCTACTCCTCCTCCTCCTCGCCCCTATCTTCTTTTTTTCCTTTTTCTACATCTCCATTCCCCTTATCCTCTGCCTCCTCCATCACCTCCTCTTTTTCATCCTTGCTATTTTGTCTTTTCCTTCTTTTACTACTCCTTGTTCTTTCTCTGTCTTTTTATATTATCTCTTTCTCCTCCTTCTTCTCTTTCTCTTCTTCTTTTTTGTCTATATATAATTTATAAAATTTAATGTATATTTTGCCTAAACTATAATTTATTTTTCCAGCTTTTTTCCCCAATTTTTTTTGAGGATGAAGCCCACATAGGTCTTAGACCTGTGCGTGGGTAATGAGTTGGATGATGGTGATTGATGAGTTGGACCTACAGTTTTAGGTGGGTTCCGAACCACCGGGAAGTGATTTTACAGCAGAGAACAGTGTCTTTTTTGGCCAATCTAATCGGTCACCGTTACAAACAGGACCTACGAAAACGCAGCTTATCTGATTGAACAGATACCTGCTACGGCTCGCGGCTATCACTTCCCTTGAATTGATTTTTTTCTACATATTGCTAATAATTATAAATATTAATTTGTCTTATGCAACGTATCTTTCTCATATTTCCTCTTCACAACAACAAGAACAATAACAACAACAACAATAATAATAATAATAATAATAATAATAATTATAATAAGCATATGTCTTTTACTGGTGGGAAGACCCATTTGAGTGATTCCACCTCGCTGTTTCAGCCATGTTATGGGCAAAATGGTGGACCTTCTATTCTGGGAGGTTTCTCTTAACATTATTCTTATGTATTATTAATATATTGTAATGTTTTTCAGCACGTTAATAACAGTAATGGACTCGGAACTTTGGATTAATAAATTATAACAATTTCAGTTAATATCCAATTCTTCTTCCAACTTCTCATCCTCTCCTCCTCTTTCTCCATCTCCCTTCTTCCTGTTCCCGTTTTAAAAACTTTCATCTCACTTCATCATCACTCTGTCTCCTTTCATCTCCACTACAGGAAATTGAAACTTCTCATCCAAGTATAAATTGAACAAATAGCTCTTTCGACATTACTTTAACAACGAGTAGAAAAAGAGATATCTGTGTAAGAGTGAGAAGGACATCAAGAAGAGACAAAAGAAGGGAGAAAGTTGATAATAAAAGGCAGATTAGAAAGAGAGAGGGAAATTAACGGAGAGACAAGATGAATTACAATTCAATTGTTTATTGGCTCTGAAACTTTTACAGTGGATGATTACACAACTTGAGTAGGTCTCAGTGCTTTTACAAACATAACTTGTACGGAAAAAGCTTAGAGTCGTTTATTCTGGAGCTTACAGACTTTGTCCTAGCTTCATACTTGTGTACTAAATTGTATTTTTTCAAATGCCGTAATGTTGTCCTCCTAGCCATTGGCAAAGAAACTTTTTAACTCAATATGGAGACGGATTTTCTAATTCCGTTTTGTGTTTTTCGTTCTTCATCATTATAAACTTAGGAGTTCCTGTTGTGAAAGTAGTAGTGTCTTTTGTTTTCAAAATATGAGTTTCAAATGTCATACAAGTACTTGGTTTCTCTTTAATTTCCTCATATTATACTTGGATTATTCATCTGTCCTTTTTTTCGGAGGATGAAGCCCTCATAAATAGGAAAATAGGAAAATTATATTTTTACTGACATTGATTGATTACGAATGAAAGAAAATGGTTGCCACGCTTGAGTGAGCGGCAATACGCTAAGATAGGACCCACCAGGTGGAAATTTCCATCAATCATTTCGGGATTTCTTCTTTCAAGCTCAGATCCTGTTTCAGGAATCTGGAATGCTGCTTCGACTACTCAATCTAAATTGTCATTTGCGGGAAGATTTTATCAGACGCAGTGGTGTGTGTAGGAAAATATGTCGTACTTGAACGCGTTGTTTTCCTGGAAGTTTTGGGAGTGTGTGACATTGTTCGTTTAATTTTTATTCCTTGACTGTTTAGAGTATAGGAATCGTCAAGGTGCATATCACCCATAATGTAAAAAAATCATTGATACCGTATTAAACCCCATAATTTATTGCATATTTTCCTAACCATCGTCCTTCGAAGTAAGCTTTTGAGTTTTCACAGTTTCTCTGTTACAAATTTTGTACAAACCTTTTTTCCGGAGGATGAAGCCCACATAGGTCTAAGACCTGTGTGTGGGTAATGAATTGGAGGATGGAGATTGAGTTAGATCTACAGTTTTAGGTGGGTTCCGAACCACCAGGAAGTGATTTTACAGGAGAGAACAGTCTTTTTTGCTGGCCAATCAGATCGTTCACCCTTACAATGAGCGCCCAGGAGTTTTGTAGCTTGTCTCTGATTGAACAGATACCTGCTACGGCACTCGGCTATCACTTCCCTAAGGCACATAATGCTGTATTTATGAACGTACCTTCAGTCTCCCTCGACTCGAGGGGCTCTTGAAATGAATTTAGAATGGAAGGCATTTGAGAAGAACCTCAAGTCAAGAGACTTTGAAAGAATGGTCAAAAATACAACCCGGAGGACTCTATTTGTCACTATCCTAACATGTATCAATCAATACTAAAAATAATTGCAATATTCCTTAAATTATGTACATGATTTGATTAGATTCAACTCAACAATACAAAATATGATACATTACTTGAATTTTTCCAATTCTTCCCTCGATAATCTTAGGATTTCTTACTGTGAAAGAGGTAGTTTATTATTTTCAAAATGTGAGTTTGAAATGTCATAAAAATACTTGTGCTTCTCTTTACTTTTATAGTAGGATCTTTACTTTGGAACACTCAATCTTCACTATTATAATATTATCATTATTATTCCTAGAATTCGTTGAAAATAGTCAATTTTTCACACGTTCTTTCTTGCTGTTTGGTTTTCCTTTCAAACCAGCGTTTTAGGCTAAAATGACAACTTATAGTAGAATAGGCTGATACCTTTAAAAACTATCAAGATAGGCATTTATGCCTAAAATCAAGGCATTATGCTAAAAATCAAGGCATTATGCCAAAAATCAATGAATTTTGCCTAACATCCGGGCTCTAGAAATAGAGTATAATCTATAAAGGAGATCTTTTATACCAGTTCTCAATGAGACTCGTTTCTTGAACATGGAAGAGTACTCGTCTTAATATTCATTCTGCTCAAACAAATTTCATCTACACATTCAATATAATTCGACGTTTTCAAAAGAAATAAATATAGCAGCAAAATGATCAACAAATACAACGGCTATTGGGAAGTGATAGCTGTGAGCCGTAGCACTCATCTGTTCAGTAAGCTTAATTCAAGCTAAGAACTCCTGGGCCCTCTTTGGAAGGGTGAACGATTGAATTGGCCAGCCAAAAATACTCTCCTATAAAATCACCAGGTCGTTCGGAACCCCACTAAAACCGTAGGTCCAACTCCATCAGTCACCATCATCCAATCCTTACCCAGGCACAAGTATCAGACCTATGTAGGCTTCATAAAAAAAAGTAGTACAAAAAGAATTGTAAACTATGTAGCATCACTTGTCAAGGAAGGAGAATGGATACAAAATGTAAAAAAAGACCTAGTACTGGCCAAAATAACCAACAAAGAAATTTACAATAGAAAAAACTTCAGAATAAAACTTTATAAATGGGAAGTTATGCCAGAGACAAAACCTCCAAGAGTTGGAACAAAATTGAGTGAAAAGAGAAAAGCTGAATTCGCACAAAAAATGAAAAGCTGGTGGGAAAACAAGAAGAACAGGTCCAAAAAATGTACCATCTTTACTCAGCGTCCTCCACTTTGGGAGTTTTACGTCTATTAATAATAATAATAATAGTATATAGGTTGGACGTTGGTAGACCTATGACTTATGTGAGCTTCCTGCTCCGAAAAAACCCAACCAAATTTTACATTTATCTTCGAGAAAAATATTTGGAAGAATATAAACATATTAAGAAAATAATATTCTGAGAAAATTGCAGTCATAAATTCGACATTTTCGAAACAAATATACCAAAAAGTGATCCCCAAACTCTACCTAAACCATATTCCACCTTCGATTAAAGTGATGGGACGGCTTGACTATCTTCTACTCTAGCTCATCTTGGCTCTACATCTATCTAGTCTGAGATGGCATCTTCCTTCGAACGCACTGATGTCACTGCCTAAACTGGGTGACAGAGATATTATCATATATATTGGGTAACCCGAGTTCACAGGCAGCGAACCAAGTCTATCTGCAGGTAGACATCTGCGGTTTTGGGTTAGGGGGGTTAAGGGGGGCCTATGTAGGGGTTGGGGGGGCTTAAGGGAGGTTGAAGGGGTTCAAAGGGGGACAGAAGGAGAAGCTGTGGCGTATACTGGTGTGTAATTGAGCTGGGACCACTCTGATCTCCCATTTTGAGAATAAAACATCGTCATTTGTCTATTACTTTGCTCACTGAGAGCGACCGACTTGGAAAAGAAGCATCTGGCATCTGTCCTCTGAGAGATAGAAACAACTTGACAGCTTCTCAAACTTCAGAGTTTCAAGGTTTAGAAGTTTTTGAAGCTACATAATGTATATAAAATCATCTCTATATATAGTCCGAATGGTTTTCGTCGCACATTTTATAAAAGATGTACAGTGTACTCACAGTCCAGTGATAACATGCAAAGAATCAACTAATCTCAACATAAAATGAGCATGTGGCCAAAAACGTCACAAATATTTTTCCTTAAACAATTATTGATTTTAGTTGATAGTAATGCAATTACTTGAAAGATTTATGAATATTTTGGTCGAACAAGTTCCATAAACTGAAAAAATATACATAATACATATAAAATTATCCCTATGTATGAACCAAATGGTTTTCGTCGCACATTTGATAAAAGAAGTACAGATATTAATTATTATTATTAGTGTAACCACAGTCCAGTGATAGAATGCAAATAATAGTTTTTTAATATATTATTTCGTATATTAACTTTTCAATACTAAACATTCAACTTGAGTAACTTACACCAACTTTTTTCTGAGATCCCAAGAATATAATACAACCAGAAATTTTGAAATTATTGTTCATAAGGAAATAATAGGCTATTGGTTTTAGTTTACCATAAATTTGGAGAATAATCTGATAAATTTAATTTGAAATTCAACATATTTTACAATAGTTTAAAAAGAGCAAGGAAAAGGACTTTTCAGAAACTTTTTTTCTCAATTAATCATCTGTTACAGTGGAATCCTGGTAATTTGTACTTTGTACTAATAATCGATTAACGAAAATTAATATAGTCTACTAGATACTCCAGGTTGCTATTCATTCATTTTTCTAATAACTATAATTATAATTATTAACCAATATTTTTTAAAAAATGGAGGAATAGATAAATTTATTGCATGGAGGTGAAAATATTAATAATAATAACAACGATAATAATGATAATAATGTTAGAAGTGAGAGAAAAATCATGAATAGGTCAGTTTTAGACGTCTACCGTGGTTTAAAACTTAGTAATCTCAAATTGTTTGTTTTTTATCTAGTGCTTGAGTCATTGCCAAGGGGGGTCCGGACCATCAACCCCCCCCCCCCCAAACCCATGGGAAGTCCCTAGCGAGACTGAAAAAAACAATAGAACATTTTCAAGGCAATCTATTTTAGCCTTTTTTAAATTGATGAATAATCATCAATGAAAACTAACTTACAATATTATCAACTTTTTAAGAAATCCAGGAACTTACAATTTGTACAGAAGTAGAATTTGATAAATAATACTCATCAAACATGAAAACTGTGTTCATGAATTTATCCAACATTCAAAATCACAGCCATAAACAATATGAAAATGCGGAAGATTCAAAACTTCCGGTCCAACTCCAACTTCCGTGTTGATTTTTCTGTAAGTGGATCAAAGAATATTTATAATCGAGTAGAATCCAGACAACAAGGCATCAGATCCGATCTGTTATAATGCTTCTTCTAATTAGAACTCTCTAAGCTCTCGTTTATACAACCAAAGATGCCTGCTCTTAATCAGGCAGTTGTTGTTGATGTTCTGTTGGTATTGCCCAAAGATAAATCGCGCTTATTGAGTCTCGATCATCAAACACTGCACTAATTAATTACATCTGGCAACTTATTCAAGATTAATTAATAACTTGTTGAAACTTAATTATGAGGCATGAACGCGGAGAGGTAACAGCTTTAGTTGGGCCCAAAATAGAGATGTCGGCTTGGTAACGCAGGTGACTTATAGTATAACACAGATATGAACGGGAATGTACAGATTGCAGCGTGAGTGGAGAAGCAGGTGACTTTTGAAAAACACAGATATGAACGGGAATGTACAGATTGTAGCGTGACTGTGACGTAAGTGACTTTCGATGAAAAACGAAGATATAAATGGGAATCTACAGATCGAAGCGTGATTGAAGTCCAACTCATTTTTCGCTTAACAAAACGTCACCATGCGTCACGCTACCAAGATGGAGTTTCTACTTGCGCTGGAACTTTTATTTGGGTTTTTAATTTGTTTCATATTTTTATTTGACTGTTTGGGATTTGAAAGAGATAATGGGTGGAGTGATAAAGTTGAGTAAGTGGACTCTGTTGAGTGACTGGAGTCAACTGTTAATCTGACGGGAGTCCGATCAGAAGACGTGAGAAGCAGCTGTGATTGACTCAATTCGTATTCACATTAAATTATTACAAGAATCCCAAGCGCCCAGTCATAAGTTATGAGCTACTCAACAGACTCAACTTTTTTCACACCTCACCGCTTGACAATGATCATCTTCAATTCAAAAACAAACATAATTTAATTGAAGATTGGGCTATAAACGTGTTTGTGAACGATAATCAATTAGACCAGGAAGAAAAAATTGCATTTCTAGGAGTTTTTTTGGATAGAAGATTGACCTGGGCTATATTAACACATTGTGAAAATATGTTGTAAAATTTCATCTGGGGTATTTGTCCTGCGACAGCTCGCTAGATTGAATGAAGAAAAGCTACTTTTTACAGCTTACCATGGGCTCTTACTGTCACATATTAGGTATGCTATCTTAGTATGGGGTAATTCATCAAAACAAAATCTTGATAGGGTGTTTAAGATCCAAAAGAAAGCGGTTGGGTGTATAGAAAGAGTAAATAGATTAGATTCATGTAGGCCGTTGTTCAAGAGACTTGGTCTCCTAACTGTACTCTGCTTATATGTGTATGAAGCTACTTTATATGTAAAAACGAATGATGTTAACCAAAATCTTGATGTACATGATTATAATACAAAAAGTCGAGGAGATTATCACTTGGTGAGTCACAATAGTAGCTTATTCAAACAAAAACCTAGTTATATTGGTAGGAAATTCTACAACAAGCTACCGCAGATACTAGTCTCTAATGCATGTAATTTATAATTTTAAAAGCTATTTTACTCTCCAAACCTTATAATAATATGATTTATTCGCATTATTCAATTTATAACGAATTATCTAACTTATTTATATACTAAATTTCATGCACAGCTGATCTCGGAATTTGAGATTTTTAGTTAACTCTGTTAGCTGCATTGTAATCTAGCCATCAATGCTCGAATACACTTCTATACCAAATAATGGCTCATTTTAAAACTGCATGAAAGACGATGGATATTGATGGACTGGTATAAAACTTGAGGAGTCACAATAAAAGCTTATTCAAACAAAAACCTAGTTATATTGGTTGAGAAACTCTACAACAGGCTACAGAGTCTTGAAAATATAGAGATATTCAAAAAACAATTGAAAAAATATTTAGTTGATAAAGCTTTTTATAGTGTACAAGAGTTCCTTTCACATCAAAATTAAGCCTCACCTCAACTAATTGAAGTAATTATGGTATCTAGTGTATAATATTGTTGATCTGACTTGTCTTATACTCCTTAACTGGAGTCTTTCCAAGACGTAATCTACAAAAAAAAAATCTATTGTGTCAATTCATGATATTTATCATAATTTTTTTATTTTATTCATTTATTTATTTTTTAGTCTTTACTGAGATCTGTTGAGGACTGTAGCAAATCCAATCTTTCTCAAAAAACTATTGTATTGTCATTTATTTTTAATTTCATATGAATAACTCAAGTCATGTATTGAGTCATTTCATTTATTGAGTCAACTAATTACGATAATTATTTTCAAAATATTCTTTTATTCATTTTGCCTAAATCTTTTGTTTGTTGAGATCTGTCAGAGTTAGTATACTTGTTTTGTTTTTTTCTCCATAACGATTAATCATGATATATGAGTACTGAATGACTAATTTAGTAGCTGGTCACTTCGATAATGAAGAAATATGATACAATTATCGTAATATGATCAAATAACACCATTATTTCTTCATATTATACTATATTTTGCTGCTACAGTTGGCAATCAATTTAAAATTGTACTTCACATATTCCTTTGATTGAAAGATCTAACAAAACCAACAAAAAATTATTATTCCAACCAAAATACTTGAAATATTCTACAGGAATTCCAACTCACAATTATTCTGGACTGGAGAAGAGCAATTGATTCAACATACCTGAAACAGAAATGTCAAATTAAATATTGTCCAAAGATAATTACTTTTACAATCACACACAATTTTTACGAGTTTCATGTCTATGGAAGATGGGAAATGCTCTTATTCTTGTATTAGAATAGTTTTTTTAAATCATTCACACCCGTGAAATGTAAGAAATATAAACCTATAAAAAATGTTTACAATATCTAATAGTCTACATTGTAGAAGAATAAAATAATTCAATTTCTTGTGTAATTAGAGTTTCCTCAATATCCATAATAATGATAATAATAATAATAGTTTGAAAAATTAGTGCGTACTGTCCACATTCCTTGCCAGGTGGTCGGATGTCAACATATTCCAGCATTAAAATTGTGAAATAATAC
This sequence comes from Conomelus anceps, assembly GCA_948455865.1. Classification (NCBI taxonomy): domain Eukaryota; kingdom Metazoa; phylum Arthropoda; class Insecta; order Hemiptera; family Delphacidae; genus Conomelus; species Conomelus anceps. The sequence continues at coordinate 5,089,216 of OX418219.1, forward strand.
AAAATAAAATAAAAATATTATTAATATAATATCTTGTGACCAGGCTGGTTCAGGTCAGGTGACAAAGTTTTCAGGTCACACCTGAACAAAGTTCAGGGTCTCTGACATAACCTGACAATGAAAAGAAACAAATTTTATGATTTTTGTACGCATGAAAATTCCCACCCACAATAACAATTACTGTCAAAGCATGAAATAATATGATCACTTTCATGAATGCAGTAGTTCTCACAGTGTTCATGAATGTGAAAAAAATGAAAAATTCTGCTCTCGTATAATAGTGACATTCAAACGCGAGCAAAAACTGAACAAACTTTAAACCGCACGCTCTTCGCTCTAATTTATTTATGAAAATGACTCTACCAACGCAATTCAATTCTTTTCTAAATGAGTGAAAATAGAATCAGGTGCATAGCATGATATGTACAACAGTTGGGTCAATTTCATAGAGCAGAACAGAAATAATAATAATAATGCTGTTGCTGGTAATTCGCATTTCAGTGCAAGTGGATTTGTTGAATGGTCAGGGGTGGGAGCGAGGGGATGCTGGGAGTGAGATAGAGGAGAATGTGGGATATGGAGAGAGTGAGAGAGTTGGAGTGACAGAGAAGAAAGAATAACAGTGGGAGAAAGAGAAGAAAGAAGAAAAACAGGAGAAGAGAAGGTAGTAGAAAAGAAGGTGGAAGGGAAGGAAGAACAGTTGCAAAAGAGAAGAAAGAAGAACACAAGGAGAAAGAGAAAGAGGAAGAACAGTAGGAGAAAGAGAGGGAAGAAGAATATTAGGAGGAAGAGAAGGAAAAAGAACAAAAGGTAAAAAGAGAAGAAAGAAGAACAGAAGGTGAAAGAGGAGAAAGAACAGTTGCAAAAGAGAAGAAAGAAAAACAGTAGGAGAAAGAGAAAGAGGAAGAACAGTTGGAGGAAGAGAGGGAAGAAGAACAGTGGGAGAAAGAGAAGGAGGAAGAACAGTAGGAGAAAAAGAGGGAAAAAGAACAGTAAGTGGAAGAGAAAGATGAAGAACAGTAGGTGGATAGAAAGGAAAAAGAAAGAGAAGAAAGAAGAACGGTTGGAGAGAGAAGAAAGAAGAACAGTAGGAGAAAAAGGAGGACACAGTAGGAGAAAGAGAGGAAAAAAGAACAGTAAGTGGAAGAGAAAGATTAAAAACAGTAGGAGGATGGGAAGGAAGAGGAGCAGTAGGAGAAAGAGATGGAAGAACAGTAGAAGAAAGAAGAACAGTAAGAGAAAAAGAAGGAGGAACAGTAGTAGAAAGAGAAAGAACGAGAACAGTTGGAGAGAGCGAAGGAAGAAGAACAGTAGGTGATAGATGGAAAAAGAATAGAAGGAGGAGGGGAGGAGAAAAAACAGTAGGAGAAAGAGGAGGAAGAAGTACAGTAGGGGAAAGAGAAGGAAGAATTGTAGGAGAAAGAGAAGGAAGAAGAAAAGTAGGAGAAAGAGAAGGAAGAAGAACAGTAGGAGAAAGAGAAGGAAGAATAATAGGAGAAAGAGAAGGAAGAAGAACAGTACGAGAAAGAGAGGGAAAAAGAACAGTAAGTGGAAGAGAAAGATGAAAAACAGTAGGTGGATGGGAAGTAGAAGAACAGTAGAAGAAAGAGAAGGAAAAATAACAGTAGCAGAGAGTTATATAGAGAGTGAGAGGATGAGAAAGAATGACAGAGTGAGAGAAGAGTGAGTGAGAGTGAGAGAGAAGAGAGTGAGAGTGTGAGAATGACTAGCCGGACGGACACATGGCTATACATGGTGTTTTCCCATGCAAAGAGTAGCCTGGCGCTTGTCGGTTCCGTTGAGTTGGTGGAGCAGAATATGTAATGCATCCTACCAGGCAATAAAACGAGTCAGGGGATATCCAGCATTTGCATAAACAAATGTGTGATATAATGTCTATTCAAATTTTTGAATTTTCTCACTTTTCCATTCCCTGGCTTTTTTTCTTGTTATCCAATATGCTGCCATGCCTCAAAGCGTTGGTCGCCATATTTAAATTAGGAAAACCTGCCTAACAAATTCAATTCTGGGTAAAAATGAAACGCCTTCCAATTTCCAACATGATTCTAGATAAAAGCGAGTACATTCTCTGTAGATGGATTTAGTTATTTTCAGCACATGTGGGGATTTAGTTGAGTTCTAGTTACTAGTTACACACATTTAAAATAGGTAAGAATGGTAACACTTTCCAGTTTTTGATATCCTAGAAAAAATCGAGTATATACTCTGTAGATGAATTGAGTTATTTTAGTTATTTTCGCCCATATAGGGATTGTGTTTGTGCTCTAGTTACTAGTTAAACACAACCAAAATAGGTACACCTTCCAATTTCTATCATCTTATAGAAAAAAGCGAGCACGTCCTATGTAAGTTTCTTTCGGAGGTCTGAGACCTGTGCGTTGGTATGGAATTGGATGATGGTGATTGATGAGTTGGACCTACAGTTCAATCTGGTAGGTGGGTTCCGATCCACCGGGTAGATAGAGTCATTGGTTATTTCCAGCACATAAGGGAATTGAGTTTGAGCCCTAGTAGAAAAGAATAGAATTTGTATGCCATTTTCATAAAAATGAAATTTTTTTTCAGATTACAATCTATACGGCAGAAAAATTATGTCATAAAAAAGAATGAGTACTTCTTTAAAATTGTTGCACTATTTTTCCTAGGCCCTCACCAGAAAAGCAGAAAGCTCATAATCTAGGAAGGAGTTCGTAACTTTCTCTTTCAAAATTATGATATACCTGAACAGGAATTTATTAATGCAATAGGAGTGGATGGGTTGTCTAATCTATGTAAATATTTCAATTTATTTCTCTTTATTAATTATATATATAAAGATACTAATACAACCAGGGAAGCCAGACACACAAGATGCCAAATTACTTAGAAACTTCAGTGCATTCACAACTTTAACCTTGACATTTACATTAATTCTGATTTTAATTAACGGTAAATTTCACGTCAAAATCATGACTCCATTCATCCCTATAATACGCCCCAAAATTCCCAACTAATCACTTTTACAATCAGTGCTCAAATAATTCCCGAACATCTCAATTACTTCCATCATCACAAATTTGTATTTCTGACGCCCACAAGTTTACACATTTTATCAAGAATCAGTTTGAAGTGTTACATCTTTCTTGAAAGATAATTCAGCAAATTTCAGCTAATTTGAATGGAAGACAACTTGCAAGTTGTTGAGACAGGTTTCAGTTTTCTCTGACAATTTCTCAGGGAATTGTGAACTTTCTGTCGGTCGTTGGGAGGTTGTCAAACACTTTCAGAAGGAAATAAGTTGAGAAGTTTGAGAAGTTTAGGGAAACTGGTGTGTAACTTCAATAAAAGAGATTTATCTAGCAGGTCTGATTAGATGAAAGGTCAGATTTGGATATTTCGAGAGGAATATTTTAAAATTTTACCAAGTTCCGAAGAATCGAGTAAGATCACAGTTGATCTGATCTAAAGTGGAAACAAAAATTCTGATAAAAAGTTCGTGATTGAGAACTGAAACTATAAAAATGTACGTATTTACTGATAACAATCAACACAGAACTTGTTTCCAATAGCTGAATCCCCGTTACATAAATTAGGAATTTTGATTAGGAATCATGTCATTTGTCAATTCACTGAAATATCTCATAACCTAGCAGGCTCCATTCCACACCATCCACAGCATCTGTTTGATTTTGCGATGGTGAGTGTCATCGAGCATTGGATGCTCCACTGTGCAAGCACCCTGCCAGGATGAATGAGTATCGTGATAATTAATACTGTACGAAATGTCAGTTGAAATCAATGGATTATTGTAAGTTATCAAAAAATTATTTATTTATTTTGAATAATAAGACGAAATTGTCACAACCACATTTATTAAAAATATTGAGATACCAGTTCGTTTGTTATACCATTATCAATCTCAAACAAACTAAACCTAAGTACAGAGTAGCTTAATATATACTAAACATGGGATGATACTATTGGCTAAGTGAGAAAGAGGCTGACCTTCATCGAAGGTTGTGATTGGCTGACAAGTCACGCCCCCTGGTGGGAGGAGTAACAAGCAAAAATACGAGTAAAATCAATAACTAAAAACAGTGAACATCTAGAAAGCAACAAAGAAGAAAATTGCACAATAAGACTAGAATTAAATCAAAATTAAATTTAAAAAAATGAAAGCTCGCTGAAATGCAGTCAAGGTCAACCGAGAAAACCACGAAAGTACCGTTTTTAAAATGTAGGCTGGAATTATGAAGAAACAAAGTTAGTTGTATTGAATTGGTTGAAATAAATTTGGTCATTTAAACTAGTATTGGAATCGTTTTTTACCAACCTAGTTATCTCCAAAGCTTCTAAAATGTCAAATTGTCTGCCTCTGCCAATCAAATGCAGAAATTCAACATTTTCTTCAGCCTTGAATTTGTGCCCATTATTAGTGAGATGCTCTGCAAAATTTGAATCTCCCTTTTTTGGGTTTTCCAATCCCTAATATGATATTTATTCTACATTTGAAACTTCTCCCGGTCTGACCAACATAACAAGCATTACATTAAAATGTCAAAATTTCTTAGAAGATTAGAATTTTGTTGTCAGGTATGAATTTATTATTTTGTATGGCTATATTGTAACTTTCTCATAGCTCTAACTTGAGAAACTGTAACTTATTGCTAAGATTGAGATGAAAAAGAGATAGACAGAAAGAAAGATGTTGTAGTTCTATCCTAAATCAAATAAAATTGATTCATTAATTCTTATGAATTTCAACGTCGCTGAGCCGAAATATTTCAATGCTTTATAACAGCATTTATATTTATACCAAAGTTGGGTTGTGAGAAAAGACGATATCTTCTCAAAATTTATTCAAGAGAATCTGCTCAATAGCTGTTTTCTTCCTGCCGAAATGAAATCATCCACGAAATTTACTCCGACATAACTGGACCACTCAGATCTTATTAAATTCGATTCAAATCCGATTTTATGACGGCTTTTCATTCAGCATCTGACCTCCTGGGATATCTTGGGGCGATTTCTCGATGGTAACTGATACGCGATTTTCGATTCAGAGATTATTGGAGAGAAGAAAAGGAAAAGGGTGAGAGAGAAAAAAGAGAAAGAGCGCAAGTGAAGAGGAGAGTGTGAGTGAGAGTGAGATAGAGAGAGAGATAGCGAAGGGGGGAGAGAAAAAGAGATAGTGAGAGAGAATAGAACAGTCAATACAAAGAGAAGGAAGAGAAACAGTAGGGGGAAGAAAAGGAAGAAGAACAGTAGGTAGGAGAAGAAGAAAGGAGGACAGTAAGCGAAAGAAAATAAAGAAGAACAGTAGGAGAAAGAGAAGGAAGGAGGACAGTAGGTGATAGAAAATAAAGAAGAGAAGGAAGAAGAACAGTAGGTAGAAAAAGAAGGAAGGAGGAAAGTAAGTGAAAGAAAATAAAGAAAAACAGTAGGAGAAAAATAAGAGAGAACAGTAGGAGAAAGAGAGACAGAAGAACAGAAGGGAAAAAGAGAAGAGAGAACAGAAGAACAGAAGGGAGAAAGAGAAGAGAGAACAGAAGAAGAAATAGAAGTAAGAACAACAGTGAGAGAAAGAGGAGGAAGGAGGACAGTAGGTGAAAGAAAATAAAGAAGAATTGTAGGAGAAGGAGAGAAAGAAGAACAGAAGGGAGAAAGTGAAGAGAGAACAGAAGGAGAAATATAAGAAAGAAGAACAGTAGGAGAAAGAGAAGGAAGGAGGATAGTAGGTAAAAATATGAGGAAGAAGAACAGTAGGAGAAGAGAAGGAGGAAGAACAGTGGGTTAAAGAGAAGAAAGAAGAAAAGTACCGGAAAGAGGAGTTAGAAGAACAGTAGGAGAAAGATGAGGGAGAGCATTTTGAGAAAGAGAGAGAGAAGAAGAGAAGAGAGAACAGAATAAGGAATAGAAGGAAGAAGAACACTAGGAAAAAGAGAAGGAAGAAGAACAGAAGGTGATTGATGAGAAAGAAGGACAAAAGGTGAAAGAGAAGAAAGAAAAACAGTAGGGAAAAGAGAGAATAAGTGTGAGAGGGTGAGAGTTATTGATATTGATAGAGAGGGTGAAAGAGAGAGCTAAGAAAGAGTGATAAGACGGAAATAGATTGTGAGCGTATGAGTAGGTGTTGAAGGGAAGAGAGAGAGAAAAGAGAAAGATAAAAGAGAGAAGCAGGAAGAGAGCGAGAAGTTAGAGAGGGGTGAGTGAGTAGGAAGTGAGAGGGGAGAGAGTGATAGGGTGAGATAGTGAGAGCGCGAGAGCGCGAGAGAGAAAGGTAACAAGAGTGAATGTGTGAGAGACCGCGAGAGAGTAAATGTGTGAGAGACCGTGAGAGAGTGAGTGTGTGAGAGACCAAGAGAGAGTGAGAGGGAACAAGTGTGTGAGAGTGAATTCTGAATGAAAAAAGACTACGACATAGAAAACTTGAACAATGAACGGATAGAGGACCCATGTGGGCCGACGGTCTGATTCCATTGGCGTCTTTCAATATGGCTCTCAAAGGGTGTGCAAGGGGCTCTCGTGGGGGGGGGGTTGACAAGGGGTGCCCCAGCATATTGAACTTCGATAGTGAATCGCGCGTATAAAGGGAACGGAAAACTGGGTACGGAATATACAAGTTTTAAGATAATGCGTGCTGAAGCATGGCGCGGACGAGTTGGTGCAGCTTTCCACTTCCTTTGTTGCTACACTAACACACTAACAACTTTCCCCACTTACACACGCGCGCACGCAAGCGTCAACTCCTAGGAACCGATATTTACGCCATCACCCCCTGGCTATCTAATAGTAGCCGGGAAGATCCAACTTCCCATGCTTCAAATTTCAATTATTACAACATGCTCAGCTACTGCTGAAGTCTCCTCATCCATACGGCGCAACTTATTGCCATAGAGCGAGAGTTTGGAGCAGATCTAGCCGTGTAGATTGTAGCTAGACGAAGTGGAAGAGCAGAATTCCACGAGTGCACTATTTTACGAATATTCAATGGTTTTTATCTTATTTATTTACAACAAGAAAGTGTACTGCGGTGTTTGTATAAGGACTGAATTGTAAATAACAATAATCATTGTCATAAGGCTTGAATAAAATTTAGGTTCAAAAGCTGCCAACTAACACTCCTCTTGGAGGTAACCTCAGCAGATGCTGATTTGCTACAAAATGTTTAATTTCATGAGTAATAAACAAGAAAACTATGCAAATAACGTGAAGGATGCAATAAAAGGTTTATTTATCTATTTATTTCCAACTAAATATTATAGATAAATAAATGTAAGGTGAATAAAATATTAGTCTACCATAAGATGAACATCCTTGCAAAATTTCATTGAATTTGGTCCACGCGTTTAGCTGTAAATGCGTTACAGACAGACAGACAGATGCAGAACGGTCGACTTGGAAGAGAAGTCTGCTTCGATCGGTTGATTAGTATTTGATTTGAAGTTAATGCAAAATCTTACAAAAGTTCAAGTTTCAACTCCTCAATTGTAATAATTTATATTAATTTCCAATTTTAAATTAAAAGTTAATTTTTTTTAAATTTAATTTGAAATTTTAATGTTCAATTAATTTAATTTAAAATTTTAATTAATTTAATTTGAAATTTTAATTTTTTATTAAAATTTGTGATAATCTAGATTGTTCAGCAGCATACTCCTGAACAAAAGTCTATAACTCTAGTCTAAAATATGCATCAATACAAAATAGATGGAACAAATACAATTTCAAAAAATATTATAATTTTAAATACTATAATAAAAAAATATAGATATTTCCGGTGGTTCGGAACCCACCTAGGTCCAACTCATAAATCACCATCATCCAACTCATTACCCACACACAGGTCTCAAACCTATGTGGGCTTCATCCTCAAAAAAATAAAGAAAATTAAGAAGAAATGATCCACATTAAGAAAATATAGAAGATGCATTTGAAAAGTTCTTCCAATACAATATTCTACTCAATTTAATAAGAGTTCAGCTTTGGAATTCAACTCCCCATTAGAATAACACACAACCATTTAATTCACCCAAAATAACAGGTCTATCAAAAATGAAGCAGCCTGAGATCAAATGACGAAATTCATGCAAGGGGTTGAATTTTTTGTACTCCAATCGTCATAATAAGCAACATTTAATTCAATGTCAACTATCTGAGACAATTGGACTAGTCGTGCATAAGTTCAGTTACAGCAGTCACTTCATTAAAAAGACAAATCTATTTTTTTTTTCAAGATGAATTTACTCTTGAGATCATTTGAACATATCTTCACTAGAGATGAGGCGTATTTACTGGAACAGGTATTTTTACTGAGTATTTGAACGTACGGACTAGCACCTAGTATTCGAAGAACAAAATACTCAGATATCTTTGAGTATTTCTAGTAAACTACGCGACTTCAGTACGGGCAGTGACTTCAAGTCCCCACTCCAATTTATGGAGTGGGAGTGGAGCTTTGTAATTTGCAGTTGTACAGTAGCTATTAATAGCTCATTTCTCGTTATAGAACTATTCAACTACTCACTCGCTCATTCTCGCTCACTCTCACGCTCTCTCTCTATTCACTATACTCGATTGTAGGCGCATGCGTCTAGATTGTCTTTGGTTGCGTATGGCGTACGCGCGTACTTTTCCAGCACAAATACTTCTTGAGTACTTGAGTACGAGTACTAAAAGGTAGTTTGTTACTCAAGCGTCTCAAGGTCTTGCCGTCCGCGTCTCATTTCGCTACAGAACATTTGAGAGCAACTCAATAATTAGATTCGTGCTGTATTTAACACGAGTAATAAAGATTCGTGCTGTATTTAACGTGAGAACCAGTACCAGTACCGCAGTACGATACTCTCTTGTACGTGTACTCTTGTACGTCTACTCTGGCAAACTGGCTAATATAAAATACTACCTAGTATTTTGGAACAGGTATTTGGAATAGGTATTAGAACGTACTAGTACTCGGAATTCTTTGTATCAGAAAAACCTAGTACGACCCATCTCTAATCTTCACTGATGTTCTCTTACAAGGTTCTTTGAATTATCAATTTGATAACAAAATTATCACACAATATTTATTATTCATTGACTTGTAACTCAAACAACATTCAAAAGATTATTCCAAGTAGAGAAATAAAGAAAACTAGAAGAAAATTTGCTCCAAATGGGTTGAAATTAATACAAATCTATTTTAAAGCTACAGGGCATCGAACAAAACATCCAACTCCCTAACATTTGTTAAAATTTAATTTTAATTCAAGTGCATCTTGAGTACATCTTTCCGTCATTTTTAAGACACTGTATGAAGCCATAGAAAAGGGTTTACTACATCACAACCATCCTAGGTCAGGAGAAGCAGGTTTGATGAAATATAAACATGATAAAACATGTTGGGGAAGTAGATACCTTTTCGACGGTAGGGGGAACATTTCGTGATATTTTTGGTAGCTGTTTTACAGACACTTTAGGGCAAATATGACCCATTCAACACCTTTTTCCTGACGAGAATGAAGTACTGTACACATCAGTAGCCTTCTACAGCAAGGCTGTAAAGTGTTCTCATGGTTGAAGTAAAGTTGTCGGTCGGGTTGGGGAGGTTTGGAGGGGTGTAAGGGGGTTTTAAGGGGGTCAAGGTGGGTGTTTGAAAGATCTCAGCCCCCGTGTGTCACATTTACACGCACCAGTTGGGGGGTAGGGGGGGGGAACAAAGGGTCTAGCATCATCTGGGTATGTGTTGAATGTTTGACCCGAGAGGGATGTAACTGTTCCCTTAAGCCCTGCACAGGAAATGCAGACCCCGGCACAAATGTTTTACACTTTCCCTTTTTACCTAAACCCCTAAGAACCTCCTTAAACTCCCTAGAAACCCCACCTAGAACCCTCTCCCCCCCCCCACCAATCGGCAATGCCCAACTTTGCAAACGCCGACTGTGTCCCTCTAACAAAATGGTCCATTTTCTCTCAAATGTTCCTACTTGCAGAAAAAAGTGAGATTTGGTAGGTGAGGTTGATGGATGGGTAGGGGGAGTGGTAGATGGAGGGGTAGAGGGATGAGTAGGGGAAGGGGTAGAGGAGGTGAACCCCAAACCCAGATCATCCTTAAGGTGCATTTCCCTCTCATCCTCCCCACCACTAAGATTTCACTTCGTTTTTTTTTGAGGTGGGTGGATGAAGGGGAAGTGGAAAATATTTCCCATTTCCACGCTGTGTTAAACATGAATACGACTCGTTTTTCTTTTACCCCGAAAACTTTTCGTCAAACTTCTTCTTCATCTTATTTATCTTCTTTTTCTGCTGTTTCAACGTCTTTTACCTTCTATCATTTCTCTTCTTCTCCTTTTTCCTTCTTTTTCTGTTCTTTGACCTCTTCCATACCTTCTCCTTTTCCTTTTTCTACATCTCTTCGTTCTTCTTTTCCTCTAAAGTTTTGTTCTTTTTTCTCTATTTCTTCTTCTTCTTTCTTCATCATCATCATCATCATCATCTCTTCTTTGACTTCTTCCACATCTTCTCCTTTTTCTTCTTCTCTTCGTTCTTCTTATTTTCTTCTTTTCTTTTCCTCTAAATTTTTCTTTTTCTCCACTTCTTCTTCTTTTCCTCCTTCTTCTGAATCACCTTCTTCTTCTTCTTCTTCATCTCCTTCGCCGTCTTTCTCTTCTTCCTCTTATTTATTCAGCTTCTTAAGCTTCTCCATCTCTTCTCCTATCCGCTTCTGCTCCTTCTCTTCTACTTTATCCTCTTATTGTTCTTCTGCTTCTTCACCTCTCCCCATCTTTACCTCCTCCTCCTTCTTCTTTCTTTCTTCTTCCTTATTTCTCCACTGACTAGTATTCCACGTTTTACTCTACTCCTAATTATTATTCTTCTTCTGCTTCATCATCTTCATCTTCTCTTTCTTCTTCTTCATCTTCATCTTCTTCTTTATTTCATTTTCAACTCCATCTCTTCTTCTTCTTCTTCTTCATCCACATCTCTTTTTCTTTCTCTTCTTCTACTTCTTCTTATTCATCTTCTTCATCATCATCATCATCATCATCTTCTTCATCTTCACATTCATCTTCTTCTTCATCTACTTCATCATCTTCTTCTTCTTCATCTTCACATTCATCTTCTTCTTCATCTACTTCATCATCTTCTTCTTCTTTTTCTACTTCTTCATCTTCTGCTTCTTCTTCATCTTTTTCATCTTCTTCATCTACTTCATCTTCTTCATCTTCACCTTCATCTTTATCTTCATTTCCATCTCCATTTTCTTCTTCTTCTTCATCTTCATCTTCTCCTTCATTTTCATCACCATCTTCTTCTTCTTCTTCATCTTCATCTTCTCCATTTTCATCACCATCTTCTTCTTCTTCATCTCCATCTTCTACTTCTACTTCTTCATCTTCACCTTCATTTTCATCACCATCTTCTTCTTCTTTATCTTCTTCTTAATATTCATCACCATCTTCTTCTTCGTCATCATCATTTTCATCTATATCTTCTACTTCTTCATTTTCACCTTCATCTTTATCTTCATTTCCATCTCCATCTTCTTCTTCTTCTTCTTCTTCTTCTTCTACTTCTTCTCCTTCTTCTTCATGATCATCAACATTTTCATCACCATCTTCTTATTCTTTATCTTCATCTTCTTCTTTATCTTCATCTTCTTCTTTATCTTAATCTTCTTCTTCATTTTCATCTCCATCATCTTCACCTTCATCTTTTATCTTCATTTCCATCTCCATCTTCTTTTGCATCTTCTTCTACATTTCTATCTCCATCTTCGTCTTCTTTATCTCCACCTTCATCTTCATCTTATTCTTCTTCTTCATCTACTTCTTCTTCTTCTCCTTCTTCATCTTCATCTTTATCTTCCTCTACTTCCCCTTTTCGCAGGCTTTCACGCTCTACTTTACTCTAAATTCTTTTTCTTCTTCTTCTTCTTCGTCCTCTTCTTCTTCTTCTTCTTCACCTGTACACATCTTCCATCGTTGAACTTCCTGCGCCACATCAAAATCTATATCATTCCAATACTTATTCACATGATGTCTCCATTCACAACTTCGCTACCAATCATCTTTTTCAGCTTTTTCCCCCTACTTTCCATCCTTTCTCACCATTCCCTTCCTCTTTCTCCTTCTCTCTCACCACCCACAACTCCCCACTAGAGCGTTTGAAAGCATCAAATCTCTTTCCAACTTTCGAACGAGGCGATCGACTCTTTAAATATTCATCTGAATGGAGTTTATTTGGAGTGAATGACTTTGAGCCGTATCTAAAGGTACTTCTTCTCCATAAAATGGAAGTTCATGTTTTGCATCTGTAAAGTTGTGAAGGAGATAGGATACTATTGATTCATGAACTGTCTAAGAATATGTTATATGAGTAAATTATTTAAAAGCACTAATCTTTTTCATTTTTTTTTTAGGTTTAAGCCCACATAGGTTTAAGACCTGTGCATACGTGATGGATAGGATGATGGTGCTTGATGAGGTAATTGGAAAGGTATGATGATTGTTTTGTATTTATGACAACATTACGAGTGAATCAACACTGGAAACCTCAGAAATGTTTCGATTAAGAATACGTACTTATGTCTTCTAATATTTTTCAGGAAATTCAAAGATCTTAGTACGTATAATAAAAGAAATTAACTTAATTCAGCTATTAGATGGAATAATCGTAACATAATCGAAAATCTCTTTGAGACATGTAGAAATCGAATTGAACAATCTTAGAATGTATTATTCAAGCAATTTTTATGAATAATAAGACGAAATTGACACAACCACATTTTTTAAAAATATTGAGAAACTAGTTTTGGTTGTTATACCATTATCAATGTCAATCAAACTAAAACTAAAGTACAGAGTGGCTTCATATATACTAAACACGGAATGTTTATTATCATTATTATGGAATGATACTATTGGTTAAGCGAGAAAGAGGCTGACCTTCATTGACGGTTGTGATTGGCTGACAATTCACGCCCCCTGGTGGGAGGAGTAACAAGCAAAAATACGAGTCAAATCACGATAAGCTATCCCCTCTCTTGTACCACCAGCTAATCTCCTTCTTTATCCAAAACGTTTGTGCTTGCTCAATACTTTTTCGCGCGATTATGGACTTGTTATTGGATTTTATTGAAACAAAATTCGGTGATAATCCCAATTTCAGCACTGTCTATTGTTTAGTCTCAGTTTGATTTCTAGTAGAATATAATATATAATTTTAATTTTCATGAAAATTAACATTCTTCTTCAAACAGATTACAATTCATAAACTAAATAATAGTGAAATTACATTATAAAAGAAGAATGAATACCTATTTTTTCCGGAGGATGAAGCACACATAGGTCTGAGACCTGGGCGTGGGTAATGAAATGGATGATGGTGATTGTTGATTTTAACCTACAGTTTTAGGTGGGTTCCGAGCCACCGGAAAGTGATTTTACAACAGAGAACAGTCTGCTGGCACATCTAATCGGTATCTGCTACAAAGATGGTCCAGGAGTTTATTTATTTATTTGACATTGACAATAGTTTCAAGGCTTAAGCCTATTGAAACAAAACTTTATTTCAACAAAAGGAATGAAAGTTGCAAAATATCTTATTGCTAGGGAAAAAATATTAGCGATAATAATACAATAATAATAATGTTAGTAAGAAGAAAACTGAGAATATAATAAAAGTAGGAAGAGTTTCATAGCTTATCTCCGATTGAACAGATACCTGCTACGGCACAGGATTATTCTATTATTGATATCCAATCAATGAAATTCATAGTTTATACATTGGTTTTACATTAGTTTTATACATTAGTTTTTTGAAATTTGAATCATTGCGAGTTACATAAATTTCAATAGTAAGACGAAAATCCTCAACAGTTTTCTGATGGATGATGACAAAACAGCAATCCGCGCACACGCAAAAGCTGGAAGAAAATGGCTGAACAAATAAGCTTCCAAAATATAAAAGCGTTTGTGCTTATTCAAGCCTGGCAATTTGGCTGAGCGTAGGCATTGTCATAAGCTAAGACTTTTTCCACCTGTGCGCTGTCTGCTCTGCCAACGCCGCTCTGACGCCTAATCTGTTTACGAATCATCGGAAAAGCCAGAGCCGCGTTCATTTTCCCAATGCCCTAAATAATAGGATTAAGTTTTCACAGTGGAAATGCCTGTGCTAATGCTTTTCCCCCTCTCATAACATCCCCCCCCCGCCACCCAACTACAGACTCACTCAGCATTGCTGCTGCTGTTGTAAAAACGATAAGACACATACATGACTGGCATTCATGAAAGTATTACGAGCCGATATGTCATACTGGGAAACTTCTAAAGCATGCTACTGCAGGACGTCATCACGAAGCTGTCGATAAGCAGAGGACAAAGGATAAATCGGAAAGGATGATGAGAAAAATAATGATAACCATAATGATGATGATATCAATAATAATAAGCTACAAAACACCTAGGCGCTCTTTGTAGATGGCCGATTGGATCAGCCAGCAAAAAAGACTCTGTTCTCTGCTGTAAAATCACTTCCTGATGGTTCGGAACCCACCTAAGGCCAATGTTATACGAGCAGCTTTGACGCGACAGATAAGACGCTGACGCTGATCATAAAAAACGGAGCTGTTATACGAGCAGAAAAAATGCCGCGTCGTCGACGCAAACGCTCAGTGGTGGAGCTGAAACGAAACTCGACGAAGGTCACAACAATAAAAGTTGTCAATTATTACATCATCGATTATCGATAGAAATTACACTGTCTATAACTAAGCAAGTGATTTAGAAAAGTTTTCTATTAATATATCTGTTGTAGAATATTTGGGAAGGATATTTGAATTTTTCAACTACAAGCACTAACTAACAAGGTGATTAAGAAAAGTTGTCGATTTTTACATCGTCGATTATAGATAGAAATTACACTTCCTATAACTAAGTAGGTGATTTAGAAAAGTTTCCTATTAATATAACTGCTGTAGAATATTTGTGAAGGATATTTGAATTTTTCAACTACAAGCACTAACTAACAAGGTGGTTAGGAAAATTTGTCAATTATTACATCATCAATTATCGATAGAAATTACACTGTCTATAACTAAGTAGGTGATTTAGAAAATTTTGCTATTAATATATCTGCTGTAGATTATTTGGGAAGGATATTTGAATTTTTCAACTACAAGCACTAACTAACACGGTGATTTAGAAAAGTTGTCGAATTTACATTGTCGATTATCGATAGAAATTACACTTTCTATAACTAAGTAGGTGATTTAGAAAAGTTTGCTATTAATATTACTGCTGTAGAATATTTGGGAAGGATATTTTAATTTTTCAACTACAAGCACTAACTAACAAGGTGATTTAGAAAAGTTGTCGATTTTTACATCGTCGATTATCGATAGAAATTACACTTCCTATAACTAAGTAGGTGATTTAGAAAAGTTTGCTATTAATATAACTGCTGTAGAATATTTGTGAAGGATATTTGAATTTTTCAACTACAAGCACTAACTAACAAGGTGATTTAGAAATGTTGACGATTATTACATCATCGATTATCGATAGAAATTACACTGTCTATAACTAAGTAGGTGATTTAGAAAAGTTTGCGATTATTATATCTGTTGTAGAATATTTGGGAAGGATATTTGAATTTTTCAACTACAAGCACTAACAAGGTGATTTAGAAATGTTGTCGATTATTACATCGTCGATTATCTATAGAAATTACACTGTCTATAACTAAGTAGGTGATTTAGAAAAGTTTGCTATTAATATATCGGCTGTAGAATATTTGGGAAGGATATTTGAATTTTTCAACTACAAGCACAAACTAACAAGGTGATTTAGAAATGTTGTCGATTATTACATCGTCGATTATCGATAGAAATTACACTGTCTATAACTAAGTAGGTGATTTAGAAAAGTTTGCGATTATTATATCTGTTGTAAAATATTTGAATTTTTAAACTATTAGCACTAACTAACAAGGTGATTCAGAAAAGTAGTCGATTATTACATCGTCGATTATCGATAGAATTTTTCAGCTACAAGCACTAACAGGGTGATTTAGAAACGTTTCGATTATTACATCGTCGATTATCGATAGAAGTTACACTGTCTTTATTACGCTGTTATTATATCTGTTGTAGAATATTCATTTCCATCTTCCCCAATTATTTTATTTTCACAACGGGCAGTGTTTCCAAATGTTTCTCTGAATGCAAAAACTTGGAGAACAGACAATTCAGAGCGTATTTATTTTATCGGGGCAGCAATGCAATAAAATCAGTCCCCACTCAACATGCTGGACTGGCAACTAGAGCCTTTTCTCCTCCTTTACTAACCGTGTAATGGTTCACAGAAAGACAGCGTAATTTCTATCGAATTGTGTGTTCGTTAGTCGAAAAAGGTTCAAAGTGAAAGGATGGATGGGAGAGAAAGAGGATGTGATAGAGAAAAAGATGGTAAAAGAAAGATTCAATTGCCGTTTTTATCGTGGGCCATTCTCTGCCACTCGTATTTTGATAAAACAGACACACACACACACACACACACACACAATAGTACCCTCTCTCTCCCACACACGACTACAATCAATATACAACCTTCCTTTTCTGCCGTGAACCACAACAGTATCTTTATACGGTGTTGGTTTTCAGAGTGTATTTATGGGGACCGACACACTAGCACAGAATTAAAAGGGAAAATAAAATAGCGGACCCCGTCCACCGCTACGGTGTGAATTTCACTTGGTCCCGGCTGCAGAATCAGGTTTAGGACCGGAGAAAAACGTATGTAGGAGCACACTGTGTATATTCAACCTCAGGTTTTGTTTTGCAGGATGCTACAAAATTTCCCACTAATTCTGTATTCCGCTTTGAGTGGAGCGGGTTTTTTTTGGGAGGCCGTATAGTAAGGCCGAGTCACATTGAGTTGTGGGATCTGTTACAGCTGAATCTTTCACTGCTGTCGGCCATCTTTAATTGATTCGAGTAGGGTGGTGATAAAAAATCGAAGGTTATTTTCTACTGGTGTTTTATTCATGCTTTGCAACAAGATGTTCAAATAAAACATATAAAGGGAATAAATTAAACATATATTATATGAATTTCAACCGCCAATGCCAATACAATTACAAAAAGGGAATTACGAGCTGCAATATTGATACAGAACAAATCTGTAGCTTTGGCTTTTGACTTGACGTTTTTTTGCATCATAGTGACGTATCATGTTAGGTTAGGTTAGGTTAAGTAAATGTACACTATTGACGCTTCAAAACCAAAACATTGAACATTACGAAAGCTGACAATTAGACGACTGTTATTTTTACAACAATGCAAGCATTTTTAATCATAATGAATAATAAGACGAAGTTGTCACAACTACATTTATCAAAAATACAAGGTTTCGGTTGTTATACCATTATCAATCTCAAACAAATTAACACAAGGTAGCTAATATACGAACAGGGAATAACACTATTGGCTAAGGGATAAGCTGACCGTCAATGACGGTTTGTGATTGGCTGGAGGCCATAACAAGTCACGCCCACTGGTGAGAGGAGCAAACAAAAATAAGAATCAAATCAAGAACTAAAAGCCTTGAACATCTAGAAAGTAACAAAGAAGAACAATATATAAGTAGGTTAGAACTGAATCATTTTTAAATTAAAAAATTGAAGCTCACTGAATTGCAGTCAAGGTCAACCGAGAAAGACACGAAAGTGCCGTCATTAATATGTAGGCCAGAACTTGATGTAACCAAGTTAGGTGTACCGTATTGAATTGATTAAAACAAATTCATTATTTAGACAAGTATTGAAATCCTTTTTCACCAACCTAGTTATCTCCAAAGCTTCTAAAATGTTAAACTGTCTGCCTTTGCCAATCAAGTGCAGAAATTCAACATTTTCTTCATCTTTGAACTTGTGTCCATTATCAATGAGATGCTCTGCAAAATTTGAGTCTCCTTTTTAGGTCATTGGATGCTCGTTGTATCGGTTTATTAAACAAGTTGTCGTTAAGCGAATATCTATCCCCAATGTCTGTATTTGTCTCTAGTTTATTCAGCCGATTTCAGCTGTGGGATACTTAATTTTATTAAGGCTGTGTGCCGGGTTTTCGGTCATCATTTTTCATAAGCTCCTTGTACTGGATATAATCAGCGCTTTTAAATGTTATCTATTGCTTTGAGGAAACGTTTTCCACCAATTATTTTGGAAAATATTAGGGTTCAAAGTTGAAATTTTTTGACTTTTGGGGCAATTGATTTCACCTATGAGTGATTCTCAACTTTTGATAAATCTTCTATAACTGAAAGACACCTTGAGAAATAAAATGAAATGCTTTCTACTCCAATGAAACAATTTTTTTTAAATTTGTAAAAATCCAGCTTTTCAGAAACTTACTTTGAAAAAAACTATTGAATTGAAATGAAAATTATGTCATTTGTCCTCAATATGTCTCTTAGCTATAGAAAATTTATCAAAAGTTTAAAATCATTCATAGGTGGGATCAATTGCCCCCCAAAACCGAAAAATTTCAACTTTGAACCACTATTTTCACAAAATAATTGAAGAAATAAATTTCCCTCAAAGCAATAGATAAAATTTCAAAGCCCTAATAATATCCAATAATAACTAATTGTTTCATTGGAATAAAAAATATGTCATTCCATTTCTCAAGGTGTCTTATTTCATTTCATTTCAATGCAAGAAACTTTGGGGAAAATATTATGTCCAAAAACCCTACGCACAGCCTTAATACCTTCCCAGTGTAAGAAATTCCATTCTCAGTTGTATTTCAAAATTCTATTCTTAGTAGTATTTCAGAGACAACATCCAACTCCGTGAAACAAAGCACTCATCCTACTTCCGTAGATCACCCAAGTGGCCCCACTGACTCTAACCAGAGATGCGGGCGCTCATTGACGCCGTGAACGATTATTAAGAGGTTTTAATTTGATACTTGTCTCTTGTTTGTAAGGGGGGGTGCAAGGGAGAGGGGTTGAGGAATGAAAAGGAAGCAAAGTGTCGAAGCGTATGAGCCGTCCGGCCTGGTGCACACTTCACACTATCTTTATTATAAGCCCACTCCACACTAGCACACTTTGAACAGCAGCCCGGCACAATATAATACCATTCGATGTACGAAACGCCATAATGGATTATTAGGACAATAGGCTCAGACCAGACATGGGCTTTGGAGGCTCAGTTTGTCGACCGAAACGGGGACGTGAGCTCACTAGTGGGGACGTGTGAGTACTTGTGGGGAACCGTAGGTGCTTGTCAGATCCTGCGAGCGTTTGTGGGTAGAATGCAGTGTGCGACTGGTTGCCTTTGTGCTCCTGAATACGTCTCGACCTATTCAAGTACTGTTTTTTGCAGTCGCCGCCTTCATGTGAAATATAACTATATATTTGTGAACATTATATGTATAGATTGTTCCAAAAAATGGCGTGCCCTATTCTAATCATCAATCCCATGTTTTCGGCAATCATGAATAAGGTACCTTCAGCTGATGCTTGCTTGGGATAGTGTGCTTTTCTGTCGGTAGTCGGTAGACACGTGTCTCTGCATAATAGGAATAGGCGCATGGTGCTACGGCACTACGACTGTACGCAGGGTTTAAAGTACCTAAAACTTTTTTCGAAGTTTCTTGTATTGGATGTTTTTAGGGCTTTGGAATATTAACCACTGCTGAGAGGAAAAATGTTTTCTTTCATTATTTTGTGAAGAATAGGGGTTCAAAGTTGAAATTTTTCGGTTTTTAGGGACAATTGATCTACAAGTGAATATTCTACACGTGATTCTAAATATTTGATGAATTTTCTACAGCTAAAAGACATATTGAGGAATAAAATGACATAATTATCATTTCAATCTACCAATATTTTTTAAAACACTGAAATTTTTAGGAATTTTGGAAAATTTATGTTGAAAAACTAATTGCTTGATGTTGAAATTTTTCTGTTTTTGGAAGCAATAATTGATCTCACTTTTGATTGATTCTAAAATTTCGATAAATTTTTCATAACTAAAAGACACCTTGAGGAATGAAATCACATATTTTTAATTTCAATTCAACAAATAGTTTTTTGAAAAAATTGGAATTTTCACAGATTTAAAAATTTGTATTTTGAATTAAACTAATTGCTTTATTGGTGTAAAAAATATGTCATTTTATTCCTCAAAGTGTTTTAACTATAGAAAATTTATCAAAATTTCAAAATCACTTGTAGGTGTGATCAATTATTGCTCCCAAAACAGAAAGATTTAATTTTTGAACCCCCATATTTCACAAAAAATTGAAGGAAAAGGTTATTCTTGTTATGCAAAAATTCAGATGACATCAAGTTTATTAATCTGCTGCTAATGTATCTTATTTGTCTTCGTATTGTAACTAGGTTGGAATATTCAATTGCTTATCTGTCCACAGAGTTAATTCTAAGTTTATATACATTGATACTATTGATTGATTTATTACTATTAATAAATTCGTAATTAAAAATGTAATATGTAAAAAATGATTAGTAATTTTATAAACGAAGATAGCTCATTACTCCATACTCAATTATTATTATTTCCATACTGCTATTTTTCAGAGCCTTTCCACAATTCGTATTTATGAAAGTAATTATGAATGAATTATTTGTAAATTTAAACACGAGGATAACTCATTACTCTGACAATTTTCATCATCACACTGTTATTCAGGACCTTATCACAAAACCAAACTCCAACAAAGCATTTAACAGCACGTTTTACGATTTCCCTTGGGCTCCCCACTTTTCGAACAAACGCGAAACGGACGTTGTATGAATTGGTCCAACATCTTCCCTTTTTACCGAGGGTGATGGAGCAGATACAACCGCAAAACTTACACCTATTAAATTTGGGCCTAGCACATGTACAGTCACGCCTGGCCCTTAAATGAGGGCTGATTTGATGCCCTAAAGGGAGCCTGCATGAGATCTCAGGCCCTTTGCAGCTGATAAGGAGTCACACAACACTGCATAACATCAGATCCCCCCCCCACAGAGGCCCTGGTTGAGTACACACACTTGGGTGACCTCCCCCTGACATTAACCTGTAATGAGCTGTAGGCTATGATTGTAGAATTGTGGGGGTGAGGGGAAAGGAGCAATGAATATGGAATAAAATAAACACGAGGATGTAACACAAGCAAACCCGGAAGTGGGATTTGATCATGATTTTGGCGATTGGGTGGGGGGGGGGGGTTAAGAAGTAGTTAGTTTGAACACTACGAAGTAACATAAGCAAACCGAAAAGTGGGATTTAATCATGATTTTGTATATTGATGAGGGGGGGAGGAGTATTGAATGTAAAGTAAACACTAGGAAATAGCATAAGAAAACCGGAAGTGGGATTTGATTATAATTTTCAAGCACTGTAACTGATTGAACTGACCAAGAGAGTCAAAGTTTTCCACTTGAAAGTTATTGAGGACTCGATCAAGTTCTATTTATTATTTTTATGTAGAAAGATAAGGTACTACGGTAACATTTCAAGTGGAATCACACTTCAGCTCAACTCCTACTACGTCTACTACTACTACTACATACTACTACTACTACATACTACTACTACTACTACATACTACTACAACTACATACTACTACTACTACATACTACTACTACTACATACTACTACTACTCTTCTATTTCTACTACTAACTCTGCTCTACTACTCTAGCTATTTGAGATTTTCATAATGAGGTTGAATCTTTTCTTTTTAAGTTCAAGTTAGAAGTAAGCTAGTCAGTGGACATTACACACGCAATGTAGTGTAGAATTATCAACTACATAGCTTTTTTATTTGAAACTCAGATAGTGTATCATTTTTTTTGAAAATTTTAATCATATTAGAGTCACGATAATTCGAGTCTCAATAGGTTCTGTTAAATCCCAGCTCTCAAATGCAATATTTTTACGTAAAGAGTAAAAAATAGATTTTCGAGTAAAATTGGAGTTTTTTATTCCAGTAAGTGATATTTCAATGTTTAGAAGGTGCCCCACACAGGAATACCTTCGGGGTTGCCGTAATTAGACAATAGACAGTTCATTGTATAGTCGACATAGTTGTAATTACTGTTCCTATATTAATATCCAGACAGAAAATGGTTGATGTACTGTGGATGTTCTGCTGGTCGAATAAATTATTATTATTATTATATTATTTTGAAAGCATAGTTAACAAGAACTTTTACTGTATTTTATTGTCTACATTACATCTTATTTCAATTTTATATTAATTCGTTTGTTTTCTATATCAAATGTTGTACGATTTTGAACTCACTACTGGCGAACAAGTTCTCTTATGCCAGTAGTGCCACAGTATGTGAATGTAACATCTATGAAGTGTATATATTGTATTGTTTTTTATGGCAAATAAATCATTCATTGATTCAAACTTGCCAGCATAAACACCCCTATCACAGAATATGTACTAATATGTATGTAGATTTAAAGTATTTACTATATAGTTGTGTTTTTATTTTGTTTTCTTGCCTATGTAATGGAAATTATTCAAAAAAGCACAGTTTTTCCAAATCCCAGCTTTATTTTATAGTGTTGAAGCGTTGTGTTGAAATATTTTCTTAAATTATTTTAAATCTTCAAACTGAAAAATGCAAATTGAGGCATGATTTTTATGAGATGTATCAAACAAGAAGAAGAAAAATAAAACAACCCGCTTTTTCAAGTTCTGCTGACGTGTACGTTTTTGTGAATCAAGAAGAGATGTTTATAGAAGTCAAAGAGTGGAGTATATTTTGTTTGTGAAGTTATGGCAATAAATAAATAAATAAATATGCTTATCAGCACAACTGACAATAATAATAATTATTAACTTTTGGATAATCCGTTTTATTTAATGTAAATTCTTCTGGTGCTTGGATACTTTGTTATATCAGTCTATTATCAACAATTTTCCAAGGGAGTACGAGCTCTATTGACTTCAGAAAGGCTTCAAAACATGTTAAGTGGCAAAAAAACCACTCAACTACTCCACCATAGCTTCGTAAACGTTCAGGAAAGCAATAGCTGAGCTCTTTACAGCGTTGCCAGAGCAATTCGACTCAGGAAAACAGGATCAAACAGGTGTTTGTTGCAAGTGGCATATGCAACTACCAGACATGAACACTTTGTATGCTATATTGCAACCTTTGACGCACGCCAGTTGATTGCAATGTGGTCGACGATTTTACGTTAGTTAAAAACGAAATTGACTCCCTTTTCGTACACAATCATTTTCTAAGGCACTATAAATACCAGGTTCACGTAACTGACGTTTTGGTTCTAATGTGTTGGCGGCAAATTCAAATTCATATAATATTGATTATATAGGATTTTGTAACTGTATCCTACACTATTTAAAATTGAAACTTGAAATCAGCGGGATTATAAATATTCCCGGAGAGTATTGAGAGTACTGCAGAGAATAGGAGAGGAGAGAGTAGGGGAGTATTGCATTACAAACCACTATCTTCAATTGTTATAGTTGTTTAAAGAGCCTTATCACTTTCTACCTGCCAACTGAAAACTCTGTCTACATAAGTCCTGCGTTTTAAGTCAGTCGGCCAGTTGCACAAAAGTTAATTAAATAAGGAGTTTAATGTTAGTTAACTAACCTTCATAAGTGTAAAGAGTTTATTTCTGTTGCACAAAGATCCAATAGTTAATTTTCGTTAACCGAACGGGCACAATCTGGCTACAATGTAATTTGATCAACAGCTGATTCTGAAGTTGAGAAAAAAGATAAATTAATATCATTTCATTGTGAATTATTTGAATCATTATTCAACTATTTCAATATTACTATAGTCTTAATAGGTTTTATTCATTTTGAAAGGTTTTTAACAACTACGACCTAATTTGCAGTTCCGTGTTCTGGTACAAAACATAACCTAGCCTATATAATGTAACTTAACGGGGATTAGTGAGATTTAATCATCGGTGATCGACGGTAATCTTTCACGCCGGTCAACCTAATCAGCGTTATCGCTTTTAATTGTCCTTTGTGCAACTAAATTCTCTCCATTAAGTTTAATTTCCGTAGAATGACGTCATTCTAAGGGGATTAAATTTAATTGTCTTTCGTGCAACCGGGTGAGTACCTTGCAAAAAATACATCAAATTCCTTGCAATCCATCAAATTGGGTTACGCCACAAGGAATTGAATGAGATAATCCAATTTTTCGCCTCAAACCACTAATCGGCTTCCTGCAGAACGCCAACAAAACCCCAACCACCAATACTCGCCAAACCAAACCACCCGACAAGCTCAGCACATCATATTCGCGGCCATAAACCGAGCCCAACAATCCGCTTCGTAATATATTCCTGTGAATTCGATAATCGGGGTGGTTTTCTTCTGTTCTGTCATGGCGGCATTTATTGAAAAAGCGTCGCAGTATTTCTTTGGCTGTTGGGGGAGGGAGGGAGGGGAAGGGGCTCCTTTCAACGGCGGGAGGGGAGGGGGGGTGGCGAAGAGTTTTAGTGAGCTATAGGCGCTCTATGAGTTATGAGTCAGACTGCAGGCAAGTACAAGAACACACACATTATGAGTGAGAGAGTCAGAGAAAAGGAGAGTGAGAGAGAGAAAGAGAGGGAGAAAGAGATGGGAAGAGCACAAAAATACAGAAAAAGCAAGAGAGCGAGTGAGAAAGAAGAGAGAGAGAGATAAAGAACATAAAAATAAGAAAAAGAGCAATAAAAAGAGAGAAAAAGAGCATAAACATAAGAAAAAGCGCATCAATATGCCAACATAAGAGTGTAGAACCAGAGAGAGAGAGAGAGAGAGAGAGAGAGCGAGAGACAGAGTAAGAGAAAAAAGAGAGAGTGAGAGCTAGAACAAGAGAGGAATAGAGAGAAAGAAATAGCTCAAAAAATAAGGAAGAGACCATCATTGTGCCAACACAAGAGTGTGCCGAGTATTGGTTGCTTTTCTCTAGAGGAAATATTGTGAAAAAGCTATAAAACTTTCCATAACCTGAACTAGATCAAAGTAATAATGGCGAAAGTTCAACAACAGAGGACGTTTCTGTGTTCAGCTCCGCTGAAAAGGAGACAGAAAAAAGGTGGAGAGGGAGAGAAAAAAGAAAAGAAGAAGGAGAAGAAAACAGCCGTAGGAACAGCGTGTTCTCCGAGATAAGAGCAAACGCCATTTAACTTTTCTTGTAAACGTGAGAAATTTCGAATTGTAATAATTTACGAGGATAGTGATAATTTGTTGTAGGGACTTGCTGTATATGAATAGACTGGAATAACGTTCATTAAACGTTGAAAGAATTGCCTTCAATATATAGACAACTGCAATATATAGATAGATAGGTCTACAATAACGGTCTACACCGTTTGTAACGGTGACCGATTAGATTGGCCAGCAAAAAGACGTTCTCTGCTGTAAAATTACTTCCCGGTGTTTCGGAACCCACCTAAAACTGTAGGTCCAACTCATTTATCACAATCATCCAACTCATTACCCACGGTCTCAGACCTATGTGGGCTTCATCCTCCAAAAAAAAAATATATATATATAGTACGTAGTTTCGTACCCACCATTCAAGCAGGAGACTAGCAATCAGTGCTAGCATTGCTGTGATACTGGAGAAAGGTCATTGATAACGGTCCCTTATCTTGGCTCAGTATCTGATTGATTAGGAAAAGAATAAAAAAAGAACAGGTTTGAAGTAGCTTTCCAAAAAAAAAACTATTTTAAAGACTTTGTTCAGGTGTAGTTGAGATAAAATTGATATCTGAGACAGAAGTGGAGTTTATAAATTCAATTGCGATGATTGCAATGCCTGTTATTTGGGTCAGACCAGTAATAGTTTCAAATGTAGAATTAATGGACATATTGGGGATTAAAAACCCAGAAAGGAGACTCAAATTTTGCAGGGCATCTCATTAATAATGGACACAAGTTCAAGGTCGAAGAAAATGTTGAATTTCTGAATTTGATTGCCAGACAATTGAACATTTTAGAAGCTGTGGAGATTGGTAAAAAACGATTGCAAATTTATTTCAATTGATTCCTAACAACTAACTTGGTTTCGCCATAATTGTTACATTTTAATAACGTTACTTTCGTGTTTTTTCTCGGTTAACCTTGACTGCATCTCATTTAGCTTCAATTTTTAATATAACATTTTTTAAATTCTAGCAACTTGTGCATGTTTTTGTTTGCTCTTTCCACAAGTGCGCTGTCCGACTTAAAATTCAAAATGATTGCATCAGCTGATGTAGAATTCTGTTTCTGCTCTCTGTTCTCTGCTGTAAAATCACTTCTCTGTCGTTCGGAAACCACCTAAAACTGTAGGTTCAACTCATCAATCACCATCATACAATTCATTACCCACGCAGAGGTCTCAGACCTATGTGGGCTTCATCCTCCGAAAAAAATTATGCAACCATGGAATAAACTGTATCGACATAGCTTTCTAATATTTAATGTTCACATTATAACATAGTCGTAGATAAAAATTGCTATGCTATTCATTGGAAACTCCATTACGAATTTATAAGTAATTTTTCAGATTCCATTCACAATAGCCCAACATTCTCAGAAATCGCATCATTGTAATTTACTCATACACTCACCAAATATCAAACTTTAATCTCGAAAACTCACCTCAATCTCGAATTTAACAAATCTCGAACTCAACCAATCTCGAACTTAATTCAATTCGAATAATTTTTATGTACTATTTCATTCCATTAACTACATAACAGGTAATAGCTTATAGCCCAACATTCTCCGAGATCGCATCATCGTAATTTATCTATAAACTCACCAAATACAGTACTTTAATCTCGAAAATTCACCTCAATCTCGAATTTAAGAAATCTCGAATTCGAACATAACAAATCTCGAGCTTAATTCAAATCAAATAATTTTATATACTATCTCATCGATAATTTTCAAAAGTTTAATAATTTATCGAATCATTTGACAAGCTCGTTGCAGCGAATTTATCTCTGTTGAGATTACGCCAACACTAGAACGACGAAGCCTGCATAAAGCAATCGGGGAAATATTATTTAGCAGCAAGATAGATGAATCTCGAGAATGCGTGAAAAGAAAAAGAAGACGAAGAAGGAGAAAAGGATAAGCGGTGATAGAGACTTCGGTCGAATGCTGCTTATAACGAAGGGGGGCCCCCTGTTGGGGGGGGGGGATCCATGGGAGAGTTTCAGGGGGGGGGGGGCACTAAATGAATGCCACCGAACGAGATTCGAATTCTGATCCCAACAAACATCTTCCCCTTTCTTCCCTTTCCCCTTTCAACATCTCTTTCTCTATCTAAATCCATATCTATCTATATATTTCTTTATCTTCTCGTTCATCTCTCATCCCTCCAACCACACCAGAAATATGAGAGTGGCCGAACTAAGCAGTGCGAACGGATTAGAGGGGTTAAAATATCTCACTGTTGTTGGCAGCCTATTGATGATATCCGTCTACCATTCAATCAAAAGATTAAACCATTCCCCCCCCCCACCCTTCCAACCTGGAGGGATGATGGGGAAATGGGTAGAGGAGGGGGAAAAACGGGGGGCTACATGCGAGCTGCTGTCTTCTCCTTAATTTTAATTCAACCCAACTCGCGTACTTTTGTCTATTTTCTTCTTCTATTTCTTCTTTTTTTCAATCTTTTTCTTTTCCATTTTCTTCGTTTTCTTATTCTACTTATTTTTTCTTTTCCTTTAATTGCTTTCTCTTATTCTTTCCCTTTTTTCTTCGACTTAATTACATTCTTCTTATTGCTCTTTTCATTCTTCTTCTTTCAATTGTTCTTTTTCTCCTTCTACTCTTTCTTCCACTTTTTCTCTATCTCCTTTATTCCTTCTTCCTCTTCATTCTCCTTGAATATTTTCTTCTTTCTCTTAATTTTATTCTTGTTCCTCTTTTCCTCTATTTTCTTCTTTCTGGTCTTCCCTTCGTTCTTCTTTATTCTCTTTATGTCTTCGGTCCATTATTCTTATTGTTGAGATTCTTCACTTTTTTCTCCTGCTCCTCCTTCTTCTTATTTCATATCTTCTTCTTCTTCTCCTCCTCCATTTTTTATTTATTTTTCCTCTTCTTCTTCATAATCCTCATTTTTTCTTCTTTTAATTTTCCTTCATCGGTATTCATCTCTTCTTTTTCTTCTTCCTCATCTTCTATTTCTTCTTCCACTTCTTCACTTTCTTTTCTTTTTTCCTCTTCCTCTCCATTTTCGTTGTTGAAATTCTTTGTCTTTTTTCTCCTTCTCCTCCTCCTTCTTCTTCTTCTTCTTCTTTCTCTTATATTCTTCTTCTCCTTTTTCTTCTTTTTCCTCTTCTACTCCATTATCCTCTTTTTCTTCTTCTTCTTCTTCTTTTTATTCTCCTTCATCTTTTTTCTTCTCTTCTTTCACTTCATCTTCTTCTTCCTCTCCTCTTTCTTTTTCTTCTTCTACTCTTTCTTTTTCATTTACAAAGATCACTTCCCGGTGGTTCGGAACCCACCTAAAACTGTAGGTCCAACTCATCAATCACCATCATCCAATTCATTACCCACGCACAGGCCTCAGACCTATGTGGGCTTCATCCTCAAAAAAAAAGAGTTCTCTTTCTTCTTCTCCCACTTGTTTCTTCTTCTCCATCATCATCCTTTTCTTCTTCTTTTACACCTTTTAGTTCTCCTTCTTCTTTCACTTCATCTTCTCCTTCTCCTTCCTCTTCTCCTTCTTCCTCTCCTCATTCTACTCCCTCTCCTTCTCCCTCATCCCTCCTACTCTTCAGAGCTTAGAGATAAAATATTGTGCCTCTGATCATTTCAACATTTTCTCCTCCCCTCTCTTCCTACGCTTTCCGGGCAAGTCCTGTGCCTGTGCCAAGGATAAATAAAATGGAATTTATCTCTTGATTGGATCGGCGAATTCATATTGAAATATGATAGGAATGAATGAAAAGGTATTGGATGGATTTTCCTTGAATGTTTGATTACTTTTGAGCTGTATTAATTTTAAGGGATGTTTGATAACTGTGTGCTGTCTTCAAGGATGTCATATTACAATATTACATAATAATTCCAGATCGATATAAAATTTGAATCATATTTGAAACATAAACATAGCCTACTTCAATTTCTTCAGACAGTTTTGCTGGTTAAATCTTCCTTATATCATTGCCGCCAGCCGGAACGATTATAAATATTTATTTTTAAGTTGCACAATATTATTACTTCATTTCTCATTCTATTTCTTTCTTTTCTAATTATTTTCTTCGATAGGATTGTAGTTTATTATTTTTTCTTTCTTTCTCAGTTATGTATTTACAGTGTTTATATTTTACTTTACTTTTATCACTACATTCTTTTGTAATGTATGTCTTCATTAACTAATCTCTCTATTCTACGTCACTAAGATTTTCTTCAGTTGAAATTAATATCATTTGCTGTACATTTGCTACCTATGCGACGGTAATAGTGCTATATTAAAAATCATTTAAGAAATTTTGTAAATTGACATAAATATAGTGTTCTAATCTAATCTTATCTTTTTTTCCTTTATAATATTAAAATATGAGAGAATTTGTTTCTTTGTTACAATAATTCCCTAAAAATAGTGCAGAAGCTTATAATAAAGATCATTACAAAGAACCCAACCCACTATCCCTCGGAGCTTCTGTTTAGTGATTTCAAAGTATTGGATCCCAGACAGCTGTATGCAAAGGAAGCATCTAGGTTGCACAAAGACAACTCTGCCTTCCAGAATAGGAATCACCACCACAACACCAGATACAGGCATCTCCTCATATCAAACAGGGCAAAAAAGGCTCTGTATCAAAGACATCTAGCACCAAAAATCTACAACTTAATTCCTGAAAACATTAAAGCAATTAGACATATCAAAAAATTCAAGCTACAGCTTCATAACTGGCTAATAAATATTGACAGACAGCATATAGAGTGGATGTTTTCAAACAATGATTATGATGGAAACTTGTAATTTTGAAAACTTACCAATCCTTAATCCTATATCCTATTTTTAACTAAACCTCCTTTTTCCTCTACTAACACCTACTCTAGAACATGGCATGCCACAGTGGGGTAGGATGATTTCCAAAATATATGTTTCATTTATTATATGTACCTTATTACCTGAATATAATTATTGAACCCCTTGGTTAAAATTCTTTGTACTGCATATTTGAAAAAGGAAATAAAATTGTTATTATTATTATTATAATCATTATTATTATTATTATAATTATTATTATTATTATTATAATTATTATTATTATTATTATTATTATTATTATTATTATTATTATTATTATTATTATTATTATTATTATTATTATTAATTGTGAAGATTGGCACCTGCTGAAAAACCTACGGGTTTAGCAGGACCCTACAATGTTTGTAAATTTTGAAAATAAATTTGATTGATTGATTTTTGATAACTGTGAGCTGTTTTTAAGGGATGTCTGATAACACTGTGCGATGTCTCTAAAAGAGACTTTGATAACTATGTGTTGTTTTTATAAATTCACACTGTAAATTGAGTGATTTGTAAATAAAAGTTGTGTCAACAGAACAAGAGATAATACATCAAATGAAAGATAATATTAAAAAATAATCTTCCAGTGAATGGTCAAAAGTAATGTACTACCAATTCTACATTATAGGGTAATTATTAACAAAACGTAATATAAACCTTCAAGTGAAGTACCAATGTCCAATGTGGATAGTTGAAACTATCAGTAATGTTTATGTAACGAGTGATGTTGATATTATTTCCAATATAATTTTTTTTTCTAGTGAAAAGCACACATAATGTCTGAGACCTGTATGTCGGTAATGAGTTGGATGATGACGATTGATGAGTTGGACCTACAGTTTTAGGTAGATTCCGAACCACCGGGAAGTGATTTTACAGCAGAGAACAGTGTCAGATGTCAGCAGAGAACATTTCTAGTGAACTTTTAAATTGATAGCCTTTGAGAAAAAAAATGTATTTTTTTGGAGTGAAGTTTCTAGTAAATAAAAATTTTTAGTGCAAATACCCGTAAGGGTCTCCCCACCACGAAAAGTCATACGAATTTACTAATTTACTTAAGTGCAAATGAACATCAATGTTTTGGACAACAAAGCACAGTTAAAATTTGTGAAGAGTGTAGTTTTGTACTTTGTCTGTCGCAACTTCACTTCAGTGTTATTCTTCCTATAAAGTGGGAAATACGTATAGAAGGTCATAACATCAATTTGATAAAACTAAGAACTGCATTGACGTTTTCTATAGTCTGTTATGCATTTAATCTAAATGCTACAATGTTATGATTTAAATGTTATGCATTTTAGTTGCATTCTTTGTTTAAGAATTTATAAGATCATATCTATCATATTAATCCATTGTTTCCATCTCTATTTCTTAAGAGACAGATGATAACAACTCGTTTCTTTAAATGCTATAATATCAAGTAGTTACAAGTACCTATAAAAATGGCTCTAAAGACATAAAGTCAAAGGTCAACAGTCAAGTGTGAAGGTCAAGCGTTATTTCTTCTGAAGGTCAAATAACCTATCCCATTGGACTATTCATCAAATCTTCACTAACGAAAACACCCACTACAGAGTTATAACTTGTAATACTAATACCTATGTTTGGGTTGGGTACTACTCGTACCTTCAAAAGGTACTAATTTAGTTCCTAGGTACTTATGAGTTATGCAGGGCTATTTATTAAATCCGAATCTCCACTAACAAAAAGACTAACTGTAGTGTTATAACACTGTGGTAATACTGATGCCATTTTAACAAGTACCTAGTGTCATAAATGACAAAAATGATATTACAAAATTTAATAGTCACGGCTACAAAAAAAATAAAAAGACGTTTGAATCGAGAAGTCACACTCTTTCTCCCTCAACTTGTATGAAGGAGAAAGAGCCGTGAATCTAACAAGCAGATCGAAAAGTCAGCATTTTAAAAATTCGATTTTCAATTTCCTAATGGCTGGACCAAGGAGATTTTTCACTTCTCATCCAGACCTAGTGCCTGACGGAGCGAGCGGTCATCGATGGTCTGAGATTTTCCGATTTCTCCATTGGTAATCAGGTATTGTAACACATTTTATATTATACAGTATTTGTAATGTAGACCAAATATCTTTAATCATTATAAAAAAAATATATATAATAAAAATGTTAGTCGGAAGAATAATTTGATACTACATAATGTCACTTTTTGTTTTCATTTTAAATCGGAATTTCTGTCTCATCACCATTAACAGTACTGTATGTTAAAAATAAATAAAATTAAAAATTAATTAATAAATTATGTTGATTCAAAAAAAAAGGGAGATTAAATAAAAATTGATTCTGTTCACTATTAGAGAATAAATTAAAATTCTGTATTTTATATTGAGCAAATAAAAAAATAAAAAAAATAATTTAATTACTGTATTTTATTTGAATTATAAAAATCTTTTATAAGTTAGAATAATGATCAAATATTTATTAATATAAGTTCTACCATCAAAAGCTATGCTGAACCCTTGAAATAATATGAATTAGTGACATATTGTTGTCACGCCCTGTCTTTCACGATTCCCACATTCATAGGGTAAGGTTGGATGTGGTAATTGAGGGGGGGGGGAATAGGTGCAATAATAATATTACACCATAACCAGCATATATTACAGAATCCTTACCTGGTGGAGGCTACAAATGATAAAGGCGCTGTCCTTTAAATATATTCAATCTTTACAAATAGTGGA
The DNA here is from genome assembly GCA_948455865.1 of Conomelus anceps. Classification (NCBI taxonomy): domain Eukaryota; kingdom Metazoa; phylum Arthropoda; class Insecta; order Hemiptera; family Delphacidae; genus Conomelus; species Conomelus anceps. The sequence goes on from OX418219.1 coordinate 5,121,969, forward strand.
GGATCACTACAAAAGATAGTGATGCTATCATTACAAATATTGGATGATACCATTACACTAGGTTTGAGTTGAGTACCACTTGTACCTTTAAGAGGTACATACCCACTTAGTCCCTGAGTACTTCTGAATTATGCAAGACTATTTATCAATTTTAAATCTCCACTAACGAGAAGACCCACTACAGTGTTATACAACTGGTAATACTGATGTCTTTAACAAGTACCTAGGTTTGAGTTGAGTACAGCACTGGTAATGCTGATGCCTTTAACAAGTACCTGGGTTTGAGTTGAGTACAACTAGTACCTTTCAGAGGTACTTACTTAGTTCCTAGGTACTTCTGAGTTATGCAGGACTACTAACCAAATCTGAATCTCCACTAACAAAAAGACCCACTATAGTGTTATAACACTGGTAATACTGATGTCTTTAACAAGTACCTAGGTTTATGTTGGGTATAATACTGATGTCTTAAACAAGTACCTAGGTTTGAGTTGAGTACAACTAGTACCTTTCAGTGGTACCTACTTAGTTCCTAGGTACTTCTGAGTTATGCAGGACTTTTTATCAAATCTTCAATACTGAAATCACCCAATACAGTGTTTTAACCAGTAACAGATACCAGATAACAGTAACCAGTTTAACAGATACTACCTATTTTTATTATTATTATTATTTTTTTTTTATTTTTTTGAGTTGAGTACTATTCGTACCATTCAGAGGTACTTTTAATAATCTCCCACTTACTTCTGAGTTACCATCATCTTTCCAAGGCAAACGCCAAACTTTGATATTAGAAAAAATAATATTAGAATCATCCTAGGCAACCATCAAGTCCACCACTCCATCTAGGCACTTATGTGGTGCCCAATCATCTTTCAACCTCACTCCATGCAATGTTGCCAAATCGATTCCCGCCAATAATAAAGATAATGAAACCGAGAAAGTAAATTCAGACCCAGTTTTGGCGCGGCAGATTAAATTTTGCACAAAGTTACAGAAGTAATAACAGTTTCATTATTTGTGGGGGAGGAAAGACTGCTGAATCACAACCGAGGGTTGAGGATAGGGGATGATGAGAAGTTGAGGGGAAGGGGTGACGGGCTGTTAAGGGGAAGGAAACTGTTTTTGGTTCCAGTTGCCAGAGACGAACGTTAAATGTGGCTGAGATGGTGGCCCTGATGCGGTTTGGCATTGAGACGTTCAGAGAGTAAGAGATAAAGAGAGAGAGAGAGAGAGAGAGAGAGAAAGAGAGAGAGAGAGAGTAAGAGATGAAGAGAGAGAGAGAGTAAGAGAGAGAGAGCAAGAGATAGAGAGTGAAAGAGAAAGAGATAAAGGTAGAGAGAGTAAGAGATAAAGAGAGGAAGTAAGAGATAAAGAGAGAGAGAGTGAGAGAAAGAGAGAGTAAGTGAGAGAGAGAGTACGAGATAAAGAGAGAGAGCAATAGATAAAAAGAGAGAATGTAAGAGATAAAGAGAGAGAATAAGAGATGAGGAGAGAGTAAAAGATAAAGAGAGAGAGAGAGAGAGTAAGAGATAAAGATAGATAGTAGAGAATGAAAAGGAGGGAGAGAGAGTAAGAGATAAAGAAAGAGAATAAGAGATAGAGAAAGAGATAAAGAGAGAGGGGAAAAGTGGGGGCTGAGAGAAAGAAACTGATAAAGGGGGGGAAGAGTGAAAAGGAGAGACCAATGAAGAGAGAGGGTATAAGTGAAAAGGAGTGACTGATGGAGAGAGAGGGGAGAGAGTGAAAAGGAGAGAGTGTGAGAGAGAAAATAATGGGAAACAGTGAAAAGGATGAAGAGAAGGGTCGCAGTCCATTCTCTTCTATAATATCAACCTTCTCATAATAATTGAGACCGATATGTGAAAATTGAAATTCAACAAAAAGAAAAAGGTAGAAGCAGGAAGTGAAGAAAGGAGGAAGAGAGAAGAGAAGATAGAAAATGATGACAGAAATTGGAAGAGAAATTTATAGGGGTAAAGAGGAGGGAAAAGGGAGAACGTCAAAACAAAAGTAGAAAATCCTTTGTGGATGTGGTAGAGGAAGTCAGAAAAGAGAGACAGTGAAGGAACGAGTGGGAGAGAGAGAGAGGGTCAGAAGGAGAAACAGAAAGTGAAACAATCACACGATACAGACGTAGTTAGTTGTCTTTATCTTACAATATCCTTTTTTATTTATGTATTTCTTGTGGCTGTACCTTGCATTAAGTTTTGTATAGAAAGAAAAAAAAGCAAGGAAAGACAGACAGATTCAGATGGCTTTATTTGTGTAAATTTACAATGTATATGAATGATGAAAGTATTATTAATATTAGCAACTCTCAGATCCCCTAGTTGAAGTTAAGTACAGTTGTTTTAGAAAAGTAAACATAATGGTTGAATAAGATGGAGTAGAAATGATTATAAATACAACTATTTTAAGGTAAAGTACAGTAGAAATTATGGATGCGATTGTTTAAAAAATAAATAACATAACAAAAATAGAGCCTGGATCTGAGAGATGAATTACACAAAGAGGCGAAGATGGAGAGAAAGAGAGAGTGAGTGGAAATGCAAGGGAAAAACAAAGAAAGGGCGAGTTAGAAAGAAAGAAGTGGATAGAAGAGAACAAAACAGGAAGAGAAATAGAACAAGACATAGAGTGATTAAAAAACATGTGTGTGATTGAAACAGAGTACATTAGAAATGAAGGAGGACAAGAAGAAGACAAAGAACGAGAAGGAGGAGGTGTAGGAGAGGAAGAATTGATATAATTGAGAGGGAGAAGAAAGAAGTGACAGGGAACAAGAGAAGGTGTGTGAAAGAAAGAACTCAAAGAGAAGGAAGAGACGACATTAAATTTACAGTAGTGCACTGATTCTAATAATGTTGGTAATACATTAGTGGGGGTGCGACGAGTTCGAATAAATAACACTCAATTTCCGAATGCTACTACGGTGATTACAACCCTCTGACAACAAAAGGGAAGAGTGAGGAGAGGGGAAAAGAGGAAGAAGAAGAAGGAGAAGGAGAAGAAGAGAAAGAAGGGGGAGGAGAAGAAGGAGAAAAAGAAGTAGTAGTGGAGGAAGAAAAAAGAAGGAGGGGAAGAGGAGAAAGAGGATGAGTGAGAGGACGATGCGGTGGGGGAGTAGAAGGACGAGTAGAAGGTGGAAGAAAAGGAGAAAAGGAGGCGAAAAGAGATGCATGAAGAAAAAGGAGAAGGCGGAGGACGAGAAGAAGATTGATTGATTGATTGATTGAATGCCTTTATTAGGGCGGAGTTAGGACTCCTGGTCCTCTCTTCCACTCAACCCTAGACAGAGAAGAAGAAGGAGGAGAAGTTGGAGGGAAAGGAGAAGACGAAAGAGGAGGACGAAAGAGGAGGACGAGAAGAAGAAAAAAAGTTGAACGAGCAACAGAAGGAGGAGAAGAAGGAGAAGGAATAGGAGAGAGTGAAGGGAAGAAGTAGAAGACAAAAAGAAGAAGGAGAGAAGGAGGAAGAGAAGAAGAAGGAGAAGACGGATAAGGAGCAGAGGAAGTAGAAGATGAAATAAGAAAGCTGACGAAGAGGAGGAGGAGGAGGAGAAGGAGGAATGGGATGAGAAGGTGGAGGAGGAGGAGGAGGAGGAGGGGGGAGGAAAAGGAGGAGGAGGAAGAGGAGAAGGAGGAATGGGATGAGAAGGTGGAGGAGGAGGAGGAGGAGGAGGAGGGGTGAGGAAAAGGAGGAGGAGGAGGAAGAGGAGGAGGAGGAAGAGGAGGCGAAGGAGGTGGAAGAGGTGAAGGAGGCAGGAAAGAAGAAGAAAAAAGAAGAAGATAAGAAGGAGATGAAAAAGAAGCAGAAGTAGTAGTAGATAAAGAATAAGTGAAGGTACATGAGGAATGGAGGAGAAGGAGAAGAATGAAAAGGAGGAGGAGGAGGAGGAAGTGGAGAAAGAGGTGGGAAAGAAGGGATGAGAGGAAGAGAAATAGGAGGAGAAACAGGAGGAGGAGAAGGATGTGGAAGAAGAAGAGGACAAGACTATGATGAAGAGGAGGAGGTGGAGTAGGAGAATTAGAATTAGAAGTCAAATGAGGAGCAGGACAGCGATAGTGAGAAGGAATACAGAATAGGAGATATGCAGTCATAAACCATAAACCCTGAACCATAGTAGTTGGCGGTAGGCCCAGAGCTGGCAATCATTATTGAGATTTGCTGACTCGGCGCAGATTCCAACAACTTTGGCAGTGCAGAGACAGGCCCCCCCCCCTACAGCCACCACCCACAAAACCTAAAACCAGAAACCTGAACGCTGCATCCCCCCCCCCCCCCAATCATTACCTAAACTACAAATGAGCTGTCCTATACTGAACAAGGAGGTCACTGCATATCTCAAATCTTTTTCTTACTCGCATAGATTCTCCATATTCTACAAATGTCAAGCTAGTGGATGGTGTGAATAAAGTAGAGTCTGTTGAATGACTGAAGTCGACTGTCATTCTGTTGAGTCAACGGGAGTCTGACTGCAAGATGTGAGAAACAGGCTGTGATTGACTCAATTTGCGTTATCGAATGATAAGTCCCAAGGGCCGAGTCAAAAATATGAGATATTCAGCTGATTTAACTTCTTTTTGTGGATAATTTGATAAGTGATATTTTTTGTAGATTACGTCTTGGAGACTCCAGTTACGAAGTATAAGGTATAAGACAAGTCAGTTAAACAATTATACTCTTATACACTAGTTACCATAATTACTATATTAATTAGTTGAGGTGAGGCTTAATTTTGATGTGAAAGGAACTCTTGTACACTATAAAAAGCTTTATCAACTAAATATTTTTTCAATTGTTTTTTAAATATTTCTATATTTTCAAAACTCTTTAAAAACTGCGGTAGCTTGTTGTAGAGTTTCCTAACAATACAACTAGGTTTTTGTTTGAATAAGCTACTATTGTGACTAAGTGATAATCTCCTCGGCTTCTTGTAATATAATCATGTACGTCAAGATTTTGGTTAATATAACTCTTTTTTACATATAAAGTAGCTTCATACACATATAAGCAGGGTACAGTTAGGAGTAAGTCTCTTGAGCAACGGCCTACATGAATCTATTCCACTTACTCTTTCCATACACCAAAGCGCTTTCTTTTTTATCTTAAACACCCTATCAAGGCGTAAATCTTTATACACAACACCTATTAATTTATTGTTTTAATGGGTGAAGAAAGCAAAGGACATGGAGAAAGAAAGACGAACGGGAAAGGAAGAAAGGAGTAGAGGAAAAAAGTGATTGATGAAAAGAGTGATGATAAAGAGAAAGGTAGAGGGAAACACAAACTTTTATTCTAAGCTGAAACTGTCAAAAACTATATTTCAAATGAACACATAAACAGAGGAATTACATATTTTCGATACTGCAATTTACAATAAATTACTAAAAACATTTTTTAATATATTTGAAATCAGAATCAAATTACAAGAACTTCACTGGAAACTTCCAAAATTTCGGAAACACTGGACATTTTTAATATCGACAAAAAACTGTTTCCTCAGTAAAATAACGTTTTTGCTAAAATTCCGTTATGCTTTTTATTCCATAAATGCTTTTAAACAAGAAATCATGGTAACGGTGGGATTTGAAACAGAGTCCCACCCAGAATATAGGGACATGCCTTTCAGCAAGTTTAAGAAGGGAAATGTTTAAAAGATGACAATAAATCAAGGTCTCTGTAGATTTACAGGGAGAGGGGACAAAAGAATCTTTCAATTTTTTTTTTAAATAATTTTTTGGATGAGATTTATTTGAAATTATAGTACAAAAAGGCAGATCGTACGAAACCAGATCATACAAGAGAAGAAATTATTGGACATAACGATAATTATCGTACAGCTGGCAACAGATCCAACCATTGAATCCAATATTATTCAAAGTAAAATTGATAATTTCCTTTTAAATTCCAAGACAACTGTTAAGCGATCCTTGTTCGATGATATTTTTTCTGGAGCACCTATTCCAATTTTTCCTTATTCAAATCATAATTATTAGTTTTTCAAATAATGTTTCTCTCGAAAAAATATCCTGATTTTCCTTCAACTCATAACGTATAGTTCTTCAAAGCTCCAAACACTGTAATGTCAGATCACAAATAGTTGATCAAACTAACTTGACCTCTACATCCATTGTTCTTCATTGATCCTAAAGGTTGACAGTAAAGGTTGCTCACCTTGTGTTAAATCCCTCCAAATGTCCAGGAATCAAATTGAATGCTAGCTCTATAAACTGTGAAGCTTCAAAGCTGTGTACCCTTGATAATTCCTTTGCTGTGGGGTTTCTAGGGGTTTCTAGGGTACAAGCATGAGACTAGGACAAAGGGAAGATCAGAAGATAAGGGTAGTGTCGCCGGAAGTAGGCACTGTTCTGGTCCACAACCCAGTCAACCATGAATGCACCATTCCGGACAGAATCATATTTTCACTTGTGTAAGCAGTTACTCTTGAGAGCACAGGTTTCTTTGAGTAACAGTAACAGTACGACTGGGAACGCTTTATAGTACTCACTGTTACTAACAGAGTTTGACCTGTGTAAGCAGTTACTACCTAAAACCACAGGTTTCTTTGAGTAACAGTACGATTGGGATCGCTGTATAGTAATCACTGTTACTAACAGATTTTGACCTGTGTAAGCAGTTACTACCAAGAAATCAAAGACTTCTTTGAGTAAAAGTACTGAGAACCCTATTTATAGTACTATTAGTACTCACTAATAGAACACTGTTAGTACTATTAGTGCTCACTGTTACAACTAAGAACTAGTGCTACTCAGTGAATGTTGGTCACTTGATGATTATCTATTAGATGGATGAATCACTCATGATTAGCTACAATATCAGCAACCACAAATCACTGATACAATATTCAAAACTTGAAAAACATTTTTATGAGGAAATTGTGACTCATGTTATGGCGTGACGAACGTTTCACTCTATTGTAAAGAGCACCATCAGACGACCCTCAGTACACTGACTCAAGGCATGAGTTTGAGGGTTATGGATGTTGGAGGGAGGGGTGGAGGGATGAGTAGGCGGAAGGTTTGAAATTGGGATTTTTTGTCAAAAAGGGTGTGTGAGAAGAAGTTAATTTGGTAATTTAAAATGTTGTTGGTGTTTTGTGTGTTTATAAATTTCATATTTCTCTAGGACATTGAGTTTTTGGCTTTTGAAAGTGAAATGTAGTGTGTTTAAATTAGTGTAAATGTCTGTATAATAATAATTGATATAATATTCGTCATAAACACAAAATTCCAAGATTTCACAAACAGTACTTGTAACATTATCAAATTTCATCACGTTTTATTCGTCACAGATTAATGGAATTTTGCTCCATAATTTTCAGCAATCAATTTGTAAAAAAAACCTGAAAATAAATAAATATTCTCAAGTTTTCAGCTTTGAACATCCCATTTTAATCATAACTGATCAAACTATACTGTTTGCCGGTTGTTGAAAGCCTAGAAAACTAGCCATTTCTATCGTGCTCTAAGAATAGAACATTAATTCATTTTTATTGCTTAGTAAATTCTGAAGCTATATAGATAGGGCGTGGCAGTACAAGTACATTGCAAGAGCAATCCTCTTGTAGTTGTTTATTTTATCACTTCCTGCAGACCCTAAACCCTGAGTAAAACCCTCACCAAAGAAGGAGTGGCACGGCTATAATACTCAACAGTAAATATCCAGCAAATTTTTCAATGGCTAGCAACGCTTTTCCTATCTTAAATCGTGTTTTCTTTGTCATAAAACGATTTTGTGGAGTTGTGGGGCGGGGTGGAAAGGGAGGGGGATTGCTGAGCGCATGTCACAGCCTGCCAAGGAGCTGTTTATGACTAATTTGGCGCTCCAAGTCATAAAATTCGTCATTAAGTCCTTGAAAGAAAAGTCTGTCACGGTTCCCTTTCGAAGATCAACACTACAACAGATGTAATTATGTTCAATGGCTATCAGGACTCAAATAGCCTGATAAAAAAACAGTTTAATGAAAGAATAAAGATAAATTGACAATAACTCCCGTCATTCTGTAGATCTACAACAACAGATGTAATTATGTTCCATGGATATCGGGGCCCAAATAGCCTGATAAAAGATCAGCTTCATGTAAGAATAAAGAAAGAAGGTAAATTGACAATATAAGGGACAAGGGAAAATTGAAATTAAGTGTAGGAGCAATAAAATTAAAGAGAGACAAAAGATTTCTAATTTGGAAGGAAGGAGAGACACTCCTCCCTTGCTTACTCTCATGCCCTTTCCTGGACCCTCCCCTGAGGGGAGGGATGATAAGGACGTTTAATGTAACAAGGGATTACGACTTTTGTAAAAATCGTATTAGATATAAATTCTTTTTTTTCAGAGGATGATGCCCACATAGGTCTGAGACCTGTGCGTGGGTAATGAATTGGATGATGGTCATTGATGAGTTAGAACCATGACAGTTGTAGGTGGGTTCCGAACCACCGGGAAGTGATTTTACAGCAGAGAAGTCTTTTTTGCTGGCCAATCCAATCGGTCACCCTTACAAAGAGCGCCCAGGAGTTTCGTAGCTTATCTCTGAACACATATCTGCTACGGCATTCGGCTATCACTTCGCTACGCATAATTATGTACTGGATACACTGTATATTCATGTTTTGGATATATTTGATATTTATGTCATGGATATATTTGATATTTACGTTTTGAATATATTTGATATTTATATATGTATTGTATATAATTATGTGCTGTATTACATTATAGGAATAAATTGAAATAAAAACTGTTCAAAATAAATGTATTTCATAAATCGGCTGATTGAAAGTTGTTAGAAGGAATTGTATGAGCTAAATTTTTACTACAGGAATTTTCTTAATTTTTATCTAGAATGTCAATTATGACTTTTACCATAGACTAAAGCATTGAATATGGACTGAATAGACTAAAACATAGATAAATGCCTATTCCAAGCTATTACCATAGACAAACCATTAAAAATGGTTAACCAATCTGAATAATTCTCGAATGGTTAGTATATGCTACAACTTTATTTTTGACTGTAATTTTTTAACTCTACTGTTAATAATTTTCGAGCTATGGATGTTTAATTGAAATTCATACGTTGTGTTACCGTAATTTCAGAAGTTTGTTTTCAATATAACTTACTTGTAACTACGGAATTATATGCGCCAAATTCACTGGTGGAATATTCTGTACTGTAATTTAGAATGTCAATTTCTAACAATACTTTATTTTGAAATGTAAATTTTGATCTGTACCGCTAATAATAAATGTATGACAGATATATTTGAATTCCCGAGTTAGAATACTGTATTTTCAAAAAATTGTTCCTAAATTTTAGTGTATTTATTTATTTATTGATGTAACTAACAATCAATGTGAATACAACAGGCTATTGCCCAAAACTGTTTTCACAAAATTTCAGAGTAGAATCAAAATTTTAGGTTATGTCTCTTTCACTAGAAATTTCACCTCGGAGCACAATAGTTCACAAGTTTCTTACAGAAAGAGAATATTAATTTTTGATTTAATTTATTGAAAAAATATTTCCAATAATTAAAATCAACAAACAGTAACAGTACAGGTGATATCAGAAAATTGGTCCTCTCCGACCAACACATTGCAAAATGGACATGCAAGTATTTATAAATGCTAATTATGTGTGATAGAAATACAACTTACTCCAAATGTGCTGTAAACCTACAATGATTTCATCAGAAACTGAAAATCTTGCAATGTCCTCACCTGAAAAAAAGATATTTATTTATTTAACTACATACAATCAATGTGATTACAACAGACTATTGCCAAAACCTGCTTTTCACATAATTTCAAATTAGAATTGACTTAATATGCTTATTAGTGTAATGAAAATTACTTAAACAACAATATTCCGCATTATTCATCTATCCAGAATTATTTTACCCTATTCAATATAATAATGTCAATTATTGTATTTCATTCACTATAAGTGTCATTCAATGATGTGACTTCTTATACTTCTTGGGATGTCGTCATCAACATGCCGAAAGTTACCTGTACGATACATGTGTGTTCATTTAGTATAATTTTGCTTTTCTTAATATGTTTTTCAATTCACGTATTTCACGATTGTATTGCTTTTGAAGGTGAGTCAAAGACATATTGGTAGATATTATCCTTATCGGCTACAGTTCGATATCACATCCCAATTCGATATTACAAAAAAATGTAAATAGAAAATTTGTAAATAGTCGAAGGAGTTTCGACACTTGCCAATATGGGAACTAGATACAATGTTATCAGCTGTTCTGTATCACTTTGATAATACATAACAGGTGTATTGATAAGCAGGACAGTATCGATAGTTCCATCCGGTATCGAAACTCGCATCGACTATTTCACTGAGTTGAATATCGAACTGCAACGATATTAAAAACAAAATTATTCATTCCATCTTATTTCCTTATCTTCCACAAAAAAAATTAAATGATCAAACCGCCTTTCAAGTATCCCAGTTTTGTAATTAAGCCACATCAAAATTGGGACATTCTTTTTCAATTACCAGGTACAATAAAATCTTTCACTAATTTCCTCTTTATTGCTCTAAAACAAGTCCCTGTTACTCTTCAAATGTCTCTATACTTTTTTCATCTCACTCTCTCTGGTCCAAATTAACAATGTAATCTTCGTTATTGCTTTGCAGTCGAGATTCATTCTTCGCATTATCTAAACATCGTGTGAGAGTGAGACAGAACAAGAAACTTGTCTCTGTCTTTTCTGAGATTTACCGTGATACAAGACTTCATGAAAAACAAATGCAAGCACGTGCACTGTGGTGGCATGATGGCGGTGGTGGGGAAGAGAGTTGAGAGTAGTTGGAGCTGTATGTGCGAATAATGCACGCAGATGCGTCATAAATTTCAACTACATTAGTCACAACATCTACACGCTTTTCCAGTCGCTTTTCCGGCCGCTTTTCCTCTCAAAAGACACGGACAGATAGATACGAAGAAAGGGCGCTAACTGTCTCGAGAATATAGGTGTTTGTTGGGTCCTTCCATTCTTCACACCTCTTTATTGCTCTGAAAGAAGTCCTTTTTACTCTTCAAATGTCTCTATACTCTTTTTTTATCTCACTCTCACTCATCTTCTTACTCCTCTCGCTTCTTTTGCTCTTTGTTCTTCTGCTCCTCCTCCTCTTCTCTCTTCTTATCCGCCGCCTCCTCTTACACATTTATCACTCCTCTTCACACCTATTAATTTATCCTTCTCTTACTTGCTCTTTTTTCCAACGTATCATTACCATCAAAAAGGCATACAGTTATCATTATCATTTGTATTGATTATAATCTCCATTTTTCTTTTGTCATCTCTTTCTTCTTTTTCCACTCCATTAAACATGTGTTGTCTTGAGCTTTTTCTCCTTTTTCTCTTCCTCCTTCTTCTTCTTTTTAACTTCTTATCAGACTTGTGCTTTTTCTCCTCCTCCTTCATCTTCAACATCCCATCAGTCTTGTGCTTTTTCTCCTTTTTCTCTTCCTCTTTCTTCTTCTTCAACTTCCTTTCCATCAGTCTTGAGCTTTTTTCCTTTTTCACCTCCTCCTTCTTCTTCATCTTCCCATAAGTTTTGAGCTTTTTCTCCTCCTTCTTCTTCTTTAACTTCCCATCATCATCAACTTTTGCTTTTCTATTTTCTTCATAATCATCATCATATTTTTCTCATCCTTTTCCTTCATCCTTTTTCTTCATCATCTTCTTCTACGTCTTCTTTTGTAGTCTTCTCCTTCTTTACTCTCTGCTTCTTCATGTACATGCAACTTCTCCACTTTTTTTCTTTTTCTTCCCTATTTTTCACCGGTCTCTTCTCATTCCCTCTATCACTCCCAACTCTTTTGCAGAATATTCTTAATGACCTTCTTTTTCACGTACTCCTCTCATCTCCTCTTTCTCTTGCTATCCTACAAATACTATTCCTTTTCAAAGAAAAAGCAGAAGAGGAAGAAGGTAAAGGTGGAGAAGGAGGAGGAGAAGGAAGAGGAGAAGGACGAGGATGAAAAGAAAGAGGAAAGGAAGAGAAGGAGGAAAGGAGAAGGAGGAAAGGAGAAGAAAGAGGAAAGGAAGAGAAGGAGGAAAGGATTAGATTAGATTAGATTAGATTTCTTTATTCATGTAAATTTACAAATTCACATATGAATGGAAAAAATCAAAACTATCAACATCACATAGATATATACAGTAGTGAACTAGAGAAAATACTATTTTTATAGTGCAAAGAATTATGTACAATGATCTCATTTGTATGATATTAATTACAGTAATGACAATCTAAGTGATGCAATTACATGAAATGGCGAAGTTTGGACATGGATTCGTCCATTCTTGACACTTAAGCAGTCAAGGAGAAGGAGGAGAAGGGAAAGGGGAGGAGAAGGAGAAGGAGGAAAGGAAGAGGAGGAAAGGAGGAGGAGGGAAAGGGGAGGAGGAGGTGAAGGAGAAGGTAAAAAAGGTGTAGATGAAGAGGAACATGAGAGAAGAAGAAAAGGAAAAAATAAGACGAAAAAAGAGACAAAGATAAATAATAATTTTCAAAGAAGACAGCGACAAAGATAGAGAATAACTGACGGAAAACAAGATGGAGAAAAAGACAAAGATAAAGAATGAGAATTGTAAAACACAGTCCATTAATTCCAAGCATTCGCACTACTAACAGAGAGGCATAACTAAAATAATAAATTATGGAGACATAACTGCGCAGTCTGCTCCACGCAAGTTATACGATGGTCCATTTTGCTTTCCACTCACTATCTCTCACACTCTCTCTCTCTCTTGCACCCTCTTTCTCTCTCACACTCCCGTTTTTCGTCTTTATCACACTTTTATCATTCTCTTCACACTCTCTGTTTATCAAACTTCTCTTTATCACACTCTTATGTTTATCTTTCATTCTCTATCACTCACTATCTCTCTCACACTCTCTCTCGCTCTCTTACACACTCTCTCTCTCTCTCACACACACACTCTCTCTCACTCCCTCTTTCTCTCTTTCTCTCTCGCTCTCTTTCTCTCTCTCTCCCCCCCTCACACTCTTTCTCTCTCTTTCTCACTCTCTCTCTCTCTCAGTTGTGGAGATGTTTCAAGTTGAGTCTGCTAAAAGAGAGTCGCAACTGTTTGCTCTCTGTTCAGCACACACTTACACTTTGAGAAGCCGAAGTTTATACGGACGTGAAAGGGAACACCTGTTCAAAAGTAGTAGAAGGAGAAGAAAAATAAGAAAAAAGAATGAAGAAATTGAAAGACCTGTTCAGAGAGCCTCAGCGATTAAATTGTGCGCCAGCTTGTTCTTCTGTGTTGTAGACAGGCCGCTTTTCCCCATCAAAATAAGCCTCACAGCCCTCAGAGCTCTCCTCACTCATTGATGTCGTGAGTTCTCACATCGAATTCAGCGTTTCAAATTAATCTATCAAGTTTCTGTCCGAATAGACACTTACAATGGAATAGAATGGCCATCACAGCCACTCTCACCCCTTTAACACAGCCAGCATAAAATGGTTTTATTCCGCTGTCAAAGCATTTGTGAAGAAATAGGAGTCGATTGAATGCTTTGTACGAGTTATATCAACGTGGAATAGTTGGAAATACTTTGTTTTTAATCATTCTTATGTAGGAGGAGGAGGAGGAGGAGGAGGAGGAGGAGGAGGAGGATGAGGAGGTGAAGGACGAGGAGAAGAAAGAGGTCGACAATAAGGAGGAGGAGGTGATGGTGGACGAGGAGGAGAAAAAGGACGAGGTGGCGGAGGAAATAGAGAAGGGGCCGAGAAGGTGTAGGAGAAGGAGGCGGAGGAAGAGGTGAAGGAGTTGAAGGAGGAGAAGGAGAAACAGGTGGAAGGGAAAGGGATGATGAGGAAGAGGTAAATGAGATGGTTGAGAGGAGTAGGAGGATGATGAGAAGGAGAAGGAGAAAGTAAAAGAGAAAAAAGAGGAGGAGGAGGAAGAGGATGAGGTGGCAGAGAAGGGGAAAAACAAAAGGAGGATGAGGGGGGAATGAGAAGAGAAGGAGGAAAAGTAGGAGGAGGAGGAGTAGGATGAGGAAAGGGACGAGGAGGAGGAGAAGAGCAGTAGGAGGATGAGGAGGAAGAGAAAGATGAGAAGAAGGGGGAGAAGGTGGAAAGATGATAAGGGGGAGAAGGTGGAATAGTATTAAGTGGAGAAGGAGGAGGAAGGGGAGTAAGAGGTGGGAAAGAAAGAGAAGGTAAAGAGGGAAGAGAAGGAGGATGATGAAGAGATGAAGAATGAAGAGGGGAAAGAGAAATATGATGAGGAAGAGAGGACGATGGGGGGAAGAATAAATAGGATGAGGGGAAGAATAAGGAGGATGATTAGGAGGAGGAAGAGACAGATGATGACGTGGAAGGAGGAGAGGGAGGAGGATGAGAAAGAGTGGTAGGAGGAAGAGGTGATGGCGAAGGAGGGGGAGAACAAGGTAGAGAAATGAGGGAAAGGAGGAGTGTGAGGAAGAGGTGGGAGAGAAAGAGGATGAAAAGGATGATAATGAAGTGCTGTGAAAGTAGGAGAAGTAGTAGTTGGATGATTAGGAGAAGGAATGAAGGAGATGAAAAATGAAAAGAGAAATAGATTAATAACTTATCAATGTTTTGGAGGAGGAGAAAGAGAAAGAGGAGGAAGTGGCAGTTATTAAGGAGTGGGGGTGAATAGGTACTGAAAAAGGGGGAGAGGTGTTGGTGGAGAAGGAGGTCGTGGATTTGAGTGAGAGAGAAAGAGGATTAGAATAATGAGGAGGAGGAGGAAAATGAGGATTAGGAGGAGGAGGAGGAGGAAAATGAGGATTAGGAGGAGGAGGAGGAGGAAGATGAAGTTTAGGAAAAGTAGGTGTTGAATGATGTGGAAAAGGAAGGAAGAAAATAAAAGATGAAGAGAGTGATCGATTATTAACTTATTTAAGAGTCTATTGAAATTAACTTATTAAGTGGAGGGTGATGGAGGTGGTAGAGGAGGAGTGTATGGCTTTTAATGGTGGGAGACTCTCACGGGTAGTTCCAACTCGTCATCTAAGCCATATTATGGGGAGAATGGTGGAAAAGTCTCCTAGGTGGGTTCCGAACCACCGGGTAAATGATAATTAAGCTTATGACATCAATTAATTGAAGCATGGTCACCCATCCAATCGCAGTATGGGCGGTCGTGACTGAAAGCGTGACCAATCCACACTTTACAAGATAGGTACTGTATCTGCAAAAAATATTTTTTGTAAACTTTGACCTTGAAAAATGCAATGATTATCTTGAGTAGGGCACACGATGAGGTTGTTGACTTTTTACCCTTTTTTTTAGAATGTTATAAGAAAGGTGTGTTCCAAATTTTAGGAAGTTAGATTTTATTCCAAGGTCTGGTCTTTAATTCCTGGACTATATACTGTATTTAATTATTTTAAAAAGCTTATTCATTACTGAGATTAATGAAACACAGATTTTACACCTACACCTCCCAAATCTTGCCACAGTGAAAAGTACAAAGTGGTTACGTAGCTGCAATGGGCGGAGTAGAGGCCACACTGAGCGAAATCTCTTGGATTAATCGAATGAACGTACGGTGACAGGTGTTCTTAACACACACTCAGCTCGCTACGATAAGAAAGTGATCCCCAACACCTGGTGCGGCTCCCTAACACTTTCATCCGCCATTATTGCTTCTGCGAATGTTTGATTTTGTACGACTCAGATTGCTAGCACTCGTTCAACATCACACAATAAATTAACCACTTGTAATACCATTTAACAACAGCACTTGCTAGTCTCTGTCATTATTCTATTATGAAAGAACCGCGAGAAATATGATAATAATGTTCAAAGTTTCATTGATTTTTATCAAACTCATTATAGACTTTCGTATTACGGAAAATAATTGATGAAGTTTTTTCTCACTGCAATAGATAACATTTCAAAACTCTAATAACGTCCAATACAAGTTTCTAAAAAGTAACAAACAATTTCTGCGAAAATTAAATAAATCCTTTCAGCCAAAGAAACATCTGAACCCAAGTATATCTTTTGAAAGGCTGTGCACACAGTTTTAGGACATAATCGTTCTACTAAGTTTCTTGTATTAAATTTTATTGAAGTATTGAAATTCATTTATTTTTCATCAATAATTTTGTAAAATATGGGGGCTCAAAGTTGAAATTTTGCGTTTTTTGGGGGGCAAATTGATCCCACCTGTTATTTGTAACGTTTTATAATCTTTTTATAACTGGAAGACAACTAGGAGAACAAAATTACATATTTTTCATTTCAATTGAACAATTCGTTTTTTTCAAAATACGAAATAGAAATTAAAAAAATACTGTATTATACCATCTATAATAATAATTTGTACAGTCGAGTAACTTATACATGCTCTCCAAGGAAATAATATTCATGCAATAAAATTATTTAAATAAATTTATTCAACAAAAACCTAAACATTATAGACAAATAATGATACAAATTAAATAATTCTTAACACTAGACTGATTATGAAAAATTTTCAGTTGGTGACACCCACTATATAAATATGTGTCGGTGTGCCACAGGATTAGTACACTAGATAAAAAAAAGCTCTAAAAAAGACCCTAAGAATTATTTGTCATGCACCACCACTTGCAAGTTGTAGACCTCTTTTCCAAAAATTAGGTATGTTGACTCTTCCTTCACTGTATGTTTATGTCTGTTTGGTGTACATGAAGAAGAATCTGGGCAAATATGTTGTGAATTGCAACATACATAATTATGCTACTAGAGGCAGGGAGGACGTGAGAGTGGATTTGCACCGTTATGCTGGCACTCAAAGAAACTGGCAATATATTTCAATTAAATTATTTAATAAACTATCTCTTGAGATCAGACATTTTGAAATTAAACAATTTAAAACATATATTAAAACCATTCTTTTAAATAAATGCTTGTATTCGATGGAGGAATTTTTGGTATAAAGACAAATTGTTTGTTATGTTTCATAGCTTTAATATTTATGAGTGTTATGACATGTAGACATGTAAATTTTTATAACTGATTTTGTGACGATTGTTTTAACATTTGAAAATGTTTGTGGCAATAAAAAATGATTGATTGATAATAGTTACAAAGTTATTAGGAGAAACAATATGATTATAAAACAAAATAGTGTAGGCTTTAATAAATAGTATTCAAATTCAATTGTTTTTATGAGTTTATGAAACAAATTGTTCACTGCGATCTATTCCTTGAGCTGTTAACCATACCCTGATTTTTTTCTTGAAGGTAAGAACTGGGATGATAAGTAATTATTTTTGGTTGCTAGAGTATATTCGCATCCCGAAACATAGTTTCTACAGTAGGAAGCTCCATTGATGAACAAAAAGGAGTATTAATTATATTTCTAATTTATTGTAACTTATTATTGTGTTAAACAGCTTATAATAATGTTTTATTCAAACGAAAAATGATTGAGAAGGAACAAGAAGAAAGGCATATTGAAAATCATTATAGAAAGGAGAGCTAAATATTATCGGACTTACACGACAGTCAGGTTAAAAGAATAATTGAGGGTAAGATCGAGGGTGCAAATTGCAGAGGAAGACCACGACTCGACTACATGACACAAATTGTGGAGGATATTAAATGCAGAACATACCACGAACTGAGACGGAAGGCTCAAAGGAGAGAGGAATAGAGGTCTGCTGCCAACCAAATCAACGGTTGAAACAAAAGTAATCTTGCGTTGCAAGTCAGTGAAAATAAAATTTAAAAAATAATAATACACGGAACTCAATCTAGAGCACAAAATGACTTTAAAAAATACAAAACTGAGTGAAGTACGGTAGGTAAAAAAGACATCTGTTAAAACAATTCGCTCTTTTGACAAGAAGAATAACTGCAAAATGCTTTTCAATAGCAAGCCCTACTGAATCGTACACGTGGCCATTATATTGTTCGGTTACGGCCGCGGGGAAGCCATAAAAGCCGTATCAAATTCTGAACATTATGCGACAGAATGGAACTGAGTGTTCTGGCATTAATTGGGGCATTTGTGACGCCTGTGAAGTTTTCAAGCCAACTTAAAACTGAGCTCGGTTTGTCAAGTTTTCGTGTGTGTTATACCTGGAAGTCCCACAATAATTAAGTTCTCATTCAAGTTGGCACAGAATGGAATTGTGAGTGAACCATCTGCGCCTCTTAAGTTTGTTTGTTTGTGTGTGATTGTTGTGTTTGTTGAATAAGGTCTCTGTGATTTCACTTGTTGTTTTTTGATGTACATACACCTCAATTATTCATTAAATCAAATCATTATTATTTATTTATCCTTCATAACAGAAATACAAAAAATAAATATTCAGAACAATATATCGAATGAAATAAATTAATTCTCATTCTTACATTACATTCACACTGAAATTCTCAATAATACCGTATTTATATTTTTATGATATTTTATAACATGAAATGTACGATATTGATTTTCGACTGACACTATTGGTTTAGAGTTTCTCCTCCCATTTATTGTTTATTTGTTTCTGTTATACATAATTCAAATATTAGCAATTGCATCATTCATTCATTTGATTCGTTACTCTCGACGAACGAGGGCTGAGATTTAATATTTTAAATTCATGCAAATAAGTTCTATACATCCTTATCTATCTCAACTTAGTCTTTCAAATTTAGGCTTTGCCAAATTTCAAATTTTGTTATTTTTTTCATTTACTCGCCGCAATATACCTTAATTTTGACACAACGGCTGAGATTTCCAATTCAGCATTGGCTTTCACTTGTAGTATTAGAAGATTCGTGAAAGCTGGCAGTTTCAAGCCAATTAGTTATTTTAATGTTAAACAAGTCACGCCCACTGGTGGGAGGAGGAACAAGCAAGAATAAGAATCAAATCAAGAACTAAAAACCGTAAACATCTAGAAAGTAACAAAGACGAACGATAGACAAGTAGTCTAGAATTGAAACGTTTTTTGATTAAAAAATTTAAGCTCACTGAAATGCTGTCAAGGTCAGCGAGACAGACACGTAAGTGCCGTTACTGAAATGTAGGCCAGAATTATGATGAAACCAAGTTAGTTGCATTGAATTGGATGAAATAAATTTGTTTACTTAAACTAGTATTGAAATCGTTTTTTACCAACCTAGTTTTCCCCACAGCTTCTAAGATGTTAAATTGTTTGCCTTTGCCAATCAAATTCCGAAATACAACATTTTCTTTAGACTTGAACTTGTTGTGTGCATTATGCAAAATTAGCAAAATTTGAATCTACTTTTTTGGTTTTTCAATCTCTTATATGTTCAATTTACTCTACATTTGAAACTTCTACCGGTCTGACCCACATAACAGGCATCACTGCATTTCAATTTATAAACTCCACTTTTATTCCATACGTCAATTTTATCTTTACTAAACCCAAATACAATCTTTATTATAGGTTTGGTTTGAAAATCTATATAAAAAACCGTTCTATTTCAATTCTTTTCCTAATTTATCAGATACTGGGCCAAGATAAGGTACCGTTATCCATGACCTCACCAGTATCAGTGACAGTACTGATTTATCAGTATCAATAATGCTGGCACTGATTTCTGCTAGTCTCCCACTTATTTTATTTAAAATTTTGTCAACAATGGTCTCCTCATAATATCCGTTCCTAAAAGCTAGGTCAGCCTATCCCTTAACCAATACTAATTCCATTTTAAGTATATACAAAGCAGTATCACAGTCTGAAAAAGTTAATATATCAAGTGTTTCGTCACGGAATACATCACAGATTCCTCGCATCCAAATTGAAACAACTGTATGAAATTCATTTGAATCCACTGTTCACATATCACACTAAATTTATACTCGCTTCAATAATTCACAGAATCACAGCAACATTCTTTGATAGTTGGTTGATTGATTAAACTGAAACTGCAGACAGTTAATCACGAGTGCCCTAATTTTCTGTCATCAATATTTCTTCTGAAAATAAATAAATAACAGCATGGCAACTCGTTCGAATTTATTCGATGGTAGCAGCTCATAATTCATTAATCGTTATTTACAAAAGCTGAGAACATATCGATGAGATATATATAGATATATGTTACAGCCAGAGACCAGGGCAATATCCATTGAGAACAAAGCATGTTTAGGACCCAGGATCGCGCATTCATTGGCTGGTGCGGGTAGCCAATCAGGACCCCCGAACTCGTAGCATATTCAATCAGCCTAATCAGGCTCCTGTTGCATGATTGGGGGTGTAGAGGGGTCCAGCAGTTAGCTTTGTGGTTTGACACAGAAATGCCAACCCGCAACAAAACATTTAACCCCCCCCCCCACCCACCCACCAGCAACTAATCACGTGACCCGTGTGCAAAAACCGGCAGTAAATAAACGACAAACGAAATAATCTCGACAATTTGGTTGGGGGACACGTGAAAAGTCCCACAGGAATTCGTTACTAACTTAAAAATGTGCTTTGAATTTTGGCCACATCTATTTTACAATTCTAGTTATAGTATTTCTTAATATTAACTTTTCAAGTGAATTAAACGACTTGCAGTCAAACGACGCAGTTCGTCATGGAACAAGAAATCCAGGAATGTATTTCTTAAGTTGGCAACCATTAGCTACTACCAAAGACAATTATAATGTAATTTATTTTTTTTTGTGGATGAAGCCCACAGGTCTGAGACCTGTGTGTGGGTAATGAATTGGATGATGGTGATTAATAAGTTGGACCTACAGTTTTAGGTGGGTCCCGAACCACCGGTTATAATAATTTTATTGTCTTTGCTACTACACTTTTGCTACTAGAGCCCTACTAGAGTCTGTTTCTAAAACATGTCGCAGTGTTTTAGAAACGGACGATAAACGCAGTGACGGACGTCTGCTCAAAGTACACGGTAGCATATGGCCTTGTTTATGCAGACGTACGACAAACGCACGTTTCCCACTCCAAGCCGCAGTGCTGCCAACCTTTTACGTTTTATTTTTACATAATGCAAATAAGCAGCGTACAACACAACAGGATCCATGATACTAGAACTACATTGGTACCACTACCACCTCCCACCCTCATCCTTAAGCAAACGCACAACAGAAAATTGAAGATGCACGACATAAAATCAAAATGCACGACAAAAAATGTGGCGACTCAAAGAAATTGCGATGTAGCAAGAAAATAACTTACTACGGTGCCAAACAATATGACCGCTATTGATTGGCCTATTCAATAAATCAATTTCTTTATTGACAGTTAGTAATTAGTTTTTTTGCAGTGATATTGTAATTCATTATTAGTTGATGGTTATTGGACTGTTTGTTTCTTATTGGTTTTACTTGTGTGTGACATAGCTGATTAGTGTGTGCTGTAAGTAATTTGTGTATAAACGTAAAGTGTTGCCAGCATTATTTTAAATTTCTTTGTAGTGGCATAGAAACTTTCTTATTCTAGTGATAGAGCCCATAACAGTAGGTTTTGGAAAGAGGTCTATCAAGTACATCACTAATGTTACTCAACATAACAGATTCCAGAGCATAAAGCTTCAGTAGGACTTTCTTATTTTAGTGATAGAACCCATAACAGTAGGTTAAAAAGATTTTGGAAAGAGGTCTATCAAGTACATCACCAATGTTACTCAACATAACAAATTTTAGAGCACCGAACATCAGTGGGAAGGAAATTGAAAGATCATTTAAACTTGCAAGTTTCACAAAGCCGCGGCAGTACTTTGCTGTTTGTCAATATGTGTATAATCAGCACACTTGACTTAGTCACAAAGGGATGATGCTAACTACAGTAGTCAAAGTTCTCTATCAACCGCCGTCAATACTCTCCCCCCTCCCCATCATCAACTACCCCCCCCCCCCCCCCAACATCAATGGCGGCAACTTTCATATTGATTGCATCAGTTCGGCTCAACTTTCCTGGTTGAAATGATAGATATAGATAGAGGCAGAATGATAAGAAGAGAGATAGGTAGCGAGAATTGGTTTGTAACAAGGCCTCAGTAGATAGTATAAGTTAGTCTATATAGTGAGGACTTGGTTGGAAGCTCGTCAAGAGTGGGAAACAATAAATTATGGTGGCTACCTTTGGTGTTCAACCATCTAGAAAGTCTTTGCAAAAGTGGGCAATTAATTATTCAGATAGCTATGAAATAGTGGACCATGGTATGGACCTATTGGACCTTTATGAACACATGGATAATTTAATTATCTAATTTATTTCAATAAATTTTGTAAAAAGCTATTTATTCGTTGGTTAAGTTCATGGGAGCCTTATCGTTTACCAGTAACAAATCGGTAACGGTACATTTTGCCGCAAATTAAAGCGTCTGATTAGTTTATTCGAAGTCATGGACGTTCAAAAATTGGAATAGATAAATTGAAAGCCTTAGTCTAAAGTAGAGATGAGGCGTATTTACTGGAACAGGTATTTTTACTGAGTATTTGAACGTACGGACTAGCACCTAGTATTCGAAGAACAAAATACTCAGATATCTGTGAGTATTTCTAGAAGCTAGTAAACTACGCGACTTCAAGTCCTCACTCCAATTTTCGGAGTGGGAGTGGAGCTTTGTAATTTGCAGTTGTACAGTAGCTATTAATAGCTCATTTCTCGTTATAGAACTATTCAACTACTCACTCAGTCTTTCTCGCTCACTCACACGCTCTCTCTCTATTCACTATACTCGATTGTAGGCGCATGCGTCTAGATTGTCTTTGGTTGCGTATGGCGTACGCGCGTACTTTTCCAGTACACATACTTCTTGAGTACTTGAGTACGAGTACTAAAAAGTAGTTTGTTACTCAAGCGTCTCAAGGTCTTGCCGTCCGCGTCTCATTTCGCTTCACCACATTTGAGAGCAACTCAATAATTAGATTCGTGCTGTATTTAACACGAGTAATAAAGATTCGTGCTGTATTTAATGTGAGAAACAGTACCAGTACCGCAGTACGATACTCTCTTGTACGTGTACTCTTGTACGTCTACTCTGGCAAACTGGCTAATATAAAATACTACCTAGTATTTTGTACAGGTATTAGAACGTACTAGTACTCGGAATACTTAGTATCAGAAAAACCTAGTACGACCCATCTCTACTCTCTTGTACATGTACTCTTGTACGTCTACTCTGGCAAACTGGCTAATATAAAATACTACCTAGTATTTTGGAACAGGTATTTGGAATAGGTATTAGACCGTACTAGTACACGGAATACTTAGTATCAGAAAAACCTAGTACGACCCATCTCTAGTCTACAGTAGAATTCCTTTGATCGGTTAACGGTAAGGTTCTCAAGAGATCAACCAATTAAAGACAGACAGGCGCAGACAAAAAATGATTATAGTTTTTAAACATAACTTGTAAAGAACTTAGAAAATAACCATGATTTATGGAATCATAACAGAAACCAAATAAAAATCATATTCTCTTACAGACAGTGTTCCCCACTGCAAGCAATTTATTATAATTTATTTGAGGATTTATTTCCAAATTGTTGTATTAATTGACAATTTCCTATAAAAATGATTTATTATCATTCATATGAGCAGGGGTTACAGTGATTACATACTTTGCACATCTAGCACCTTTAATACACAGAAAACAATTAACCTTTCATAGAGAAGGGATTGTAACAACAGGTAAGGGCAGATATATCTATATTTTTAATAGTGGACTATGCGTCTACATTCATTAATTGACTTCATTGAATACCTGTTCATTTTTGAAATTCGGAGATTATTAGAACTCGTGGCTAGAGAATAAGGCTCTCTTATTCTAGCAACACCAATGTATATTTGGATATGATATGTAATTTTTGTTACTATTATTGTATTGGCAATAAAGAATACTATTTCTATTATTATTATTATTATTATTATTATAATTCATTCCAGTCACAATAGAATACAAACAACAAGGACAGAGTAACGCCAGAGCCTAGTATAGAGCAACAGCGAATATAAATTAAATTCTCTTTGAAAGGAAGGGCAAGACCAATAAGAACATGTTTGGCATTCCTTGCTTTAGTATAGTCTAGTAGATACTGTAATTCGACAAATTAAAAGATTAAATTACACCAGATTCTTGGATATTGTTATTTTTGAAGGATCCAAATAATAATAATTGAGAGCACGAATTTAAGTGTGTAAAAGATAGTTTCACGATTTTTTTCTTTATTTCAGGGGTAGGAACTTGACCTCCTGTGCCCTTCTTTTATGTATAGAGGCTAGTAACGATTACAATATATCAGTGAAAATGACCAAATAATAAATAATTTACATAATTTTCTCCAAAGGGAGCAATTTTGAACAATCAATGGGTCGGATAAGACAGTGGTTAATTTTCGTTATCAAGACTGCCATAATCATTCAATTTAAATTAAAAATTCATCTAAAATAAAAATATCCTAGAGCGAATGCAAGGTGATTTTTCCCATCATTGGCAGTTTTTCATAACAACCCTTTTTTGTGAGAATGTGGAGAAACAATCAACTATCAACTGTAAATTGAAATTGATTGCTTTTTCAAATTAAAATGTATAAAACGACAAAAACTCTCGCTTCTATAGGAAAAAGCATTCTGAGATTGATGAAAATCTTCTGAATTCGCAGAAAATGGATGTTTATCACACGCTGTTTATCTTGCAAGGGTGGAATATAACATTGTATGCTCTGAAAACAGCACTTCCCAGAAAACACTGATGGTTGAATGTATAGAGTCCACTTATGCACTAATTGGAATTGAGTTTTCTTGGAAAATAACATTCTGTAGAAAAACGATACTTTGTAAACAAAAGCCTACTGAACGAAAATAAGACATATCTGGGGAGTTTCTAAATATCCATCGTATATGATAAACAGCTACATGCTGTTATCTGTCGACGAAAGTGTAACGCTAGCAAACAGGGGAGGAGGAGGAGGAAGAAAAAGAAGAAAAATAATATACAGTATATATATTAGGGAAGTGATAGCCGCGAGGCGTAGCAGGTTCTCAGACCTATGTGGGCTTCATCCTCAAAAAAAAAGTTTTTTGTGAGAATGTGGAAAAACAATCAGCTATCAGACTGTAAATTGAAATTAGTTATAAAGGACTATTCACACCGTCCTTTATAATTGACAAGTTGTAGATTAAATGCAATCACACTCACAAAGACGAATTATTATCAAGAATGCACAGTCTTCGAACGAAAGTGACAGTTACAGGAACTGCCGCGTTTAGTCTATTTTGCTCAATGTTCGTTCAAACTGGTACTGCCTCTGTGCACTGTGCTCTCGGTACTCTAAACCCCAACCAAACTAGACTGACTGACTGACCACGCCCAAGCGATATTCAAATAATCCATGGAAATTTCTAAACGTTTCCACCACTTTCTGCAGTTTACTATTCCTTCTTTTTCAATCTACCACCTTCTATGAACCATTATGTCCTTCCATGGAAATATAATGATGCCAAATGTGATGAAACAGGATGAATGTGATCGAAATCACATTTATTTCCTTAACCTTATCAACAACAGTTTCTAAAACTGTTCTAGAATAATCTGGTAAGTTCATAAAACTACCATGTACGAAATTTCAACTTTTTTAACCGATCAGTTTTCGAGAAACGGTGACGATTGAGTCAGTGATTCATTGGTATTTTGCTTCTATATATAAATTACTCATATTATTTGAAAAAATTGTGTACTCATGTCTTCACTCTCATAATTTATTAAACTGTGAAAAACGACACACTTATTGCTCTTGTAGCCTAATGATGAAAATGACCGTGCTTCAATGACTTGATGTTACAAGCTTTATTATCACTTACCCGGTGGTTCGGAACCCGCCTAAAATAGTAGGTCCACCATGTTCCCCGTAACAAGGCACAAACGGCGAGGTGGAACTACCCATAAGGGTCTCCAACCATTAAAAGCCATACGCTTATTATTATTATGATGAAATAAATTATTTAAAATTCATTAAATCCATGATTATTTTAATTTTTCACACAAAACAATTTTTTGTTGAACTTTTCATACATTTTCATTTAGCAAGAGCAGAAAACTGTTTTATCGAAATTTCATCAAAATGAATCTTGAATTTATGTTTCACAAAACAATTGTTTCTGTTGAATTTAAATGTAGTTTTACTTAGCAAGTGCAGGAAACTGTTCTATCGGAACGTTATCGACAAAACTATGAAGATAGAGATTGCCTCGTGTTGGCTGATGTCAAAACCAGAGAAACCTAAAATAATGCGATTATATTTATATAACTGCAGATAGTTGAACGCACTTTTTTGCACTGTGAATTAAATTTCTTGTTTCCCGATAAAGAAGAGACATTGAAAACATCAGAGAGTTATTTATTCAGGGATAAAATACTTCCACGAGCAGGCAATGAATTCTATTTCTTTCCAAAGAGAAAACGCTTTCACCTCTATCGTTTGTTAGAGAGCATTCAAACAATTTTTTTCAATCCCTTTTTCACTCTCCAATTTTTAACTCAACTGTTCCACTATTAATCCGCTTATCTCTGATATTTCATCAGTTCAACTAAGTATGCACTTCACATGTTCCAATACATAATTATTTTTTCTTAAAATTTATTGTCAATATCATCTTTAAAATGCACATTATTAGTGAAAAAATGAAGGTTCACCTAACTTATACCAAAAGGTCATCAAATCTTTCTTGCTAGCTTGGAGACTGTTATTTATAATGAATTGTCATGTTATTACCCTTTCTTCTTTCATTCCCCCTTTTCTTCATCATCTCTTCCATTTTTCTTCTTTTTCTTCCCCTTCTTATTCACATCCATTTTCTTCTTTTTCTTCCTCTTCTTATTCGCATCCATCTCCTTCGTCTTCTCCTCCTTATAATTTTCCACCATCATCATCTTCTCCTCCTTCTTTTTATTTCTCTTCTTATTCGCCTCCATCTTCTTCGTCTTCTCCTCCTTATAGTTCTCCACCATCATCATCTTCTCCTCCTTCTCCTTTTTATTTTTCTTTATCACCTTCTCCTCCTCCTCGTCCTCCTTCACCTCCTCCTCAAAATTTGAAAAATTTCAAGAAACGTTTCCAATACTGATTATTGTTTTTGATGTAGCAGAAGTATTCTATTTTGTATTCAATAAAGTTGAATTTCTATTTCAATATCCTAGTCAGAAATCAATCTTATTTTATACTAAAAAATTGTTGATACAGGGATGTGAATTCTAATAATTGTGATAATATCTTCTTGGAAATGCATACCAACTACATCACTATTAATACAAAAAATAAAGAAACATTACCTTGGAATTTGCTTCAATTTTATATGAGATTTATTGATACATGAATGCCTTCATAACTTGTGAGCTTATCTTTTTAAAAATGGATACCTTTTACATCGGTAAATGACTATAAGCAATATAAGCAATACAAAAAACAGGTCAAAAAAGAGTACAGTACCTTAGAATTCACTTTAATTTCATTAAACACTGATAGGGATTTATAAATTGTGAGAATATTTTCTTGGGAATGGATACCTCCTACATCCCTATAAACAATTCCAAGATATCAAAAAAGATTGCTCTGGAAATGGAAAAAGAATCAAATAGGAAATAACTTCCTCATTTTATTTCCAGAATTTTCCACTGGCTTCAAAGATGTACGTTTATATTACAAACAAGGAGTTATTGTAGCTTATTTTATGAGAATTGTAAGGCTTATGTGCCGAGTGTGTGTGCGTGTGTGCGTGTGTGTGTGTGTGTGTGTGTGTGTGTGTGTGTGTGTGTGTGTGTGTGTGTGTACGCGTGTGAAAGTGAGAAGCGAATTCTCAAGAGTCTGATCCTTCAGGTACAATTTGCAAGCGGGAACGGTGCGCGAAAATAAATGGGCTTATATTGGAAAGTTCAACTGGGAAAAGTCAAAAGCGTGGTGAGAGAGGTAACAGAAGTACAGGAAGAGAGAGATAGAGTAAGAGAGAGATAAGAGTAAGAGAGAGATCGAATGAGAAAGGGGTGTGAGTGAGAGTGGGAAAGCGAAAGTGAGAGTGTGTGATTGAGAAGCAGGGAGAGCAAATGTGAGAGTGTGTATGAGAGAGAAAGAGTGTAGAGAATGTGAGAGTGTCAAAGAGAGAGAAAGAGAGTGTAGAGAATGTGAGAGAGTGTCAAAGAGGGAGAGAGTGAATGAGTGAGTGAACAAATCGTTGAAATAAACCGTGATCTTAGCAAGTCGCGAGGAGGCGCAGTGAATAAAGTTACATGCCGCAGATATTCAAATCATGATTCAAAGTTTATAAGTTGTGAGCCGAGAAAGCATATGCACACAGCTATACGTTTACAGCATAAATTTGCAACTTCCACCGTCGGTGATCAATTATTTAGCGTGCTTTCTTGTGTTATATCAATTTGTAGCTTCTTCAATAGAACTGCTGCTGAGAAATCAGTTCAATTGTACAGGAATAATAATTGTGAGGAGTTTTTGTAGAGATTGTTGAGTCACTGACTTTTGTAAATACAGAGAAAAAAAACAATCTCACATTATAAATTAGTTATTTAATACATTCTTAGTACATTCTAAGACCCCAGAAACCAGATTATCATGGAGAATTATAGAGAAACTGTAGGATATAGAGCAGTAATTGTGAGGAGATAGTTCTGTAGACACTGTTTAGTCACTGACCTTTTCATGTACAGAAAGAAATTCAGTCTTGCATTATTGTAGTGAATATGAGAATGAAAATAGTGAGAAACAAGGACAGTGGTTCTCGGTGTTATCTGCTATGTAAATGTTTACTTCTAAGCAATTAATTACTCTGCTTTTGACACTTTTATGGTGTTTTCATGGTAATTTGTAGAATGTTCTAGTTGTTTGATTAGAAATTAATGGAGTCTTATCGAATATTGTGGAAAGTTCGAGTTTCCTTGATTGTTTATTTTAGAAATCGGTAGAAGTTGGTCGAGAAATCTAGAGATATCTCAATTGTTGAAAAAACTATTTAAGGCGAACGCATTTGTAGAAACTAGTTCAGTTGTCTTGTTTGAGATTCATCGTGATAAACAAGTTGTGACAGTTCTATCTATTGTGCCTCTATAGTGATAATTACAGTATTTCTCAGTGACAGTTCCCATTAATACAGACAGTGCAATCCCGTTGGCGCTATTGCAAACCCTCTAATGAACTTTCGTTGTCTATAGTGATAATTCTTTTTCCTATTACTGTATTACGGAATTGTGCTATGTAAGTTAATTATTCTTCCTCGGCGTTTCTTTCTGAATATTATTGGACAGTTTATTGTACAGTTATTATCTAATATTAGATCGGCCTTTTGACATTTAGTGATTGATTTTTGTACAGTTTATTAAAAACTCATTATCAGTTGAACAATATCGTGTTATCTGTTTTCAATTGCTTATTTTTCTGTAAGAAATTACTGAACAGTGTGAGTTGTAGATTATTTGTGTTAATAAAGTGCAAGTCATAAATTTAAGGGTTGCCAGCGTTATTTTAGACATAGAACCCGTAACATTATAAATAATTAGTTTTTGGCAACATTTTGAAACACCAGGAACCATGTTATCAAGGAGAATGATAGAGAAAATGTAGGATATAAACCAGTAATAGTGTTAGTGAGATAGTTCTGTAGAGATTGTCGAGTCACTGACCTTTGAAGATACAGAAAAAAATCAGTCTCACATTATTAAAAATTTGTCTCATTCTAAGAAACTAGAATCCAGATTATCAAGGAGAATAATAGAGAAACTGTATAGGATATGTAGTAGCAGGTGGGATGGATTAGGGAAGTTGAAGAGGACTTGAAATAACAGGAAATATGTATGCTTGTGCTGTATCATGCCATATTTACAAATACCAAAAAAAAAAAAAAAAAAATAACTATCATACAATATTACAAGTAATACAAATTTTGAACACGAAGTAATTTCCTTTCAGAGGAAGTGATAGCCGCGAGCCGTAGCAGGTATCTGTTCAAACAGATAGAGATAAGCTGCGTTCTCGTAGGTCCTGTTTGTAACGGTGACCGATTACATTGGCCAGCAAAAGACACTGTTCTCTGCTGTAAAATCACTTCCCGGTGGTTCGGAACCAACCTAAAACTGTAGGTCCAACTCATCAATCACCATCATCCAACTCATTACCCACGCTTAGGTCTCAGACCTATGTGGGCTTCATCCTCAAAAAAAAGAATGTCATATGTCATATTATTTTTGAAATAATTCTTTTAATTTGAAAATAAACTGGAAATAATTTATGACGATTTGAAAACAAAATCAACAAAAGAACAAAATCTAAAGAAACTTGACGGAATAAAAACAAGATTTAAAGACAACCGACAGACAAAATAAGAAGAAAAACAGAGATCAGAACGAATGAAAAAGTAATGGACAATGCGGAAAGAGAACTCATCACGGAGGACCAGGAAATGATTGACTATATATATATATATAAGTGGTCCAATGAGGCCGCTAAGCAAAATAATATCAGGTAGTTATTGGAAGTTATATACTGTAATAACATTTGACTTAATTCATGCATGATCAATCCATCAATCCCGTTTCATAATAAACCTATTACAACACTGCTGGCAAATTTCGATGCAGGCTCAAGAACAATTCAGGATTTCTCAAATTCAGTATCAACTAAAAGATAGATAGTTTATTCTCAAATAAATTTACAACAAAAGAACATTTCAATGTCTTACAACTATTAGTAGTCGAAAGAAACAAATTAAATATAAGCTATATAGAAACTAAATAAAGAATAAGGAATAATATTATTTACTGTAAGAATTTTTGAGAACATACATTCCAGCACACAAGGCACGCTTGTGGACCGCTGGAGGGAGTCGATAGCAAAATACAAAAAAATTAAAACTTGAATAAACTTCCACTTTATTGTTTCTCGGACAATACATGAAGTATTGAAATGTAGTTTATGAAGTATAAGTATGTAGAAATGTAGAAGTATGTAGAAATGAACTATATGAAGCATAGAAATGCACTATAATTGTTTCATGACCAATTAAGAAAATGAAATCCGAAAAACAACATTTATATTCTTTTTTCGAAATGAAAACATTTCAAGTGATTAAAATACTGCTACATGGCCTCCGGATACTTTTTCATAGACGAACGGCCACTTTGCAAGAATAAAAAACCTGCATTTCAACAGGAGAACGGATCAATAACTGATCAATTAAATTATTGGTAGATTAGCGATTCTTGTGTATTTTTTCCGGTAGATGCATCAAACAGGTACAAAAATGCAGTGTGTTGATTGGTTCAGATAAAAATGCGTGAAACGTATCTTTTGGTGCAGACTTAATCATGATGAAAACCAGCTACTACTCGAAAAAATATTGCCTTTGTCAAAGTGAGTGCTGGGAGATGTATTTCACACATAAAAGAACAAGGAAATCCTGTGATCAACACTTATTAGATAGTCATTTACAGTCATACTGTAGTTATAAGTTATTTATATCTCTATATCTATATCTCTCCTCAAAATAACTGGTAATAGTCCGATTAAGAGGAAAATTTCCAAGAACACATATATATTTTTTCTTTCTTTCTTTCTGAGGATGAAGCCCACATAGGTCTGAAATTAAGATAACGGAACACGCCAATGTGTTTTTAAAAAGCATTTATTTGAACAAAATCGGTCTACTGACCAGCATAGTAACAGTACGTGAACAAGAATGACGACTGAACTAATTTTACAAGATGTTTTATAATCTAAGGAATGCTTACTATGCTATTGTACTAATCTATTGTTCCATATCTATAAAACTCCTCCCTCCTCAAGATGAAGGTGTCCTCACCTTCATGTAGGTATAGGTAGTTGAGGGGTGAGATGAATTCCTGCTGTATCCCAACTTACTTGTAATTTATCCAAAACATGTTTATTATTTTCTTTTTGCTCTAAGTAAAAATTAAGTTTTGTTTTTATATAATGAAATACAATAATACAAATAATAATTATCAAACTTATGACTAATACAAACATAATATAATCTGAAAATGATCTACTAATTGGATAGTCTTCAATTAATCTTAACGGTTCTAATTCAGTGTTTGCTCTATGAATCTCATCAAAAGTTAGATTAGTAATAATTTTATTAACATGTGTTGGTATTTCTGTTGGAAATATAACATTACTTTCCCAAAATGAATATGGTTTGCTATAATTGAAAATTTTTTCAGTTTTGTCAAGAGTAATCAATTGTGTTGATTTTGGATAAATGGTAATATTCCTGATTTCTTTAACTACAATGATTTCACTTACATTAAACATTAAATATTGATTAATAATTGGAATATATTTAACAAAAGGCTTATAATCATTTATAACTAAAGTTCTACAACTACTCAGTTTCTTATCAGCTATAACTTCTCTTATACATTTATCTAAAATTTTTGTCGCATTCTTACAATAATATTTATTATTTAATAGTGTGCAATCGCCTGTTAATAATTCTTTTCCTCGAATTACGAGAGAAGGATGCACGTGAGTAGTTACAATTTCGTCATTTGTATTAACTGGGTACGATAGCATAAAAATTGTTTCATACATAGGAGATTCAATAGGCAATTGTATGAAATAAGAGATGAATTCATTATGAATAGAACAATGTACATTTCCTAATTCCCATAGTATTTCTGGCTCATCAGAAATTAAGCTAACTCTAATAGATTTCATTACACGAGACAATTCTTCAAAAGTTAGTATGCTAGAGTGAATTATGTTTAATTTACAAAATTCCAAACTTGTTTCAATATCATCTATCTTATTATGAATGAGCGTAATTGTGTTGAATAAAATATGGTGCTGTTCATTTAGCTCAACTGAATCAAATTTATTGCTTACTGAGTTGAAATAGTTATTGAGTTTCTCATTGTTTGAATGGATTACATCAATGCCTTTGTTAAATCGACTGATCAAATTTTTATTAATTGACAATTGATTCTTGATATCATGTTCTAAATAGAATTCATTTGAGTGAACTTTTTGCAAAATTTCATCATATCTTGCTTTATCGTCAGCATCCATATTACCAGTCAACCAAGAGATAGCAGAGCCTAACCCATTAATAAGACCTCGTTTTATTCTATACTTATTAAGTAAAATATGATCAAATTTCAGCTTTACATGTTCTAAATGCAATTTAAGTAACCTAGTTTTGTTTTTGTCCTTTTCTTTCGTATTCAGTAGATTCACTGAGTGTTCAAGTTTCATCAACTCACTATGTAAGGATGTTGTGTTGATGTGGTGTACATACGTGTAGGTTCCATTGATAATGAAGGCATCTTGAATCCTAATCGGGATTATTCCTGGTGTTTTACTCAAGTCGGTCGTTCTGAAGGCCTTTGCTGGTGCTAGGTTGTGGATTATCGTTAGAATGATGAGTAGCATCTTGTCCTGAAACAGATTCCTTATTTTTAACTACTTTTCGTGGTCTTTTGACGCGATTTGGATGAACTTTAAAGGGGCGTTTTTGAATTGCTTTCAGATTCATTGCTCGATTTGTATCTTGATTGTAGTTTACTTTGAAGAATTTCGGTTTATTTTTCTTGTTAAATGTCGTCTTTATGTAGGCGTTTTCAGGGATTTCAATATCTTTTTCGCGATTTTTATTTAGTCGTTCAGTTCTGCTCTCTTTTTCAGCTTCTAATTTACTTTTTATAAATTTGTGGACTGTTTTGAGTCGATCTAAGTACTCGTTCGCTCTTTCTTCAGTTACTAATGTATTTGTCAAATCGTTCATGTATGGATTTTTCGATACACCATATGTGATTTCCATTGGAGTTAATTTAAGATTAGAGTTGAGTGTGTTGTTGAAGGCGATTAAAGCTAATTTCATGTTTTCTTCTGTTTTTCGGTTTTTGTTCTCCAGTTGAAGGGCGTTAAGGATTTCTATGAGTGTGGAGTGCGCTCGTTCGAGTAAGCCTTGTGAGTCAGGGTGACCAGGTGTTACATAGTAAGGTTCGATTCCATATAGTTTGAAAAATTCTCGTAAACTAACATTGTCAAATTCTCTGCCATTGTCCATTTGAATTATTTGTGGCGTAGGAAAAGATGAGAGATAGTCAAAAATGTGATTCTGAATTTCCAATTGATTTAAACTTCCTAGTGGATAAGCCAACAGTCTTTTCGAGAAGCAATCAATAACTGTTAAAAATTTTATTTTATTGAATTGAAAAGTATCAATTTGTAGTTTTTCGAAAGGTTTTTGTGGCGTAGGGGCGATCCTATATTCCACTTGAATTGGGTTCCTATCATATTTCACTTTCAAACATATCTGACATTTATTGATGTAGTCTGTAATATCTCGAAGCATTGATGGCCAATAGTAGGTTTTCCGAATGTGATTATAACTTTCATTTATTCCTCGGTGACAAGTTTTACCACAATGGTAGTTAGCAACAATTTCTTTCTGTTCATCTTGGTCTGTAACGTCAAGGTTGATTTTCTTATAGCACTTTAGTTTTATTGATTTGAAGGAATCCTTGATTACATTCAAAAAGCTATGGAGTATCATTTCATAATCTAATTCTAATGATCCTCTCTTAGAACAAAATATTCCATAGGTCGTATTTGGAATTAGATATTCGAGACATTTATTGTTTATTTCTTCTATATCGAACGGATCCAATATATAAAAGGTCAATCTGGTTTTTCCGAAAAATTTCTGTATTTTGGGCGGTTGGTTACCACGTTCTAAAATTAATTGATTGTGTTCTATATTCATGATTTTATCTTCTTCCATTATTGCAACTTGGCTGTTTGAACTATCTTGTGAATGAATTGTTACATTGATACTAGCTACTTCATCATTATTTTCATGATTTTCATTATTCTCATTATTTCCTGTTCCATATTCTTGAAGAAATTCGTCTAGAACGTCTTGAGCAAGATCTGGTGGTGAGTCTACCATGTTGATTGGCTGCTGTGGAATCCTGGAAAGCGCATCTGCTACATAGTTTGTTTTTCCTTGCACATATTTTATTTCAAAATCAAATTCTTCTAAGTAGAGTTTCCAACGTATTAGCTTTGAATTCGGTTCTTTAATATTATGTAGCCACTGTAAGGGTTTGTGATCAGTCTGTATTAAGAATTTTCTTCCATAAAGGTACGGGCGGAAATGTTTACATGACCAAACTATTGCTAGTAATTCTTTCTCAATAGTTGATAAGTTGACTTCATGTTTGTTAAGTGTTCGGGAGGCATACGCTATGGGTAAATCCTTTCCATCAAACACTTGTGAGAGTACTGCTCCCATCGCAAAATTACTGGCATCAGATGTTAGTATAAACTGGCGTGAGAAATCTGGTAATTGTAAGATTGGTCCGTTTTGCAACATAAGTTTAAGTTTTTCAAAAGCTTCTTTAAATTCACGATTATTTGGGTTGAATGTTTTATCTTTGCTGAGGGCTACTGTAAGAGGTTTTGCGATTTTAGCATAATCTCGAATCATTTTTCTGTAGTATCCAGTGAGTCCTAAAAATTGTTTAACTTCTTTTACTGTTTGTGGTAGTGGAAAATTTTTGACTGCTTCTATTTTTGCAGGGTTTGGTTGTATGCCTTTTTCTGAAATAATGTGTCCTAAGTATAGTAGTTCTCTTTTGAAAAATTCTGTTTTATTAAGTTGGATTTTTAAGTTATGTTCTCTCAATTTTTCAAAAACAGATTTTAGATGCTTGAGGTGCTCTGTCAGGTTATCCGAAAATACAATTATGTCATCCATATACACTAAAACATTTGGCATCTTAGCAAAAATCATATCCATACATTTTTGAAAATGATTTGGGCTGTTTTTCAATCCAAAAGGTAAACGAAGAAATTCATAATGACCATTTTCAGTGGAGAATGCTGTTTTTGGAACAGAGTCTGGGTGTAGTTCAATCTGGTGAAATCCGGATTCTAAGTCTATTGCTGAGAAATAAGTTGCACGTCCTATCTTTCCAAATAAGTCTTCAATGTTTGGTAAGGGATATTTTTCATCAATCGTCTTCGAATTTAATTTCCTGTAATCCAGTACCATTCGTATCTTTCGCTGGCCTGAGGCATCTGGTTTTTTTGGCACTACCCAGATTGGGGAGTTGTAAGGAGAATTCGAATTTTGAATAATTTTGTTCTTCAATAATTTTTCTATTTCTAATTGAATATCTTCCCGAAATGCTTGAGGATATCTATAGTTCTTAGTATATACTGGAGTGTCATCTTTTGTGACTATTCTATGCTTCAGCAGGTTAGTGCTACAGGATGTATCATTTTCTTGTTTTATGAGTTCTGGAAACTGTTTCACTAAATTTATGATATTCGACCGTTCTTCTTCATTCATATGATCAGTGCGTATAAGACTTGGAATTTCATCTAAAAGCTTTGAACGTTTTGACTGACAGGTTTTATTAATATTTTTACAATCACTAATGGTATCCACTTGTTCTATTTCCATAGGTTCAGGACTAATGGTCATGAGTTCCTCGGCGAAAACTAAGCATAAACATTCGTTTTTTTCAATAGTTACTAGTCCTTCTTCAATTCTATATTTATCGTTATTTACTGCTTTGACTAATCCTTCCTTCAATTTTGAAGATGACTTCACTGGGACCGAGATCAC
This sequence comes from Conomelus anceps, assembly GCA_948455865.1. Taxonomy (NCBI): domain Eukaryota; kingdom Metazoa; phylum Arthropoda; class Insecta; order Hemiptera; family Delphacidae; genus Conomelus; species Conomelus anceps. The sequence continues at coordinate 5,158,582 of OX418219.1, forward strand.
ATTGAAGCCTGGTTGAAGAGTAATGCTCTTATTATCTAAGGAGAATAGCAATTCCTTAAATCCATTCTCGTATTTTAAAACGTTTTCACTAAAATCTACATTTGCTTTTATTGCACTTAGTGTTTCATGGCCGAGAAGTATGTCATATTTCGGTGAGAATTCAAATAGATACATTTTTATTTTGTATGGCTTAGAAAAGATGTCTTCTGATTCGAAAAAAATATACTCTTGTCCTTTGCTTTCTCCATTTGGAGTTTTGACAATAAAATCTTCTCTGTACCTAGTAAAATCTGGTGAGACTAAGGACGGATTAACGTAGTTTTTGAGTGAGCCTGTGTCTACTAGCCATTTGCGATTTTTCTTATCACAAAAATACGGGAGAGATTTGTTTAGAATTTTCAAATCGAATTGTTTGGGGGGTCCTCCGCATAGCTGGGGCCTGACTCTAAAAAATGATCGGTTAGCTTATTGATTGAGTCAGTCAGAGAGTTGATTTGAGATTGCATATTAAGTATTTGCTCTTGTGTGGAATCCTTTTGTTGTGTTTCTTCCAGATAATTTACTTCATATGGTGATCTGTAATTCCTCATTTTCTGTACAGGGTCTGTCCTTTGTGTACGCATTGATACAGTATTGGATGAGTTCCATTGTGCTTTGTTATTATTTAGTGGTTGTTGTTGAAAGTTTTGTTGTGGAAAATTTTGTCGTGAAAAATTTTGTTGTGAAAAATTCTGTTGTGGAAAATTTTGTTGTTGAAAATTCTGTTGCGGAAAGCTTTGTTGAAAATTTTGACGTTGAAAGTTTGGTTGATAGAATTGTTGATTTTGTTGAGATCTAGGTTGTGAAAATTGTTGTCTACCATGAAAATTTCTTGAAAAATTCTGGAAAGGTTTTCCTTGGGTCCATTGTTTCTGATTGTTTCGTTCGAAATTTGGAATTTTAAAAGAATTGGTTGCCTGTGTAAATCCACTATCGTGTCTGTTCATTGTATCAATAGTGGTGTTGAAGCGCAATTGTTGTAATATAATACTACAGTCATTAATCAATTTACTTCTAGCATCATCCAAGTTTTGTACTTGCAATACTTGTAGATGAGATCCTAGAGTTGGGTGTACACCATGAACAAAAGTATTAACTAGAGTTGCGTTAAGCTGTTGAGTTAAATTTTCTAATAAAGTTCCGGATACACCATCCAACTTATATCTGGTTAATACATGCGTGCGTTTTTCATCTAATCTATTCAAAAATTCAATTGGATGTTCTTTATAGTATGATTTCATTACAGCTAATTCTGCTATCAATTCTGGTACAGATCTATTATCAGCAAAATTTTGTTTCAAGGCATTAACTAATTCAGCGATATTAGAGCAAGAATTATTATAGGCTACTGCTTCAGCTGGTCCATCAAGGTGGTTCATGGCCGCCTTGAAAAGAATCCAATGATTTCCATCTCTTTCTACTATATTTTCAGCACAATATGTTCCAAATAAATCTTCACAAGTGGAGATAAATTGTGGAAGTTTGTATGAAGTTCCATCATATCGAGGGATGTACTTTAAAAGTTCATGAGGAAGAGGCTTATTTATCTCCGCCATTCTAGAATTTGAAAAATTTGTTTCTAACCTTGATGACTGGATGACGGAATAACTCGCACCTGGGGTGGCGTGGTGATGAGCTTCCGGGTCTTCTTCGTTGTCCGTTGATGCTGGGCTGCTTATTAACGGCCGGTTGACGTTATATTTGTCTGCCAGGATGACCACTTGGCTGCTTCCGTTTAGGGTTGTTGATGTGGATGAGGAGTTAACACTCGCGTTTTCACTACTCGAGACTATTGGTCGCGAAATAATAAGTTAAAAGAACTTAATGAAAACGTCCACAGTTCCTGTGCCGGGCGCCAATTAAGATAACGGAACACGCCAATGTGTTTTTAAAAAGCATTTATTTGAACAAAATCGGTCTACTGACCAGCATAGTAACAGTACGTGAACAAGAATGACGACTGAACTAATTTTACAAGATGTTTTATAATCTAAGGAATGCTTACTATGCTATTGTACTAATCTATTGTTCCATATCTATATAACTTGAGACCTGTGCGTGGGTAATGAGTTGGATGATGGTAATTGATGAGTTGGACCTACAGTTTTTGTGGGGTTCCGAACCACCGGTAAGTGATTTTACAGCAGAGAACAGATTCCATGTATCATTCGTCTGTAGGCTATGTAATTTCGATAACTCACGGATAGAAATTAATTTCTATTTGGAATAGATTATTAAATTTTAGACTATTATTATTAATTTATTGATACAAGAGCATCAAATTGAATGGAAAAGAATTTGACTCATAGTAATTCAATAAAATCCTTTCGCGCTTCTATAATATAATTTTTCAAAATAATTCGAAAGCAACATCTTCATTGATCTTAGACCTTAGACGATTATTATCATTAATTCCTGGATATATGAGCATCACATATAATATGGACGGGAATTAACTCATATTAATTCAATAAAATCCTTTTGCGCTTTTATAATAATATTTTTCTAAATGAATAATAAGACGAAATTGTTACAACCACATTTATCAAAAATACTGAGAAACTATTTTCGGATGTAAACCATTATCAATCTCAATCAAGCAGAGTAGCTTAATATATACTCAGCATGGAATGATACTATTGGCTAAGCGAGAAAGAGGTTGACCTTCATTGAAGGTGATGATTGGCTGACAAGTCACGCCCCCTGGTGGGAGGAGTAACAAGCAAAAATTCCAAAAAGGAGATTCAAATTTTGCAGAGAATCTCATTGATAATGAACACAAGTTCAAGGCTGAAGGAGATGTTGAATTTCTGCATTTGATTGGCAAAGGCAGACATTTGAACATTTTAAAAGCTTTGGAGATAACTAGAAAGACGATTCCAATACCAGTTTTAATGATCAAATTTATTTTAACCAATTCAATACATCTAACTTGGTTTCGTCGTAATACCAGCCTACATTTTATAAAAAAGGTACTTTGGTATCTTTCTCGGTTGACCTGACTACATTTCAGTAAGCTTCTATTTTTTAATTTTAAATTGATTGAATTCTAGCCTAATTGTGTTTTGTTCTTCTTTGTTGCTATCTAGATGTTCACAGTTTTTAGTTATTGATTTGACTCGTATTTTACCTTGTTACTCCTCCCATCAAGGGGCGTGACTTGTCAGCCAATCACAACCTTCAATGAAGGTCAGCCTCTTTCTCGTTTAGCCAATAGATCATTCCATGTTTAGTATATATTAAGCTACTCTGAACTTAAGTTTTAGTTTGATTGAGATTGATAATGATATAACAACCGAAACTAGTTTCTCAATATTTTTAATAAATGTGGTTGTGACAATTTCCTCTTATTATTCATTATGAATACCTTCCACAATATCTCCTACAAAGAAAGTAATTTTTCAAAATAATTTGAAAACATCATCTTTCTTGCCTTATCATGGCTCAAGGTAAATCAATTTTTATTCATCTCAGATACAAAAAGACTACAACAATTATTATTGAATTGCTTTTCAAACGACTCTCTCACAAATGATGGCTTGGGGGCAGGAAGTAGCTCAGAGGTGTGCTAGATAGTAGACACACTCACCTGTGCAGCCAGACCCTGTGTGAAGGTGGGAGTTGACTGTCAGGCATAGAGCTCCAGAATTTGTTTGGGGAGCTTGGCATAGATACAACTCTGTTAGCTCAGTGAGGAAAGTAATCGCTACCTACCTCACTTCTCGTTTGTGTAGTACGTTCTTTGGACCAGAATATCAAAAAGCACTGTGTTCCTATTCAAATTATGATTTTTACTCACTTATACTAGAGGCTATAATTATTGTCGATTCCACGTGTTTATGAGGACTGGAGCATTCACATTATTTATGGTCTTGAAACATAATATTGTGAAAGCATGACAAGATTTCGTTAAATTATTATGCGTTGATTTCCTTCCATTTTTGATTCTCTTCTTTATACCAGTACTATTTTCAATAATAATGCACTTTCTGTTTTTTGAACAAAGAAGGTGATACAGTAAGTACTTCAGTAAGAAGTTGTTTTAGTATTAGTTTTCAAAATGGCGGTATGTGCGATTTTGGTAGGTTGTAGGTTTTTTTTTGAGAGTGCGTCTTGGAGACTCCAGTTAGGAGTATAAGACAAGTCAGATCAACAACTATACTGCCTTATACACTAGTTACCATAATTACTATATCAATTAGTTGAGGTGAGGCTTAATTTTGATGTGAAAGGAACTCTTGTACACTATAAAAAGCTTCATCAACTAAATATTTTTTCAATCGTTTTTTAATTATTTCTATATTTTCAAGACTCAAAAACTGCGGAAGCTTATTGTAGAATTTCCTACCAGTATAACTAGGTTTTTGTTTGAATAAGCTACTATTGTGACTCATCAAGTGATAATCACCTCGGCGTCTTGTATTATATTCATATACGTCAAGATTTTGGTTAATATCATTCGTTTTCACATATAAAGTAGCTTCATGCACATATAAGCAGGGTACAGTAAGGAGACCAACATTAGATTGACTAGAAGTTATTATTCTGTATTTGATTAATATAACTTATCTACATCTAACATATGAAAAGTGATTTGTATTTGCACTTCGTATTTTTTTAACATACAAGGAAATAGAATAGTACTTCAGAAATGACTATTCATTTTCAAAATGGCGGCGACTATGGAAGTAATAGTCTGCATACATGAGATTGACTGGAAGCTTCCCTTCTTTATTTTTATCTATTCTGTGATACTGTGGTTTAGATTCCCAAAGTATCATCTTCCGAATCAGAACCAACAAAATATTTTCTTTTTAATTATATAAAATCAATTTTGGTATTTCGCCACCAATCCATATTTAAAATATTTAATTAAATGCTTGTCAATTCATTTAGACTGTCTAGATCTGGAATCACTCAATTCATTTCAAAAAGCTGCGCAAGTATTAATTTGTGTTCATTCAGGTGTTCTGGCTGGTTTTAAGTGCGTTGCTTCGCTCCGCTAATGGATGATTGTATACCCGATTGTGAGGGGGGGGAGAGGTTTAAGGGTTGAATGTTGGAGAGGGGTTCGAGGGGTTGAAAGGTATTGTGAGTAGGTAAGGGAATTGAAAAGGAATGGGAGGGGGACAATGTTTGATAAATACGCATGTTCACCGCATTCCACCAACCTAACTCAACATTACCTGGGACTAATTTGCATTCGTCTATTTGTTCTGTTGTGGATAAGCTAGGCAAGGGCTATACTAGTGATAGACAAAGAGGGAAGAAGAGAGAGAATGGTTGAAAAGAGAGGGTGCGAGGAATGGTCGATGATGATGGAGAGGCGTTAACGAAGAATAAAGATTTTGAACAAATCATGATGACATAAATAAAATATTGAAAATATTAAATATGATAAAATATTGACTTAAATATTTATACTTATAGGCTATTATTGTATAATGTACATTCTACTGTATACTGAATACACTATAACTATATAAACTGCATATATTACTGTGTACTGTGGGTCTAAAGTTGAGATGGTTGAAGTTGCTACAGTTTTACAGGTTGTGAGAGATGACATATACAAAATAAATAAAAGGAATAAAAATAGGGATGTGAGGAAAAGGAGAGAGACATGAAAAAAAAAGAAGAAGGTGAAGAGGAAAGAAGGAGATTAAGAAGTGGAAAAAGAAGAAAGGGAGAAGAAAAAGAAAATACAAGAAAAACAAGAAGGATAATAATAAGAAAAAAGGAGAAATAGAAGTAAAAAAAGATGAAAAGGTAGTAGTAGTGGGAAATATGGAGGAAGAATTAGAAGGAGACGAGGAGAAGACGAAAAAAGAAGAAGAGGAAGAAGAAAAAACAAGAACAAAGAAGAAGCGAGGAGAATGAGAAGAAACAAGAAGGATAATAATAAGAAAAAATTAGATTATTCAGAAATAGTGAAGGAAATAGAAGAGTAGTAGACGTAAAGTAGGAAGAGAGGAAAATGCAGGAGAAACAAAAACAAAGATATGAAGAAGAAGAAAAAGAACAAAACCAAGGAGAAGAAGAAAAATGAGACAAAATAGAAGAAAAAAAGAAGAAGAAGTAGTAGTGGAAGAGGAAGAAGAAGAAGAAGAAGAAGAAGAAGAGGAAGAGGAAAGAAGATGAAGAAACAACGATAACAAGATGAAACAAGAATAGTAAAAGAGGAAGAAGCAACAAGGAGAATATGAAGAAATTCATAAATAAGAATATGAGTTGGAAAACGAACATGAAAAATTAGTGGTAAAAGAGGAAAAAAGAGAAGAGGAAGATGATTAAGAAATGAAAACAAGAAGAAGAGGAAGAAGCGAAAACAAGAAGAAAAAGAGACAATGATGATGAACAAAAAGAAGGAGGAGTACAAGTAAAAGGAGAAGAAGAAATGAATAAAAAAGTAGTAGAAGAACAGGATGATGAAGAAGAAGATGTAAATCAAGGAGTAGAAAGATAGAAGAGGAAGGATGAAAGAAGATAGAAGAACGAATGAGTGGATAGAAAGAGAGAAAAACAGTATTAGAATGGAAGGAAACAAACCAGAAGGTATAAACGCAATGTGGTGTACGCACTGGAATGAGCGCCTGTTGAATGGGTTTCATGCTACTATACGGACCTAAAAGGGAACGCATTGTGATTTGCCGCGTGTGGCTTCAAAATAAATGGACAGAAACAAACCCCGAAACACCGGAACCCCGAAAAGCCAGGTGCAAACATTGTTTGGGGCGGGGGCAGGGCAGCGTGACGTCACGGTCAGGACACGGCTGAGTCACGGGCACACGTCACCGGCTGAATTGTTAAATAGCGGTCGCTGTTCATTTAATTGTTACCGGAAACAAGAAAAGCCAGAAAGCCTCTTTGAGTGGGCCGAGTCCACACTAGATGGTCTGCAGAAGTGGCCTATGTAAAGTAATGGAACCTTACACACACAGTAAGGCACGTAGCTAGAAATGGACTATGTGAAGTAAAGGAACCTTACGCACACAATTAAGGCACGTGAGTGGAAGTGGTCTATGTGAAGTGATGGAACCTTACACACTACATGAGCCATGTAGGAAGAAGTGACCTATGTAAAGTAATGAAGCCTCACACACACACACACAAAGAGGCATGTAGCATGGCAAGAAGGTATTGTTATTAGGTCGCTGTTTATTTCTACACGGCTCAATGTGATCAATGTGAAAATATAAATCACATCTGCCATGCTGTTCAAATGCATGGTTTTCTATATCGATAATTTAATCGTGTTATGGAACAACCTTGTTCTAGGGCCAAGGATACCCCCCTGCCTTCCGAGACCTCGAATTCTCATTAAAAAAACGAAAAATCAAACAATCTAATATCAAAACTGACACAGTATTTCTATTAAAATATTATTTTCAATCATTTATACTGGAGATGCTGGAGGAATGCATTTAAATTCTGGAAAGAAGCATCATTATAGCCTCCATCAAAGAAAAATCAAAGTTTATTATCTATCAGCTATATTATTGTTTCTGCAATTAATTGATAACTATTGGAATATCAAAAGATTCTTTCACTTCTAATGAGGTAGTTTTAAATAGACTTACTTGCATGTGAAAATTATTTATCGAAAGAGCTCACCTGTGAACAAAAAGACAAAATCATTAAAATCTTTTCGACCATCAATTAAATGACTAATGAAAATAAATTGTAGTTATTAATAATTTGCAATTGATGTATTTTATACGTATAGCATCATGGGAGCCATATGAATTAATCTATATCTATATAATCGAAATACCACTGACTGACTGACTGACTGACTCACTCACTCACTCACTCACTCATTCATCACAGTTTCTCAGGAACCACTCAACGATAAAATTTGGTACACGTATTCAGTAGGGGGACTAGACGCGTGCTAAGAAAGGGTTTCAAAATTTGCCCCAAAATGGGCCAAAAATTAACGATTTTTGAAAATTTAAGTAATCACAATTTCTCGAGAACCACTGGGCCAAATAAGATGAAATTTGGTATGCATGTCCAGTATAGACCCTAAATGAGTTTCAAAAGAAGGGTTTCAAAATTAACCCCAAAATGGGCCCAAAATTAACGATTTTTGTAAATTTAGGTGATTATAATTTCTTGAGAACCACTGAGCCAAATAAGATGAAATTCATTCACTCATTCATCACCGTTTCTCGAAAACTACTTGGCCAAAAACGTTGAAATTTGGTACACATGTTCAGTTGGGGCCCTAGACGCGTGCTAAGAAAGGGTTTCAAAATTGTTGAGTATCGGCCTTAGATGTACCTTGGAAAAAAGTTTCAAAATTAGCCCCAAAATCGACGATTTTTGAAAAGTTTGGTGATAAAAATTTCTTGAGAATTAAACAGCCAAATATTTTGAAATTTGCTACTCATGTTCAGTTGGAGTGCCAGACCCGTGCTAAGAAAGGATTTCAGAATTTATCCTGAAATGAGCCAAAATGCTAAAATCAAAGATTTTCAAAAATTACACTGCCAAATAAGGTGAAATTTGGTATTCATGCTCAGTTGAGGCCCTAGACGTGTACTTTAATAAGAAAGAGTTTCCAAATTTAATCTACAACTCACGTTCTATTAAGCTATTAATGAATAATAATTTGTTTCAAACAAAGCAAACTTTAAGACCCTAGATGCATACTAATAGTATCAAAATTCTCCCCCAAATCACCTATTTCTGTAAATTTATCTAATCACAATGGAAATTAGTTGGACCCCCCGGGGGTCCAGGGGGCGGAGCCCCCTGGCTAGACGGTCAAGGCGAGCGAAGCGAGTCTGCCAGCTAGTTATAAATATATATATAGCAACATGGATAAATGATTAACATTTTAGGTGAATCAACTACTTGCAATCAATTTTTATTAAGAATGAGTAATATTTTACTTATTCTCTAGGCCAAACGTTTTCGAATCGTGGAGATTCATTTCCCAACGTTTGGCCTAGAGAGAAAGTAAACTCTTACTTATTCAAGATTACTTAAATTACTAAATTACTTAATATTACTTAAACATTACTGCAAGTCTTTGAATTCACCTAAAAATTTAATATTAACAACCCAGTTCGTCATGGAACAAGAAATCCAAGAAAGGATGAATGACTTATAAGGAATCAATGACTTATTGGGAAGTGATAACCGAGTGCCGTAGCAGGTATCTGTTCAATCAGAGATGAGCTACGAAACTCCTAGGCGCTCTTTGTAACGGTGACCGATTGGATTGGCCAGCAAAAAAGACTCGGTTCTCTGCTGTAAAATCTCTTCCCGGTGGTTCGGAACCCACCTAAAACTGTAGGTCCATTCATCAACCACCATTATCCAATTCATTACCCACGCACAGGTCTCAGAACTATTTGGGCTTCATCCTCCGAAAAAAAATTCTTGGATCAGCATTCAGTCAGTATTTTGGATTTAATATTGCAGAGTAGTTGAGAACATTAGGTGAATTGTATTTTACTGGGACAATCTAAAACTATGGATCTAAAATTAATGAGTAAACTGCCATCATCTGTGAAAGAGATTAAGAACAAGGATATTTTTAAGAAAGAATTGAAAGAATATTTAACAGACGGTGTCTATTACAGTGTGCAAGAATTTAGGGATGAAAATATAACAGAATGTTGATCGTGTAATGTTTCATATAATACATGTGTGTGTGATTTTTTTTTCATTCTTTGACGATTTCCTATACTCTTGAAGAGTCACCAGGAAGAAAATAAAAAATCAAAACATTTAATAACATAATTAAAATAGCATAATAAAGTGGGAACACAAGTTGATTTTGAGAAGACAAAGAACAAAATAGTAAAGAAAAGCGATAGAATGAGAAAGAGTTGGCAGAGCAGGACGAAGAAGAATAATATGGAGAGGAAAAAGGAGAAGAATAAGAAGAAGCAGCGTAGCGGCAAAGGATGGAAAAGCAATTGCTGGATAAGCTGGCAGTAATGGTTTTCTCATCGTTTGATAGCATCCTCCCATCCATGCACCCAACCATCCATCAGATATCAATCGTATTATCTCTCAATATGAGGCGGTATTGATCGCCTCGCATGGTCCACTAATAACTTTCTACTGAAGTGAAAGCGCATCTAGCATGAATTTGCGCACATATCGACAACAACCTGAATTAAACAAGCATGATTACCTAGCCTTTCACACATAATAGAAGCTCCAAGTACAAGCTACATAATACATAGTAGAAGCTTGGAAGAAGACAGAAGATTGGAAAACTTGCATATTTTTAATGACGAAAAAATTACGAAAAAGTGAGTAAAAGTTTCTATTTTATACCTAAATAATGAAGGATTCTGATTTTTGATTTTCCTACACTGTTTAATGTTTTTTTCATAAGACATGTTTTAAAGACATAAAAGAATATTTATTCATTGTTTTAAAGACATTGAAGAATATTTATTCATTTATTGAGATAAAAATTCAATTTTAAAAAATTCTATTGAATTAGTAATGTTAGAATCACTATTTCAAAATCCCATCTTCAAAACATTTTAAACTCTAATTTCATCAATTATTCCAATTTTTGTATTGCAGTATTAATTTCATTCATAAGAGGTGAAATGTTTATTTGTCTTTTTTATGATGTTGATTGAAATTTCGATGAATTTGTTACTATCTCAGAATAATAAACCACAGCACTATAATTCATTAAAATCATTATAATAATTTGTATCAGTAGCTATGAACTACATAGGGTATAATCTCCTTTTTCTACAATTCTCTCATTTGACATGTAGATTTCTAGATTATTAAACATAATATTGTAGATTTCATTTTGTAGTTGTCTATTCATTTCCATGTAATAATTCAATATCTATTTATTGAAGGAATAATGTTCCTCTCATCTTTTCACTTGTTTTTTGGTACTTCAAATTCACAAAATGTTCTTAGTTTGTTACATTGCTAGAATGGAAATATCTCATATTGTAGTTCTATATATATTGTAGTTTCATATTCACATGATAATTGATAATGAATAATAATATTGTTGATAATACTTCAATGATGAATTTAACACTTATTCGTGTTAACAAATAATATAAGTGTTAAATTCACCAGTAAATTATATCATCAACAATTATTAATGTTGAAAATATTCTTGACAATACTTCACCTTCATTTAAAGTTTCCTTCAAAGAGCAAATACCTTCTTCTCAGAACTAATAAAATAGTTTTGCTGTAACACTCCTTACAAATTTACAGTTAATGAATATGCTAAAATAATAATTTCTATGAAATAAATTATATTTTCATCAGCACTGCATTTTTTCCATGCTTAACAAATCTCCATTTACTTTCAGTTTAATCAAATAGCTTGTTTGTTTTCATACATTAAAAGCATTAGGTACTGTTCACCCACCACGAGAATGGAGGCGACGTATGAGGTGTGCGGGGTAGCTCTTCTTGACTGTCTCTATCACACCCTGTTTCTCTCTTTCTCGCACACTTCCGTCTACTACCCAACGTATTTGTTTCGTTGAGTTCGCAACGTCGCCTAGCAAACAAGACGAGCAATTGTTTTACAAATGTTGATAAATTCAAAGACCGGTTTACTGTGTTACCCCCACTAGGCCAGATCCTACATTCCTAGAATTCCTGCCAGCTCTATTCTCGTGGTGGGTGGACAGTAAGGTTGGGTTGTGTTCGGTTAGGTTAGGTAAGATTAGTCATTCAAATCGCTATAATCGTTCACATTCCTTACTTCATAAGACTTCAGAGACTAAATGTCTACTGTTACAACCAAAAATAATGTAACAAATCATTTCAATAATAACATTTTATCATACTCCACTTCACTGTTCATGAGAGCTTACACGGCTCATTAGACAAGATTTAGAACCCATCTTATTCTCCTTACTTCTTCACAACACCCCATAGCCGTCGTTTTAGTACTGCGTAACGAGAAAAACTACTGGCAGTCATGGCTTCATTTCCAAAAATGCTGGCTAATGTCCGCCATCAACAGCTCCTACATCAATTAATCAACAGTTAAATGAATGTGCTCCATAGTAATAGCACCTTCTTTTCAAGTTTCAACAGAGCTACTTGCTGTATTCATTCCTACAATTTCTTAATTTTTTTCTTAAAATCCACCATTTTTCTTGTAGCTAATTACTCTGAAGGTATTCCCAGAAAATTTCTTGTCTTAATCGGCTTAAAATAAAGTACAGCATTGTTAAGATTTTTGAAAACCTCCCCTATTCCTCACTAATTAACGAGTTTAATAGCTAAAAAAGGTACCTATCCTCTCAACTTAGGTCAGGCTAGGTTTAGCTGTTAAGTTTTCTCAACTAAATTATTAAAAAAATGTTTCAATTTTAGCATACTCTTTTATTATTGAATTCTTCAAGAAAACAATTTTTGATCATTAAATACTTCTACAGTTTCGTTTTGTATCAAAGGGATTCACTAAAATCCCTTGTAATTTACATTGGAAATTATTTATTATGAATAATAAATACAATCCAACATTGAATTTTTTGTTTGAGGATGAAGCCCACATAGGTCTGAGACCTGTGCGTGGGTAATGAGTTGGATGATGGTGATTGATGAGTTGGACCTGCAGTTCTAGGTGGGTTCTGAACCACACGTATGTGATTTTACAGCAGAGAATAGTGTCTTTTTTGCTGGCCAATCTAATCAATCAATCTAATTTGTCTAGCTTTGGATAATGATTTCTTTCTGAATTTGGAAGCTTCCTTGATACTGTATCTACCATTCTAATAATAATATTATAGTTACAATTCTAATAATAATATTATAGTTACAATTCTAATAATAATATTATAGTTACAATTCTAATAATAATATTATAGTTAAGTTACATGAAGTTTGATTAATTTTTGATTATCAAGTGATTGAAGGCTACTCATTTCCCTCAAATTTTAGCTAATTACAAAATAAATTATTGTGTTAAGCAACTATAGAAATATAACAATGAAAGTCATATGTTTTTTCTAACCACATCAAATTATATCTTCAAGAATAAATATTCTGCTAATTACCTTCCCATGAAAGTAAGAATGAAAATTTCCAGTCAGTTTCTAGTCAGCTAAGAAATGCAAGTAAAAAAGATTGCCTAAGAATTCTGCCATTAATTTTCCCTCAAATTTTCTCACCTTCAAGTCAAATGAATGCTACATTTTTATTCTAGAAGGAAAATGTTAAGAGAAGAGTTTTTCAAGGAAAACAGTGCTGACTTCATTGTGTGTGCAACAAGTTCTGCTCAGAAACACCCAAAACAAAGCCAGTTTTCCTCTTCCTGATTCAAGAGGCCTTTTTCCCTTAAGGGAGTATCTCAGGCCTCATTTTGAACTAAGACGTCAATAAATGTCTGGGATTATTTTGGCTTCACCAAGCAGAGATTAAGTAGGGAAAAGCTTGAAATGGGAGCTATCAAAAGAAAATTCAGCTTTAAGGTAGTAAATCGCTCTTTTTTCCCTTTTTTCCACCAAGGCGGCAAGTTTCCAATATTAATAACCTGCTTGATAATGCTGTCTGATTCAATTGTATACAATAAGGACAATTTCCTATTGTTTTGCAATGTCTTATGAATGTTAAATAAATTGATATCAGCTAGCTGATTCAACAGCATATAATAAGGACGATTTCCAATTGATTTGCAATGTATTATGAATGTTAAATAAATTAATATCAGCTTTAAAATGAAGGAATCAAATAGTAGACTTTCATACTGTTTCTTAAAAAAAGACAGTTGTCCAATTCATGAAAACCTTTTAAAAAAGCGTTTCATCATGGAAAGCTATAAATTAATTGGCTACAGGATATTTTCGGTGGAGGTGATGGTGATATGGTGGTATTTATTCATAATCATATGATTTCACAGCGTCAATTAACTGCAATTATTGATTCTTCAAAACTGTTAATAATGTCTGACATGCAATAATTATTTATCAACAGAAATGAAATAACAAACAATGATATTTTTTACCATCATATGTAACCAGACATGTTGTAAACCCTCATTACTGTCCATAATACTGATAGAAAATTCTCAATTAATTCTCCTTCCACCTTATTCTGCTGTGAACTAAAAATAAAACTTGAGACAGAAAATGAGAGCATCTACTATCTCTTTGTCACTTGAAAAATTATTATTTGAAAACAGAAGAATCTTTCAGAAACCTCTGTAAGGTACATGAATATTGAATATTTTCAACGCTATCTGGAAACATCATTAATTTTCTATTACCATACTTCCTTTTTATTTCTCCTTTTTCTTCCTTCCTTTTATTTTCCTTCTTATTCCGAGTGCAAAGCAACACTTCTGTTTGATCCGCTACTTCCTCAATATTTATATCTAAAGAAGGGAAGGTAGAGTTTATTGCTTTCTTTTACGTTTAAAAACGAGTCTATGATTAAGTAACTTGAACAAGCTATCAAATATCCACTGTTCTTTACTCTGCTGACATCCTATAAATCGATTCTTTGCCAACCTGAATATATTAACAACTATCTGACCTTGGAAGCAGGAAGTAGCTGAGAGGAATGAAATATGGGAGTTCAAAGTCAAAATTTTTCGGTTTTTCGGGGCAATTGATCTCCTCTACAAGTTATTTTAAACTTTTGACATTTTTTTTTAAATGGAAGACACATTGAGGAATAAAATGACATACTTTTCATTCCGATCAAACAATTAGTTTTTTTCAAAATAAAGTTTTTAAAACATGCAAAAAATTCCAGTTTTTAAAAAAATTATTTTGAAAAAAACCAATTGTCGAATTGAAATAAAAAATGAGTGCTTTTTTTTCCCAAGGTGTCTTTCAGTTATAAAAAAATTATCAAATGTTTAAAATAACTTGTAGGTGAGTTCAATTGCCCCCAAAACCGAAAAATTTCAAGTTTGAACTCTCATATTCCATAAAATATTTGATGAAAAAAATAATTTCTCATAACAATAGTTAGCATTTCAATACCTTAATAATATCCAATTCAATGAACTTCAAAAAAAAGTTATGACCAAATACCCTGCGCACAGCCTTAATTAAGCGTGGAGCTTCAGAATTTAATTCAGTGGAATGGATACATACAACTCTTTTAGTCCTGTGAGGAGAGTAATCGCCACCTAATTTACTCCTCGTTTGCGTAGTACGCTCTTTGGAGAAAAACTTGATTCAGAGGTCTGAAGAGTCATCCACAGTCGAAATTGTGTAACGACGAGCAGAAGACAGTGAAGAGTACACACATTTACATTTGACCTTCATCTCCTAAAAATAATTAATATTTTTATATTTGATATAAAATAAACGTATTCTTTTCAGGTGAAACAACTTTCTCTCGCAATTATGAAAATTTATAGTTTTTTTTTCGGAAAAAAAACTGAATTACTTTGACATGTAACAACTTTCTCTGATCATTCTTCTCCCCATTTGACTGTTTCCTTCGTCATTCCCCTAATACTCTTTTTTTCTGCGGTTTGTTCGTACTTTGACCCTCCACTTCCTCTTTTTATAATAATTTTCTTCTTATTTTTTTTTTCATTTTTTTTTAAAAATAACCTACTGTTTAACCATATAAGTATCGGTAATGGTAATATTGTGGTACCTATCCATAACGAATAATACAGATGTCAAAACCACTAAATTGATTGACATTGGAGATACTATAATATCCACATTGTCACGTTATTGTCATTCTCTATCAAAATGTTCAATTGAGTTTGACAATGACGTCAAAATTATAGTATCTAAAATTATAATAAATTTATTGGTTCAGACAACATCAGCACTATTCGTTAATAATATAGTTTTTGACATAAAATCCATCGAAACTCTAGTGTCATTATGTGGTACAGATTACAAGTTCGGTTGATGTAGATCCATCCTATCTCACACTAATTCTATTGATCCAAAAAAAGGTTGCCAAATAAACATCACATGAAGTGTAACGATCGTCTCATTCCATTGTACGAGCATCTTCAGACACTGTTGACAGTGTCTCACACCGTAATATGAGTATTTGAACTTCAGAGTTGGATTTCATTCAGTTAAATTACAAATTTTGCAACTAAAGACTACACTTTGTGTAACTCATTTACATGAGATATATTATGCAATTAATGTACGTAATAATGTAATGTAAATTTTAGAGATGAAATATAGAGTCTAGTTTCTAGTCTCAAGAACTCAACGGAAATTCTTCTTCTTCTTCTACTACAACTATCACTAATCTACTACTCTTCTCCCCCTGTTTTTCTTTCATACATGTTTTCCTATCCCACTTGGCCCTTCCATCATCATGTCCATTATTTTCATTTTTCCCACAATAGTTCAATAATTGTTTGAATAAGAAATCACGTTTTTTCTATTCATATTTGTATTAAGTACGTTTTTTTCTCAATTTCTTCAAGTTTGCTTGTGGTTTACTCTATTTAGAATTCTCTATTTATGTTAGGGAGGCAGTTTTGGGTAAATTACCTGTTTTCTCCAAAGAATGTTTGTATCAAATAAATAAAAATATAAATAAATAAAATACTCTACGGGATCAAATATGCTTAAAGTGAATTCGTATGTATGTAATTTATATTCCCTCAAGGTCCTGGGTTCGATCCCAGTTCAGTACAAGATATATTTCGCGAGCCACTCCCGTGTTTCGGAGGACACGTTAAGCCGTCGGTCCCGGTTGTATATAAAAACAGCAGTCGTTAAAAAAACGGCGAGGTGGAACTACCCGTAAGGGTCTCCCCACCACGAAAAGTCATACGAATTTACTTTTTTTTTATTCCCTCAAGATGGTTTCTTCTGTGGGTGACTCTCCAGACCTCAACATTACATTTTCTTCCAATGAGCGTCCTACGCAAACGAGGAGTGAGATAGTACATAGATCCACAATAATTAGATCTTCCATTCAAGCACTCTACTCGCTTCCCAACAAATTCAATTAACTCCCAAAGTGACCACTCGAGTTTTCCTCACGATAAAAGCAACCCCAAAAGTTTTTCACAGTTTTCCAGTTTTTGCGGCCAAGAAAAGCGTGGAATGGGTGTGGCGATCCTGCTTTCGGAGCGTGTGCTATGAAGTGATATGTCATAGTACATTAAGTGGATGGATGGAGCTGTAATGTAGATGGATGATGCGAGACTCCAGCACCCCTTCTCCCTCCATTCCCCCACCCACCAGCATTTTTCTCCAGCCTCTCCAGTTTCCGGGTCCTGTTTACACTACTGTCCAGGCCCTGGACCTGGAACTACTGGAGTATAATGCTGCCAGGGATGTGGACTCTGTTCAAATGTTTACCAAAGAAGAAAAACGTATAAATGGGAAGCTGGACCGGGACCAGTCTATTCAGTACTGGCTCCGCTCCAGTACACAACATATTTATTAGATTTACCGAACAGCTTCCTAATTTCAGCCTTTATTCTATAACAAGGGCTAGAAGAAAAACACTCTGGCCAAACTCGATTGTGTGATTGCGCCTGTTTTATTACATACTGGAAAAATTTGGTATTCCAGTCTGAATCAACATTGATGGATTCAACAATCATTCTGAAATAGCTGTATATTTACAGTGTGTTTTGATTTAGCAATCACTCCATTTCCTTTATTGTAACTGTACATTGGAAGCAAATTATTTACTAAACGCTACTGCCGATACTGAACAGAATAAACTTGAAATTTGATTCAAGAATTTCAAATTCATCATCAATAGATCATTTTATTATCAGCAATCAAGTGAATAAACATGCGAATAAATAAATCAAGCTAATAAACCGGCATGCCACAACGTTATTTCACACTAGAAAGACAATCTTGGTTTAGAATTTGACCAGAACAAGATGAATCAACATTAAAAAAAATTACCTTTCAACATTTTATGGTAAATTCAACGATTTGCAGCCAATTTTAATTGAGAATAAATCATAGTTTTACTCACTTTTTGGTAAATTGAGTAAAATTGTTAATTATTTTCAATTAATATTGAGTAAAATTGTTAATTATTTTCAATTAAAATTGACTGCAAGTCATTGAATTTACCATCAAAAGTTAATATTATCAACGCAGATCGTTATAGAACAAGAAATCCAGGAATATAATACCTGTTCCATTGTGATAAAGTAAGTAACTTTGAACCTCCAAATTTAATGAGAATTAAGTTTATTTATTTTAATCCGTTTTACAAAATTTCAGATAAAGTCACCCAACAGAGAAAGAAAGACTCTTGCGGCGTATGAAATGCGTATCCTACTTGTGTATTGTTAATTTTTAATTCTTGATTTTGACACTGACTATTCCTTGATGCTCCTTCCACCAGTGGGCGTGATTTGTTAGGACCTTCAGCCAATCACAGGCCTTTAATGAAGGTCCTCCTATGAGAGAGACTTTCACCCTCAGCCAATAGTATCATTCTGTGTTTAGTACATATATTACGCTACTCTGTACTTTAGTTTTAGTTTATTTGAGATTTATAATGGTGTAACAGTAGAAACTAGTATCTCGCGGTTTTCAATAAATGTGGTTGTGACAACTTCAAGTTTTATTATTGAAAATGTGGACAAGGTAAAGATAAAGATAAGATAAAATTACTTTACTTACGTAAATTTACAAAATATAATTGTGGCTGATTAAAGAGCATATTATTAACAACACAATAGATTGTATATGAGAAAGATTTTGGATATTAACAAGGAGATTTAATGTGTAGCATTTACGTAATAAGGGCGAAGTCTGGACAAAAATTCGTCCATTCAAACTTAAACTAGAGAGAGAGAAAAAACGGTACAATACAAAAATAACAGCGAAAATGAGCAATGGATGAAAAGATGATGAATATGAGACAATGATGATTATGGCTGTGTCATAATTTAGCCGTACATAGAGCAAATTTTAGAATTTTATTTGATTAAAAGCAAAATTTTAATGGAAAATATTGCATTTTAAACATTTTTCTAGTATTCAAGACAAATCATCAAAAAAACTATATTTGAAACGACAAAAACTCACCCAAATTTTAGCATTTTACATCAAACAAAACGAAATCTTACTGGAAATACTCCATTTCAAACATTATTTTTCTACTATTCAAGACAAATCATAGGAAAAACTATCTCAAACATTTTTACATCATTGAAGACAACATTTATTCTTAACTATATTTGAAACGACAAAAACTATATTTGAAACGACAAAAACTCACCCAAATTTTAGCATTTTACATCAAACAAAACGAAATCTTACTGGAAATACTCCATTTCAAACATTATTTTTCTACTATTCAAGACAAATCATAGGAAAAACTATCTCAAACATTTTTACATCATTGAAGACAACATTAATTCTTCAGCAAAGACAAAAACCCATCATTCAGTTTCAGCCCCAATTCAACTATTTATCATTTTTGTTTTTCGTTCAGATACAATCAGTCATGCCACCCGCAAAAAGCGACAACAAAAGTCTGAATCAGATCGTGATTGTTTCGTACATACATCTCTGGACCGCATTGCGGATAACGGATGTTGTATGAGAAATGAGCGGTTGAAAAATTCATACCGAAATGTTCTACTATTCTGCGTTAGTTTCGCGCATACGCAGACGTGGTTTTTGGAAAATATTCAGCGGTGCAAAATGATCAGCGAACGGTGGCAGAGTTCTGAATCAGCGCAAGTTGCATGCATCCTATCAGCACGCTGATCGCAGAATGACATGCTGCATGCTGATTTGGGAGGGGGGATGATCGTTAAGGGGGGATGTTCTAGGGGAAGGGGGAGGGATGATAACTGAGGAAGCTGCCTACAACGCATGAAAGGTTATCTGCAACAATTGCCTCAATCATACACTCTGCTTCCCAATCGCTTTCCTCGTTGACCCTCTTTCTCCTCATTGCACTTCACCCTTATATGTTGTCTCTCTCGGTCCACTTCACTCTTTTTTGTTATCTCCCTCTATACACTCCTCTCTTGTATTTTTGTCCCTCTCTTTACCTCTAGCTGATGCTCTTGTGTATGTTGTCACTCTTGTATGGTGTCTCTCTCTTACTACTTCTCTCTTCTATGTTGTCTCCCTCTATACACTCCTCTCTTGTATTTTTGTCCCTCTCTTTACCTCTAGCTGATGCTCTTGTGTATGTTGTCACTCTTGTATGGTGTCTCTCTCTTACTACTTCTCTCTTCTATGTTGTCTCCCTCTCCACAATCCTCTCTTGTATTTTTGTCCCTCTCTTTACCTCTAGCTGATGCTCTTGTGTATGTTGTCACTCTTGTATGGTGTCTCTCTCTTACTACTTCTCTCTTCTATGTTGTCTCCCTCTCCTCAATCCTCTCTTGTATTTTTGTCTCTCTCTTTACCTCTAGCTGATGCTCTTGTGTATGTTGTCACTCTTGTATGGTGTCTCTCTCTTACTACTTCTCTCTTCTATGTTGTCTCCCTCACCTCAATCCTCTCTTGTATTTTTGTCCCTCTCTTTACCTCTAGCTGATGCTCTTGTGTATGTTGTCACTCTTGAATGGTGTCTCTCTCTTACTACTTCTCTCTTCTATGTTGTCTCCCTCTCCTCAATCCTCTCTTGTATTTTTGTCCCTCTTTTTACCTCTAGCTGATGCTCTTGTGTATGTTGTCACTCTTGTATGGTGTCTCTCTCTTACTACTTCTCTCTTCTATGTTGTCTCCCTCTATACACTCCTCTCTTGTATTTTTGTCCCTCTCTTTACCTCTAGCTGATGCTCTTGTGTATGTTGTCACTCTTGTATGGTGTCTCTCTCTTTCTACTTCTCTCTTCTATGTTGTCTCCCTCTCCTCAATCCTCTCTTGTATTTTTGTACCTCTCTTTACCTCTAGCTGATGCTCTTGTGTATGTTGTCACTCTTGTATGGTGTCTCTCTCTTTCAACTTCTCTCTTCTATGTTGTCTCCCTCACCTCAATCCTCTCTTGTATTTTTGTCCCTCTTTTTACCTCTAGCTGATGCTCTTGTGTATGTTGTCACTCTTGTATGGTGTCTCTCTCTTACTACTTCTCTCTTCTATGTTGTCTCCCTCTCCTCAATCCTCTCTTGTATTTTTGTCCCTCTCTTTACCTCTAGCTGATGCTCTTGTGTATGTTGTCACTCTTGTATGGTGTCTCTCTCTTACTACTTCTCTCTTCCATGTTGTCTCCCTCACCTCAATCCTCTCTTGTATTTTTGTCCCTCTTTTTACCTCTAGCTGATGCTCTTGTGTATGTTGTCACTCTTGTATGGTGTCTCTCTCTTACTACTTCTCTCTTCTATGTTGTCTCCCTCTCCTCAATCCTCTCTTGTATTTTTGTCCCTCTCTTTACCTCTAGCTGATGCTCTTGTGTATGTTGTCACTCTTGTATGGTGTCTCTCTCTTACTACTTCTCTCTTCCATGTTGTCTCCCTCACCTCAATCCTCTCTTGTATTTTTGTCCCTCTTTTTACCTCTAGCTGATGCTCTTGTGTATGTTGTCACTCTTGTATGGTGTCTCTCTCTTACTACTTCTCTCTTCTATGTTATCTCCCTCTCCTCAATCCTCTCTTGTATTTTTGTCCCTCTCTTTACCTCTAGCTGATGCTCTTGTGTATGTTGTCACTCTTGTATGGTGTCTCTCTCTTACTACTCCTCTCTTCTATGTTGTCTCCCTCACCTCAATCCTCTCTTGTATTTTTGTCCCTCTTTTTACCTCTAGCTGATGCTCTTGTGTATGTTGTCACTCTTGTATGGTGTCTCTCTCTTACTACTTCTCTCTTCTATGTTGTCTCCCTCTATACACTCCTCTCTTGTATTTTTGTCCCTCTCTTTACCTCTAGCTGATGCTCTTGTGTATGTTGTCACTCTTGTATGGTGTCTCTCTCTTTCTACTTCTCTCTTCTATGTTGTCTCCCTCTCCCCAATCCTCTCTTGTATTTTTGTCCCTCTCTTTACCTCTAGCTGATGCTCTTGTGTATGTTGTCACTCTTGTATGATGTCTCTCTCTTACTACTTCTATCTTCTATGTTGTCTCCCTCTCCTCAATCCTCTCTTGTATTTTTGTCCCTCTCTTTACCTCTAGCTGATGCTCTTGTGTATGTTGTCACTCTTGTATGGTGTCTCTCTCTTACTACTTCTCTCTTCTATGTTGTCTCCCTCACCTCAATCCTCTCTTGTATTTTTGTCCCTCTTTTTACCTCTAGCTGATGCTCTTGTGTATGTCGTCACTCTTGTATGGTGTCTCTCTCTTACTACTTCTATCTTCTATGTTGTCTCCCTCTCCTCAATCCTCTCTTGTATTTTTGTCCCTCTCTTTACCTCTAGCTGATGCTCTTGTGTATGTTGTCACTCTTGTATGGTGTCTCTCTCTTACTACTTCTCTCTTCTATGTTGTCTCCCTCTCCTCAATCCTCTCTTGTATTTTTGTCCCTCTCTTTACCTCTAGCTGATGCTCTTGTGTATGTCGTCACTCTTGTATGGTGTCTCTCTCTTTCTACTTCTCTCTTCTATGTTGTCTCCCTCTCCTCAATCCTCTCTTGTATTTTTGTCCCTCTCTTTACCTCTAGCTGATGCTCTTGTGTATGTCGTCACTCTTGTATGGTGTCTCTCTCTTTCTACTTCTCTCTTCTATGTTGTCTCCCTCACCCCAATCCTCTCTTGTATTTTTGTCCCTCTCTTTACCTCTAGCTGATGCTCTTGTGTATGTTGTCACTCTTGTATGGTGTCTCTCTCTTACTACTTCTCTCTTCTATGTTGTCTCCCTCTCCTCAATCCTCTCTTGTATTTTTGTCCCTCTCTTTACCTCTAGCTGATGCTCTTGTGTATGTCGTCACTCTTGTATGGTGTCTCTCTCTTTCTACTTCTCTCTTCTATGTTGTCTCCCTCTCCCCAATCCTCTCTTGTATTTTTGTCCCTCTCTTTACCTCTAGCTGATGCTCTTGTGTATGTTGTCACTCTTGTATGGTGTCTCTCTCTTTCTACTTCTCTCTTCTATGTTGTCTCCCTCACCCCAATCCTCTCTTGTATTTTTGTCCCTCTCTTTACCTCTAGCTGATGCTCTTGTGTATGTTGTCACTCTTGTATGGTGTCTCTCTCTTACTACTTCTCTCTTCTATGTTGTCTCCCTCTCCTCAATCCTCTCTTGTATTTTTGTCCCTCTCTTTACCTCTAGCTGATGCTCTTGTGTATGTTGTCACTCTTGTATGGTGTCTCTCTCTTACTACTTCTCTCTTCTATGTTGTCTCCCTCTCCTCAATCCTCTCTTGTATTTTTGTCCCTCTCTTTACCTCTAGCTGATGCTCTTGTGTATGTCGTCACTCTTGTATGGTGTCTCTCTCTTTCTACTTCTCTCTTCTATGTTGTCTCCCTCTCCCCAATCCTCTCTTGTATTTTTGTCTCTCTCTTTACCTCTAGCTGATGCTCTCGTGTCAACTCTGGACTTGATTCTCTTCTTTGTGTCCTAAACCATCTGTGTTTTACTTTTCCACTTTCTCTTTTGCTCTGCATATTTTTGTTCAATATTCTTATTATATTTATTCTTCTTTCTCATTCTTTTTTCTTTTTTTTCCTTTCTCTCTCTTCTTAGGAGGTGGACTTCCTGATTACACTTTTAATATTGTAGCCTCGTGGATATTAATTTTCAACTTGACACACTCGAGCAGCACAGCTGTCCTTAAAAACGAAGAAAACTAAGTATGAACAGTACCTATCCAATAAATTTTTAAAGAGTCAACTATTTTTAAAGAGTCAGAATGTTTAGAAAACTATCTAAAATAATAACACATTATAAAATAGAAAATTTTATTTTAAGAAATATTAAAAAAAATGATAAGCTAATTAAAAGCTATTGGGCCCATAACCCAAGCATGATTTTAAATCTCTTTTTAATTAAATTAAATATACACATTATACACATTTCATTATAACAAAAAACAGTTTGAACTCTTATAATATAAAAATAAACAATACTATACATCAGTAGACCTCACGTCCAAGAATAAGGGAGCTTGCACAGAGGAACATACTCGAAAATTCAATGAAAATCACCAAGACAAAATTTAACACAATAATCAGACCTAACCCTTGATTCAATTTGCCTAATCTATTTGACGTCTTTTTTCCACAAAAAGTCACTCTGTATCACATCACAAAAGCCGCATTTCTATTTTCCAGATCCAGACAACTGATTGATCAGATTTCACATGTCTGGTGAATGAATATTTAGATGGAATGATATCTCTATTTCCATCTAGTCTGCTTGTTCCAGACTGCTGATTGCTCAAATCAAATCAGATTTCACATGTATTTGAATGATTTTATAGAACAATATTAATTAAATTTGTATATTATCGTTTAAATAGTAATCACTTTCTATTATACTTAAAAAAAATGAGGAATTATTTGTTATCTCTCTCCGAAAAATATGTTATTCTTATGAATGATATCTTAATTTACATGAAAGTTCAACCAGATGAATAAAAGGACCCGAAGGCTATCTTGAAATATTATTGAAATAATTCCATAATGATGAAGAAACTCATTTTTAAAATCATATCTTCCCATAGAAGAAGGCCTGAGCGCCTTTCCTTTTAAAAGCAAGCATTTCCCATGCAAGCAAATTTTGAAAATTCTTACAGGCATTTCTTAAGGAAGATCCATGCGCAATTTCATAGAATTTGGTCCCCGTATTCAGCCGTAAATGCGTTACAGTCAGACAGACAGATAGCTTCATTACGGTACTTCATTTCATTTTAAAGTTATTGAAGACACTCAAAAGATCTAGGATTAACATACAAAACAGTCGACTTGAAGAGTTCACTCTTTGTTCGTTCAATAACTCATTCCACAATACCAAAATATTTATTTATTTCATCTATCTTCTCTTTTTCTAACTCTCTCTGTCACTGAATCTCTCTCACAATCTGATGCAAGCCTGCAACTGCAAGCTGTTAAAGGCATCAAGAAGAGAAGTTTGAAGTCAGAAAGGTGGCTAGCTCTCGCCACCTCCAACTCTTGCAACTAATCTTCCCTCCTCCTTCAACCTCATCCCCTCTCATACCTCTTTTCCTCTTTCCTTCTTCCTCCACCCTTTTCCCCCTTCATTCCCTTCCCCCTTCCACTTGATGCTATTCTGGATGATTCGCGTTGGACGTGTCCAGACTGAAATATCATAATAACGCATTCTCATCCTGAGGCTGAAGCGGCTTCAAAGTTGAAGTCATTTGCGCACAGACTAACCCCATTCATTATCACCTGCTATTGTCCGTGGTATCCTGGTAGAATAACAAATAGCAAAACTAAATTGTTATCCACCCGGAAAAACTACCACCATTACTGAACAGCTGATTACTCATTAAAGGCAACCTCCATTCAGAAAAACCGGAATCGCTGAACATTAGTTGACCATTCATAACATCCTATTATATTCATTATAAATTATTCAAAAAGGATTTGTGTCATTTAAATTAACTAAAATTCTTCAAATTCTGAAATTATGATGTTATTTTCTCCCCCTTTTTTTCAATATCAAATGATCTAAACATTTCGAAATCAAAATGGATTCTAAATCGGAACTGCCAACAAAAATCACTCATTGAAGGTTATGTGATTAGTATTGACCATTAATATAATGCTTGTTTTAAGTTATGCTGAGTTATAACAAAATAATGCATGTCCGTGAGTGATGATACCACTTTTATACATTTCATACTAGGTATGTACTAGGTTCATACTAGATATGTACTAGGTATGTGCTCCACTATTTAAGATATTTATTTATTTATTTACATATATAGATCATACAATACAAATGCTAGCATGTATATAGGTATAATCATATGTTTATTGGAAGTTATGTCATACTTTGGGCAAGTATGGATCCATTTGGTGAGGTGAATTAAACGTATTGTTATGGTTTCTATCTCTAAAATAATGCTGGCAACACTTTAAATTAACACTCGCACTTTAGTCACACAAACTACTTAAAAGTCGCACTAATCAGTTATGTCATACAAAATAAATCAATCAGAAACAGATAAATCAATTAATGCTCCGCTAACAATGAATTTGCTTACTGTCCCACAACTGATCACTAACTGTTAATAAGCCGATTAAATATTTAACAAACTGTTCAATAATTCAGAAAGAAATGTCTAAAAGAGTTGAAACATGTCCAACAGTTGAACACTTACGACGCACAGTCTGTCGCTGTATAAACGGTTAAAGAAGCCTGAATAATTTGTCACAATATACTGCATTCATCACTTTCACACTAAACGTTTGTATAACAGTCTTTAATAATGCTCACTGGTAATACGGTTTGTATGAACGGAAACGGCACCTGTTACACTGCCACTTGTGAACGAACTTTGAGCAATGAATGAACTAATGTTTACAAGAGCTTCCGCTTTATATGAGTTTTAACAATCCAGAAAAATTGAAAAAATTGATATTGCCTTTTCACAAGATTATTCTATAAAATTCTAATTTATACAGATAAGAGTTTAATTAGAACATTCTGGATGGGTTGCAAGGCAATGGGAGAACAGGGGAAGTAAACAAAACATGCCAATTATTGCTTCAGCAGAAGTAATTATTGATACAACTGATAACTATCTTCCTGGCATTTCTTAACAGTATTTTATTGATAGTTGGATACCACTTTAAATCGTGTGATGTTTAGAACATTGAACAAACTCTCATCTCACTCGTTGCTTAAAGGCAGTCATAATACAATCGTTGCATGTACTGCTATTGATATTTGTCACACTTACGAAGGACAGTCTGTCACTAAACGGTCAAAGAAGCCTGAATAATAATATCTGACACAATATACTGCGTTTATCAATAGAAGCAATTGTGTAGAAATGTTTAAAATGTAGTGTTTCGAATAATATATTGTCTAAAATTATGTGGAAAAGCTAAATTTTGTTCATTTTTTAATATGTTTTTGTCTTGACTGAGTTTGCATGGTTTGATGGAAGAAAGGCTGATTTTGAATGACCTCAAATGGTGTAAAATGTGGTTGAAAAATGGTGTAAAATGTGGTGAAATAGAATGTTGAAATGTGGTTTTTCAAATGGTATTTTGTCTTTGATTATAAAAAAATATTTTTATTCTGTTTTTCTAATCAGTTTTTGTCCAATGTGTTTATATTGGTGTTTGTATGATCTTCAATGATTTAATTTATTTTGTTATAAAGGCAATAAAGAATTGAATTGAATGATTTCAAAATGTCTAAACTGTAGCTTTCCCCAATAAAATTTTGTATTGGAGACAAAAAAATGTTTACAATTTAGTTTTATCCAATAAGCTTTTATCTTGAGTGAATTTGTTAAGAGTAAGGCACATATTTTTATAAGTTGTTATTCTACATCGGTTATTGCGCTCGTTACTAATTAACTCCCATTACTCTAATACTCAAAATACTCATTAATTAATACTCAAAATACTCATTAATTAATACCCAAAATACTCATTAATACTCGAAATACTCATTAATTAATACCCAAAATACTCATTAATTAATACTCAAAGTACTCATTAATTATTACCCAAAATACTCA
The DNA here is from genome assembly GCA_948455865.1 of Conomelus anceps. Lineage (NCBI taxonomy): Eukaryota > Metazoa > Arthropoda > Insecta > Hemiptera > Delphacidae > Conomelus > Conomelus anceps. The sequence goes on from OX418219.1 coordinate 5,186,129, forward strand.
TTAATACTCAAAATACTCATTAATCAATACCCAAAATACTCATTAATACTCGAAATACTCATTAATACTCAAAATACTCATTAATACTCAAAATACTCATTAATCAATACCCAAAATACTCATTAATCAATACCCAAAATACTCATTAATTAATACCTAAAATACTCATCAACTAATACTCAAAATACTCATTAAAAGAAAACAAAAAAGCAAAAGCATAGGACTTTCCATTGTGTACAAATTGCCACATGTACTTCCACAAAGGAATGAATAAACCACATATGCATTATTTTAACAACTCACGATATAAACGTAGTACGTGAAAAAACCTCCATTAAAAAACGTCCATTTTGTATTGATGTGAATACAGAAGCAATAGTCGCAGCATATAGATTAAACATCATTAAATTAATACAGGTTGGTTAAATCTGTGGCATAGGCTTTCTTTTGCACAAAAAAGTAAACCACATGTGTATTAGCATTGTAGCCGATAAAAAGCTTTGTCTACCAACTGACCAATACAGAAAAAGGGTTGTTTTTGAATTTTCATCGGCAGTTGCCGCGAAGCCATCACGAGGGAATACCTTAATTTATACTAATCAAACAATCCCGTACGATAAGACTGGCCAGAAGGGCTTTTCCTGTGTGTTGTTATTGAGGGGAACGATTTCGCTATTGAGGCGAACGATATCGTTATGCAAGCGGTCTGGCCCCGGCAACTGCCCAATGGGGTCATTGCGGTTTTATTTGAATTACCGAAACCGCCTCCCCACCCTTAAACCCCTTGCCAACTGGCGATTTTCACTCATCGGAAGGATGGGAGGAGAGGGAGGGAGGGTTATTCCACGTCCCTTCCACTAATAATAACTGGAATCCGCTTCAGAATCTGTGTTCGGTTCACTCGCACAAATACACCTTACACATTTTCCTCTTTCTCCCTTACTCCTCAACCATACGCTCTCTCTCACTCTAACTCTTTCTCATGCATTCTCTCAATCTCTCTCACTTCAACTCTATCTCGCTCTCCCTCAGACGAGTGTGTGTCTCTCTGTCAGGTTTAGGTGTAAGAAAAAACTGTTGTTATTTCAACCCAGATCAAATTGATTCATTCACCCAGTCACTCTCTCGTTCACCCGATCTCTTTCCTTATTATTCTCTCACTCCCACTCTCTCTGTAGAGCTTTTTATTCACATTAAGCTATTGAACAGTCAGCGTCGGTTCAGTGCGGCTGTTGTGACGTGGATTTGGGGGGGCTCCACCAGGGAATGCTTATTCTGCTTTTATAGTCTGGTCTTGTGTATGTGCGTGTATGTTTGTAGTGTATATATGATTTTCAGTCTTTATATTTATCATTATCATTATTTTCCCATCTTTTTTCGGAGGATGAAGCCCACATAGGTCTGAGACCTGTGCGTGGGTAATGAGTTGGATGATGGTGATTGAAGAGTTGGACCTACAGTTTTAGGTGGGTTCCGAACCACCGGGAAGTGATTTTACAGCAGAGAACAATGTTTGTATACATTGATATACATTTTTATTTTTTTTTAATTGTAAATAGAGTTTTTTTATACTGTTGGTTGAGTGGGTTAAGTGTGGCTCTTCTGCCTCAACTTCGCCTACAGCACTTTTGTAGTGCGCAAATAAAAGTAAATTATCTATCCAATTTTTGTCCAAACTTCGCCTTTTCGTGTAAATGCATCACTTAGAATCTTATTCTATTAGCTCTACCCATATCAATGTCAATGTCAATATTTCGAACAAAGGTGAATAGTATCAACCAGGTCTACTTTCTATGTGATGTTAGAATATTGTATATAAGCACACATTTGAAAAATTTGTAAATTTATCATGTACAAAGTAATTTAATCTCTTTCTCCCTCTTTCGCCATCTTTTCTCATTCACTGTTTCTCTATCAGTGCCACTATCTCTTCCCCTAAATTACACTCTTCATTTACCTTTCTTGCTACCTCTTTCTCTTTCCCTCCTACTCTAACTTTGTCTCTTTCTCTGCTCCTCTATCTTGGTTTCTATCGCCCTTTTTCTTGCTTCTTCTATCATTCTCACTATCCCTTCCACTATATTTCTCTCTCACACACTCTTTCTCTCTCTTCCTGTATCTCTTTCACTCTTCCTTCCTCTATCTCTTCAACGCTTTCTTCTTCTATCCTTATCCACAATTATTCTTTTCTTTATTGCAATTCCATCATTAAAAATTCTTTACACCATAGAAGAATTAATTAATCCGTCAGTTTCAATTAAATCGATTGAAGAATGTCATCACTAACTAGCTCAGATGACATCTTCCTCTATCTCTTTTCGTCATTTTACTCCCTCTCTGTTCTTCCATCTTTCTCTCTTCCTCTATCTGTGTTCCCTCACTCTTCCTCTTCCTACATCTTTCTCATACCCTCTCACTCCTACTGTGTTCTTCTATCATTCTCTCTTCCTCTATCAGTGTCTCCCCCACTCTTCCTCTTCCTTTAACTTTCTCATACCCTCTCATTCTATCTGTGTCTGTCACTTTCCTACTCCCTTTTGCTATCTCTTTCACTCTCAAACTCTCTCTCACAGCCTCTTCCTCACTTTCTTTCTCACACTCTCTTTACTTCTATTTTTCTCTATTCCTCTCATTGTGTCCTCACTCTTGCTCTTCCTTTATCTTTCTCATACCCTCTCACTGTATCTGTGTCTGACACTCTCTTTTTCTATCTTTTTTATCATCACACAATCTCTCAGCCTCTTCCTCGCTCACTCATACTCACTTTCTCATACTCTATCACTCTCACTCTAAATTTTTCAGTCTTTCTCAATCACTCACTGCAGCAGTAGTAATTTCATATAGATTTTGCATATAAATAGCATTGGGTTACGATAATAAAGGGAAGCATCGGTTATGAGTGACCTATATAATATGAGAATGAGATAATACATCCTGCATTCCTGTCATTCATTCACTTTCTCACTCTCTTTTCCTTCCACTGGAATTTTCTTTTTTCTCTTAATTCTCCTACTATCTCTTTTAATCTCAATGGTGAGTAGAGTAAGAATAAACCGGCAATTCTCAAAACATTATAGATAAAACAGTTTATCCCACTACCCTCTTTCTTACTCACACACACTCTCTAACTCTCTCTCCTTTCTCATTGTCTATCTATCTTTCAATTTATATATAATTCTCTATTTATCTTCATCTTTCTCTGGACCTGCAATTCTCAAACACTATAAAACACACTCTCTCTTTTTATCATTTGTTTCTCTTTCTATCTCTTTTTCCTCTATCTTGTTCTCTCTTTCTCATTCTCACTGTCTCTCTCTCTCTCTCTCTCTCTCTCTCTCTCTCTCTCTCTCTCTCTCTCTCTCTCTCTCTCTCTCTCTAATAAAGTCCTAACTCCGCCCAAATAAAGGCATTTAATCAATCAATCAATCAATCTATCAATCTCTCTCTCTCTCTCTCTCTCTCGCTAATTCTCTCTTCCATTCTCTATATCTCTCTTACTCGCTCTAACGCACAAACTCTCTCACAAACTAAACTCTCTTTATCTAGGTTTTCTCTCTCTTTTTTATTATTCCATGTATATCTCATTCGCCAAGTTCCAAGTAGGTGAGGTCCTTTCTCCTCTCTAAGCCACAATACAAACACGTGTAGGCCTAACTTAGTATAAATGGCTAGTTGTTCTCTGTGTAGCTTAAAACATGCTTTGCTCTCTCCTATCCAAAGCGAGTACTAGTCATTATCTTCCCCTCTTTTCCACTTCTTCATCCTCCTTTCCTCCTCTTCCTCTTTTTCTGCTCGTCCTCCTAACGTCCTCCATCCTCCTCAACTCTATTGTCTATTATCTTCTTCTCCTCTTTATTTCTAATCCTCCTCTTTATTCCTAATCCTCCTCTTTATATTCTCCAACTCAATTCCTATTATCTTTTCCTTCTCCTCCTCCTCCTCTTCCTTCTCTGCTCTTCCTCATTTTTTTCCTCATCTTCCTCTTAACCCTCCTTCTTCATCCTCCCCAAATTTATTGCCTATTATCTTCTCTTCATCTCTTTTTCTTCATCATCCTTCCTCTTCTTTCTTTCCCTCTTCATCTTCCTTTCCTCCTCTTCCTCCTCCTTCCGCCTCAACTCTATTACCTATTATCTTCTACTCCAACTCCTCTCCTCTATTTCACCATCCTTTTCTCCTAATCCTTCTTCTTCGTCATTCCCAACTCAATTCCTATTATTTTCCTCATCCTCCTTGTCTCCTCTTTCGTATTCTTTTTTCTTCATCTTCCTCGTAACCCTCCTTCTCCATCCTCCCCAAATCTATTGCCTATTACCTTCTCTTCCTCCTTTCCTCTTCTTTCTTTTCCTCTTCACCTTTCTTTCCTCCTCCTCTTCCTCATCCTTCTTTCCTCTTCTTCCTTCCCCTCTTCATCATCTTTTCCACCTCTTCCTCATCCTATTTTCCTCCTCTTCCTCCATCCTCCCCAACTCTATTACATTCTCTCCTCCTCTCTCTCATCCTCCTTTTCTCTTCTTTCTTTCCTTCTTCAATACCCTTTTCTTCTTCTCCTCATCCTCTTTTCCTCCTAACCCTCCTTCTCCATCCTCCCCAAATCCATTGCCTATATCTTCTCTTCCTTCTTCTCCTCATCCTCCTTTTTCCTCTTTCTTTCCCTCTTCATCTTCCTTTCCCTCTTCATCTTCCTTTCCTCCTCCTCCTCTTTCTCATCCTCCTTTTCTCTCTTTTCTTCTTTTCATCATCCTCTTTTCCTCCTAACCCTCCTTCTCCATCCTCCCCAATTCTATGGTCTATCATCTTGTCTTCCTCCTTCTCCACAACCTCCTTTCTCTTCTTTCTTTCCCTATTTGTCTTCCTTTCCTCCTCCTCCTCCTCTTTCTCTTCCTCCTTACCTCTTCTTCATTTCCCTTTTCATTTTTTTTCATCGTCTTTCTCATCCTCTTTCCTTCCCCTTCCTCCAAACCCTCCTTCTTCATCTACACCAATCACCAGTGGTGAAGGTAAGGTAGTAGAGGGGTAAGGGACGAACGAGCACCCTATAACATAACGCACATTGCTTTGATGCGCTCAGCTGAATACATTCAGCATCCATATTAGGAGTTCTCGATTATTATTCCTTCAAAGGTTTCCAACTGATAGCCTCTCTCTCTCAGAGAGAGAGAGAGAGAGAGAGAGAGAGAGAGAGAGACAGACAGAGAGAACTTACTTATTGCTCATATTATTCAGTGAAAAGCAATTCACATATTGGTTCCTGTTTGATTGGACATGCCAAATCCTATGCTAAATTGGGGCTACTCCTATGCATAGGAATATACAGAATAATGAATATCAATATATATATATATATCACATATGAGTAGGAATCTCTATAGAGTGTTATGTATTCGAGGCAATAGTACATACGAAACAGTATTTCCTGAATGCACGAGGAATAGTCAATAATTATCAGCAATGTTGTCGGTATAAGTTATTGAAGTATTTCTACTGGCATTCCGCTACATTTAAAACGATAATAGGACTTAGTAGGGCGGAAATTGAAACGTCTTGGTGATGTGACACTGGGTGATTTTTGTGGTATACAAATAGGTATTAATAGAATTTATCATTTTCTGTTTGAGGAGTCTGATTCATGCCAGTGTTGTACAAAAATAACCATGCATCATGCCAAAAAAGTCACCCTGTGCTGCGTCACCAACGTTTAGATGACATGGTGAATTTTGTGGAACACAGATGTAGAATATACCTTCATTACGCGTCTACTGGAGCAGTCTAATTCATTTTTGTATTTTTAACAAAAATCATCCTTTGCCACTTTGTAACTTTTGCTACGTTTCTATTTGCGCCAGGCTTTGTTGTCTTCGTCACACACTTAAACACTTTTGATAAATTATTGACTTCTTTAAAAATCTAAAAATGATTCCAGAAAAGTGACTTTAACTTAATTGGTTCAAACATTAGATCGAAGTTTAACTGATAAGAATGGATATTTGTTTCCTGTTGATGTTCACATGAGTCTGAGACTTGTCTATGAGATACTAGGTGAACAATGCTGGGAGTGATAGCGGAGTGCCGTGGCAGGTATCTGTTCAATCAGAGATAAGCTACGAAACTCCTGGGCGCTCTTTGTAAGGGTGACTGATTGGATTGGCCAGCAATAGAAGACTCTGTTCTCTGCTGTAAAATCACTTACCGGTGGTTCGGAACCCACGTAAAACTGTAGGTTCAACTCATTAATCAACATCATCCAATTCATTACCCACGCACAGGTCTCTGACCTATGTGGGCTTCATCCTTCAAAAAAAAGAAGAAAAAAATGACAGGCTGAATAACAAGAATCAAACCCCTGACCACAAGAGTAGCAGTCAGTCAGAGTGCTGAGATTACTAATCAGAGATTATAATAATAAGATGAACATTATAAGATTATAAGACAATAGAGATTAACTAATATTGTAACTAATCAGAGAGAAAGCTTTATAAGGGATAACACAACTAGGATTATCGTCCTCCTACATACCAATCAATCAAGTCTGTGGGGGTCCAGTTTGTGGTTTCTAAACAAATTTCAAGTAATTTAAAATGATTGATTCTGCATTGAATTTTTTTTTGCAGGATGAAGCCCACATAGGTCTGAGACCTGTACGTGGGTAATGAATTGGATGATAGTGATTGATGAGTTGGACCTACAGTTTTAGGTGGATTCCGAACCACTGGGAAGTGATTTTACAGCAGAGAACAGAGTCTTTTTGCTGGCCAATTATATCTAATTGAATTAAATTATTTTTACTTCTGACGTAATTGTAGATTTATGTTGATTAATGCTAATTTCAAATATAAATTTAACGGAATAAAAATTCTATCGGACTTGAACCTATTGGATCAAATCCATTATGCAAGATTGCTTACAATTAAGTATATCATTAGATAAGATTGATCATATTGACAAATCAATCAGTAAGTGCGATATTCAGTAAAAAAATATTCCGCACATTCCATATCCAAAAACTGTGATTTAGTTGGTGTATTTTAGCTGATAAATCATTCGAAAATCGTATTGGAGGTCGCAAATATTGTAAATCAGGTTAGGAAATGTCGTCATTGAATTGCAAAACTCTTTTCCACCTAATATCCAACACAGACGCTCCAATTTCAACGCATTCTGCATATATCTATACATAACATTTCATATCCCACATTTGAACGTACATTGTATACCTGTATATATAAAGGCCTTAATCTATTTCGGATTGTTCGGCGAGTTGGGCTCCAACTGGCGTCGAAAAGAGGGACAAGAGAGAGGAGGAGAGGCAGAGAGACAAACGTGACAGTCATCAGTGTGAAAGAGAAGAAAAGCCAGGAAAATTCGCGCAAGAATTTCCATCAATAAACCTGGGTACGGGTTCATAGCGTTAGAGCAGGCCAATATTTTACAGGCTGTGAGCAGTGATTGAGAGAAAACTCGGGCTGAGATTTATAAAGCACATTCTTCAAGTGGTGATGGTAAGGAGAAGGGTAATCGTCCTCTGCATTCGTGGAATGTGATGAAGTTTGTGGTTTGATGTTCAATTAAATAATTGAAAATTCTGGAATATTTTTATAATATATGAATAATATATTTAAATAATATATGAATTATTCTATACAACAGTGTTGTACATATAATATAATAATAAAAATTATATATGAAGGAGAAATACAGTTTGATATTCTGTTAAACCTACCTAACCTTTATAATGCCTTATATAACCTGTATAATACCCTAAATAACTAAAAACACTTGTGTCGCTTACAATGGAGGCGTTCACTATGTAAAAATTAAAATCTCCCAAATCAACTACATAAATAATATAATACCAACAGTTTGTATATTTTTGGTGTTATTTAATTTAATCATATTTTTTGATTGATTTAATACAATTCAATTTTTTCACTCAATTTGCAAATTCATCTTTCATAACAAAGAAACATAAAAATTTATGAGATGGGCTCCGAACCACCGGGAAGTGATTTTACAGTAGAGTCTTCTTGCTAGCTAATCCACTCGGTCACCCTTATAAGTAGGGCCCAGGAGTTCGCGGCTTATCTTTAAGTGACTGAACTGATACCTGCTACGGCTCACGGCTACCACTCCCCTTACTTGGATCTCTGACTTTCTGCTCATATGAATAAGGCAGATCTCCTTACATGACAATATCTTAGCTAATAAATTCGCAGCAATATACAGACAAATTCCAACTGGAAACCCAGAACCTCATCACGCTTTTACCAACTATGAATAGTCTAACAATCTAACCAAATCTTAGTGAACACGAGTACTGTGTTCATTCAAGTCTATTGGGGAAATTAAATCATAATACACATGGAATTTGATATTATTATGCTAGTACAGGGCTCAATGCTAAGCTAGTTACCAATTTTGCAAAGTGAATTTAGACCTAGAATATTCTCATGAGAATGTTTTCCCCGAACGCTAATTAACTCCATGAGATTAAACTTCATCAATGCCGGTGCATATTTCATGTGAAATCTCGCCTCATGAGAAGCGAGCTACATGATCTTCACGAGGCCTAGCCTGATTAATTCACAGACATGTAAGGGAATATAAATTTTCTAAATATACGAGTTGTGCCGTGGTATAAAGGAATGAATCTTACAAAAATAATATTCAATGTGAAATTGTATTTGAAAACAAATAATTGTTTGATAAGTCTCATACAAAGAGAGAAGATTATTTTATTATTTATTCAACCCCAAAAACCTTATTAACCCTTGAAACCGCTATTTAAAACCATACTATAGTGCCGTGCTACAAAGGAATGAGTCTTATGAAAACAAAATGTAATGTAAAATGGTATTTGAAAAAAAAATTATTGGTAATTCGATCTCTTAAACTAAGTGGTGGCCTCTTAAACTAAGAGAGAAAAATATTTTGTTATTTATTCAACCCTAAAAAACCTTATTTAACACTATTATTTATTTCTGTGTGTTATTATTATATAGATATATTTTTTTTTCTTGTTAAAGAATTAATTTGGTGCAATTCACTGTCTTTGTCTCCTCATTGGCATCTCCGTTACTGGTTTCAATATCTTTCCCTTCATGTTCATAGCCTTTTTATTGTTTTATTCATGACAATCATCATTCCCTTATTGTCATCGTCATCATCATCATCATCATCATCATCGTCATCGTCATCATCATCATCATCATCATAATCTTCATTGTCTTTATAGTGTTATAATAATGTAATAAGGATATATTCCATGGAACTCTAAGTATAGATAATTCTTTATCTTTTTTATATTTCTTTTAGTTTTAATTTCTTATTTTTAATATGCATTGTATTGGAATTGTTTGTTGTGTTAAGGAAACATATTTAGGTTTTTACCTGTTGTTTCCATTGAAAAGTTGTCAAAATAAATAAAGAATAAAAAATAAAAAAAAATATACTAGTGCCGTGCTACAAAGGAATGAATCAGATAAAAACAAAATGTAATGTGAAATGGTATTGAGAACAAATAATTGATTTAAAACCCTCAAAATCAAAAGAATTTCATTGGAGAATACTTTCTCATACGATTTAAGAGGTATCACGTACTGTTGGAGACTGACAACTTGACCCCTGAAAGGAATTCGCAGTGAATATTGATGAATACAGCACATTTGAGAGCGACTCAACTGGCTCACTATAACAGCAGTGATGTATATAACCCAAATACCACTGGCTCAGATTCGTGCTCTATTTAGTGCCAGGCATAGTGGAGCTATTACGCCATTACACCTTCCTTCACCTCTCCCCTTCAGGCGTCAGGGGTCATGTTGTCAGTCCCCAGCAGTACTGGCCCTCAAGCAGAGGCAACCAATATAATTTTCCAGTCTACTTGATTGGTCAAACTCAATCCGGGACCTGTGATTGGTTGAGAGCTTCGATAGGGTGGAGCTTTTAAAAATGGGCGGATCTACACACCAACTGCCTTTCAGCTAATCGCAGCTCGTCATTTCCAGAACCAACCCAAGGTAAACTCGTGGATCGCCAATCAGAATCTACCAGCAGTTTAGATCGAAATGCTGTAGTAATTCGAAAATTTATTTTACATTATTGTATCAAATATTGAGCAAACTTGAATTTTATTTTAATTCGATTAAAAAATATCAATGTCAAATTGATGTTAAAAATTAGTCAACTCTTCGATTATAAGTACAATGTATGCTTGTAGTACCAGTATAGTACTTGTAATACTAGTTGTATCTTCTTTTTGAAGGATGAAGCCCACATAGTTCTGAGACCTGTACGTGGGAAATAAGTTGAATGATGGTGATTGATGAGTTGGGTCTACAGTTTTAGGTGGGTTCCGAACCACCGCAATATCTACTATATTGGCTCAACTGATGTCATGAGGAAAAGAATTATTCATCTTTCAGATAAAAAGTTTCGATTTTTTTCTCATTCTAATTAATTAGTATCTTACTTTGTTGTAATCAGAAGAAATCCAGTTGGATATCGAATGAAAAGGGAATTCGAAATTGTGTCAAAATCCAATCACAACAGAGTAAGAGTAGCCTTAATTTTCAATAATAAATTGAGTTGTAAATTTTCTAGTTCACACATAGGTTTCAATCCGTTCCATCATTTTGAGGATTGACCTAAATGCTCACAAAACAAATAGTTCATTTTATCGGTAGTTTTTTCAAATAAACAACAAGTTTTAGAAATAAAAACTTTTCCAATTAAACCAAATCAAATAATAATAATAATAATATCGTGTGACCTGGCTGGCTCAGGTCTGGTGTCAGAGTTATCAGGTCGCACCTGAATAAGTTCAGGGCCTCTGACGTGACTTAACGACTGTTTTTTAGTCAGCCGGGACCGACAGCTTAACGTGTCCTCCGAAACACGGGAGTGGCCCGAGGTAAAAACTTTCGGTCAGAACTGGGATCGAACCCGGGACCTTTGGGCTATCAAACCAGCACTTAACCCACTCGGCTACGGCCACTCAAATAAAACAAAATCAAATAAAACATCCAAAATATAAAACTAGTTTTCTAAATAAAATTTTTTTTGCTAGGTCTTTCTCAGCGGTTCTATAATTATGTTTTATATGACTATTGTAATCCAACAGAAAGTCACGTGTTAGACCATGACAGTGTCAACCTAAATGAACTGTAGTACATTTTTGAAGGACTAGTTCAATAATAATTGAGCTAGCTCCATCGCAGCTGTACCGGTCAACGACCTTCACCTTTTAAGGGCGTCTTACGGCCGGCCTACTAACTGGCAGTGACCGTGAAACTTTCACCCGTTTCATAGTGTATTTCTTTCTCTTTTACGTTCTCTTTCTATCCCTCTCACTTCATTCGAATCTCTTTCTCTCTCAAAATTGAGAATAGGAAAACAAAATATGAATAACACATCATGATCTACCAAGAAAGTTTAGTGTTCATCAATATTTTTCCATTATGGTTTTCGTTTGGTCTGAGACTTGTGCGTGGGCTAAGTGATGTATAATAGTGATTAATGAGTTGGACTAGTTTTAATTGGGTTCCGAACAACTAGAAAGTTTTTTTTTTACAGAGAGAAACAGTTTCTATCTCTTTTCTATTTTTACAGTATCAATAAAAATAGTATTAATAATCAAACATAAGCTATAGTGACGGAACAAACTCAAGTTTTCCTCTCTAGATAGTAAATTCCTAAATACCGAATTCATGGTACTAAGTACCCCAATCAAAATAAAGATCTCAAATAAAGGAAATTGTGCAAAAAAGGGGCTCTCTCATATGCTAGCCCCGTTAGTCACCCAGAAAGATTATGCTGTAAAATAGTGGCCTCCGTATAATTTGTATGTATCGAATGAGTTTTCAAAAATGAGTTTACTCAGCACTGCAAGACTGCAAAACAGTCATAAATAATAGTATACTTAAGAAATCAAATAGCATCAAACTGATTATTTTCAATGAATTCACAAAGCTTTGCAATACTACCTACAAAAGAATAATAAATAAGAAAACTTACATGTGGAAATTCATCAAATTACCTTACCTGCAAAAATTAAAAATTATCAATTAAATTTAATCAAATGGAACATTACTGACGCAATTCATGTACAGAACAAACGACCAATTATTTTAATTAAACAAGCATTCGTAGCTACGAATTTTGCAAATAGATTATCTAGCATCATACAAGAATAAATTATTTTGAACGTTTGAAATAATATATATACTATCTGAAGTAATTGCTAAAATAAAATATGCAAGGAATATATTCGATCTGGTTTTTCTCCACTCCAACAAAATAATGTGAGGAACTGAAATCATGACTATATCAGCATCTCTGTCATGTTAAGCCTGGGTTAGTCTCCAGGCCCAGGGCTCTTAAAACAATAAATATATTAAGTTTTTTCCATTCACTCAGAGGCACTCTTTCGCAAAATTAAGAAAAAAATAATAATACCCCTAAAGCCACATACTAGACATGAATTCATCCATTCTAAAATTATTATTTCAACCAATATTGTGCGTCAATGTGATTTTTATCTTCTTGCATAATTTTCAATGGGAGATCAGTACTCTTGTATTGAAAATGTATTGTCTAGTATTGATTTTAATTTAGCAATATTAGGAAGACAAAGAGTCAAAAACTTTGAAAAGGAAGCATTGAATACACCAAACATGAAATAAAATATAAACTCGCTATTCACTAAATTAAATGTCATGTTAGTAGCCAAAATTTAAAGCAGGCCTACTTTTCCACTCTGCTGTTTTTGATACCCCACCGTTTTGAGTACGGTATTTACGGTTCATCTCATTGGGGCACCGTACAAAACCATGCTTAAAAATCAAGTTAAGGTGGTTGATGTGTATTCCCTCCAAATTTTTTTTGAAAAATAATCCCCCACAAACGACATTTTTAATGAATCAATAATGTTTTTGACTCTTTTGTCTCCCAGGGCTTGTGAAAAATTACTCAATTTCTTCTGTTTTTGAGTCTCTGGGGGGGGGGGGGGGAGTGTTCTATCCCACTGATCTCCCCAATAGTTAGGCACTGTCACATAGCTATTTAGTTGATAAAGCTTTTTATAGTGTGCAAGAGTTCCTTTCACATCAATTTAAGCCTCATCTCAACTAATTAATATAGCAATTATGGTAACTAGTGTATAAGATATTGTTAATCTGATTTGTCTTACACTCCTTAACTGGAGTCTCCAAGACGTAATCTACAAAGAAATATAGTTCACTCCTTTCCCGTATTCAAGACGTGATTTTGAGAAAAGACCACACTATCTTTCAATCTCCCATCTTTTATCCCGATTATCTTCCATCAAATTTATGTGCAATTGAAAACCCCGTCTAATTTTCAAACTCTAATACAATTATTATAATGTTCTAATACATTTCTGTGCAATGCATAATTATCTACTACAATCACTGGAAATCTCAAACTTGCTCACATTAAACAAACATTATTCCCGTTTGTTTTTCAGTTACAATAAAGTGTGCAAACTTTCTTTACCTAGTTGAAACTTTCCACTTGTGCATTCGGTAAAAGAGGACTTAACGCTCCAGAACTTCAGTTACACAAGTTCTTTGGCATTATTGTCTTCAAGTATCGATGTTGCTGAGTACACTCTCCCTCCAACTTTCTCCCCCCCCCCCCCTTCCATTCATCAGCATCCTCGTCTACTCTCATCCATCACATCTTTCTCTCATATACTTGTCACTAACTTTCCGTGCTTATCGGTGCGAATCTTTGTTTCTTGTTTCTTCCATTACGCCTTCTCCCGATTCGGGTGCTAATTTTGAGTGAGAATGACAAATCAGGAAGAGAACAAGAGTCGAAAACTTTCAAAAGGAAACATAAAATACACTAAACATGAAATAAAATATAAACTCACTATACACTCAATTGAACGCCGTATTACTAGCTAACTCCCAGGTTGAACTTCCAACTGATTTTGATGATTTGAATTTCCGAAAGCAAGTATGATCAACTAATGGTTCATTAGTGGTTGAGAAAGGTTATAGGTAGGTTAGTTTTGTCTGGTTGAAATTGAAAAATTGCAAAGTTGTTTCAAATACAAGAAACATTTGAAGAATATTACGAAAACTGCTGCTTAGCACAATTATTCACTTTATTTTTACAGTGCAAGCGTTGAAGTTCAAATTCTTGATTGTGTTGAAATCTTCTCTTAAATTAGTTTAAATCGTCAAATTAAAAGAAACCCCGAAAATATTGAGGCATGATATATTAAAAGATCTGTTGAACAAGATAAAGGAGAAACAATACACTTTATCAAGAACAGAAAATGAGCATTTTTTATGAATTGGGAAGCATATGATGTTTATGAAGACCAAAGCAGTTGATTTGATTGGCAAGGTTAGCAGAGAGGTTAGTATGCACCTTGGTTGAATGGTGCATACGCCTATCAGTACAAAATTGATAGTAATAATAATTATTATTAAATTCGTCGGGTCCTTGAATACTCCGTTGTATCAGTTTATTACTCACGCACAAGTCTCACATTCATGTTGGCGTTATCAGCAAAACAACAACAAAAAACAACACATAGTATGTAGATATAGAAATAGTTCTTCTGATTGAAGTTCAGGGTTCTGCCAGTTTGATTTTCATTCTACATATCTGCTAAAGTTAGTCCAAGTTCATTATTTTTTGAAGAGACGCTTCAGTGATCATCGATTTTTCATTTTATCGACAGATAGTTCATAAAAAAGAGTCAACCAATAAAAAAACTCTTGGAAAAGACCTCCGCTTCTCATCAACTAATGACCTATCGTTTTCGAATGATCGTTATTGTTTTATCGTACAAATCTTATCTTTCAGACTTCTCTTCTGATAGCAGAGTTTTACGAGCGACGTCAGTGTTACGAATCACGGCCGCTAGGAGCGCTAGTGTCGACAGACAGTGATAAGCTGTACTACTTGCTGGCGGTGATGTCGAAGTACCGTTGAATATTCAAACACGCCCTTCCCACCCGATGCTCATCAGCATATCAGCGCATCTCAACATGGTAGGGCCTGAGTGGGATCCGACGACATGGAAAGAGAGCGAGTGGGATTGGCACAGGCTGGTGACAGCTGGATAAGAATCAAGGAGGCACCAGCAAACGGAGAGCAAAGCTTCCTTTCACTCGTATCTCAAATTTTATTCAACGTCTTCTACAAGTTTCCAATTAATTAGTGAAGGCAAGGATGCTCGCCTGCATGTGGGATCGGCTACAATCTGAATACAAAGAGAAGTTTAAGTAGGTCGCTGGATGAAAGCTGTAGGAGGATGAAGAAAAGAAGAAGAAGGAAAATAAAAGAAGATGAGCAAGGGAAATGAGTAGAAATCTGTTGTTTTGAAGTTTGCAGATATCAACATTCATATTGACATTTCATTTGTTTCAGATGAAACCGATAATCATCTGTATTTAATGGAAATATGATCAAAAACAGATTGAAATGCACATATTTTTATTTTTTTCACCTTAAATCCAGTTTTAGTCAAGGTAAGGTTGGGTTGGGTTTCTTTTTCTAAACAAGGATTCTTCTTATAGCGGATGATGCCCGGGACATGAGTCCGGAGACTAGTGCGTGGGTAATGAGGTGAATGATGAGAAAAATTCATGTCTGAAAGAGATTCGAACTCAAGGCTGCAGGAAACGAAGCCAGCTAGAGCCTTATGTTATCACAGACAAGCGCTCCAACCAACTACTGTTCTACAAGAGTCCCCATAATTTGCTCAAATGGGGGTTTCATCCTAAAAAAAATAAGCGAAATAGAAAAAGGCACTCTGTTCAGAACTACCCTTTACTTGCAAATTTCAGCCTTACTTTCTGAGTACAAAAATGATGTTGTTTTTGCATACCACAGCTTTGACTCAATATCTTGATCAGTTGGCAATATTATATGGGCTACTCAATGCTATTGAACTTAAAAAAGTTATACTCACACCATTTTAACAGTTCTCAAAAAACGGAACAACCTTCTTTTTAATAACCTTCAACTTTACATGTGTTATTATTATTTTTTATTGCTAATAATAATAATGATATCGTGTGACCTGGCTGGCTCAGGTCTGGTGTCAGAGTTATCAGGTCGCACCTGAATAAGTTCAGGGCCTCTGACGTGACTTAACGACTGTTTTTTAGGCAGCCGGGACCGACAGCTTAACGTGTCCTCCGAAACACGTTTTTTATTGCTATTATTATTATTATCATTATTATTAGCTTATGGCTTTTGAGAGTCGAGAGACTGTTCCACCTCGCCGTTTAGCCATGTTTGTGTTAAGGGAACCATAGATATATTGATAAACCGATACAGCGGGGTATCCAAGGCTCCGACGAATTGAATAATAATTATTATTAGCAGGTGTGCTAATATGCATATGCACCATTCAACCTCTCTACTAAACATTCCATTCAACTGCTTCAGTTTCTATAAACATCATACGTTTCCACAATCACAAAAAAAATGTACATTGGCAGTTCTTGAGAAAGAGTTTTGCTTCTTTTTCTTCTTGTACAACAGATCTCATAATATATCATGCATCAATATTTAATCTCTTTTTTCAATTGGACGATTTAAAATAATGTAAGTGAAGATTCAAACACAATCAAAGATAAAAATTTCCGTTGACTCGTTGCTCTGTAAAAAAATAAAGTTGATCATTGGACTAATTACCAGCCTTCATAATTTCCAATGTATTGATTATCAAATGTAAACAACAGCTGCCAATGTTTTGATTTTCACTAGCAGAAATTAACTTAGAGCCTATAGTGGCAAACTGTTTTAACACATAATTATTTTTATATTTGACTTCAAAATCATCAGAGATCTCACTCGGAATATGAAGAAGCTATATACCAAGTTTCAAGCGTCTAGAATCTTTATTTCAAGCGCTAGGGCACAGACGGACTGACAACGGCACGATTTCAATACGGCCCTGTCGGGTCCTTAATAAATCTATGATGGTGACAAGAGGTAAACGACACAGGTTACTCGATGTCGGTTATGTGTGAAACAAGTCATAGTATGCAGGCTATTATAAGATTATTTTCGCTTATTTATTTCGCTTTGAGAAATATTTTATGGGAATTGAAAGGATCTATATTAATTATCTATAGATTATTAATTGTTTAGATTGATAGCGCTGACAAAATTAGAGTTCTTAGGTTCTTAGCGTCGTGCTCGTTGCAGGCATTATTAACAAGGTTTTCTAAAAGAAAATTAGAAGCCGGAGTTCGAAATAGAAGAAGAAAAAACCAGTGAAAGCCGAGAGAGAGAGATAGTGTGAGAGAACGACGTCAACGCTTAGAATAACAAAGAGGATTAATCGCTGAAATCGAAGAACAAAGAAGGAGCTAATTAGCTATCAGCGACATTCCCAGTTTTTAATTAACATGTTGTACAGCAGAAGAGGAGAGAGATAGAGAGTGAGTGTGAGTGAGACATTGGAGAGGAAGGAAGCAGACGAAGAAGAATAACAAAGGCGAGGAAAAGAAGGATGAAGATGAAAAGGATGAGGTGAAAGATTGAGGATAATGAGAAGAAGAAGGAAGAAGGAACAGAAGAGAAGGAGATGATGTAATGATCAAGAAGAAGAAAAGAGGACGAGGAGAAGGGAGGGAAAGAAAAGGAGGAAAAACAAAAAAGAGAGACCGGAAGGAAAATGGGAAAATGAGAATTAGAAAAGAGGATGAGAAAGGTTAAAAAGAGAAGAAAATGGAGGGGAAAAGGAAAAGAGTGAGAGAAAAGATACGAAAGAGAAATGGAAGAATGGGAAAGACAAACAGGGAGAGTTGATGAGGAAACAGAAGAAAAAGAGGGTGAGGGAGACGGAATAGAAGGAAGAGGGGAAGGAGGAAAAAAGAAGAGGAATGAAAAAAAGAGAAATGAATAAGAAAAAGAGGATGATGAGAAAGCTAAAAAAGAGAAAAAAATGGAGTGGAAAAGAAAAACAGTGAGAGAGAAGATACGAAGAACAGTGCAAGAAGGACAACGGTGCAACAGAGAGAGTTGATGAAGAAACAGAAGAGAGAGAGGGAGAAAAATAGAAGAAGGAAGGGAGAAAAAAGAGAAGAGAAAAAGAAAGGGGATGAGACAGGGAAAAAGGAGCAGATGACGAAGAAGGAGCAGAATGAGGAAAGTAAAGGAAATAAATGAGAGGCATAGAGAGGCATTAGCAATCGTTGTTTGGCGGTCGTGGGTTCGAATCCCTCTCCTCCGTCTGGCATCTATGAGTGTTATCATTCACCTCATTACCCACGCACAAGTCTCGTACTCATGTTGGCATCAGCAGTAAAGAAAAAGAGTTTAAAGGAGAGAATGTAGGTGAATTAGAAGGTGTTGAGAAAAGTAGTTGAAGGAAACAAATGGGATAGAAAAACGGAAGAAGAGGAGAAAAAGGATATTAGAGAAGGAGGAGGAGGAGAATAAGAATAAGGAGAAGTTGTGGGAGGAGGAGGAGGAGAAGGAAGAGGAGGAGGAGGAGGAGGAGGAGAAAGAAGAGGAGGAGGAGGAAGGGGAGGAGGAGAAAGAAGAGGAGGAGGAGGAAGAGGAAGAGGAGGAGGAGGAGCAGGAGGGGGAAGAGGGGGAGAAGGAGGGGGAAGAGGGGATGAGGAAGAGGAGGAGAAGGAGGAACAGAATGAGGAGGAGAAGGAGAAGGAGGACGAGAATAAAGATGAGTAGTGGGAGGAAGAAGAGAAAAAGGAAGAGGAGGAGGAAGAGGAAGAAGAGGGGGAAGAGGAGGAGGAGGAGGAAGAGGAGGAGAAGGAGGAGTAGGAGGAAGAGGAAGAGAAGGAGGAGTAGGAGGAAGAGGAGGTGTAAAAGGAGAATAAAGATGAGGAGTAGTGGGAGGATGAGGAGGAGGAAGAGGGGGAAAAGGAGGAGGAAAAACGAAGAAGGAGTAGGAGAAGGACAATAATGATGAGGAGTACGGGAGAAGGAGGAGGAGAATAAAGATGATGAGTAGTGCGAGGAGGGGGAGGAAGAGGAGGAGGAGGAGAATATAGATGAAGAGTAGTGGGAGGAGAAAAAGGAAGAGGAGGAGGAAGGGTGAAGAGGAGGAGAAAAAGTAGTAGGAGCAGGAGGAGGAGAATAATGATGAGGAGTAGTGGGAGGATGAGGATGAAGAGGAGTGGGAGAATAAAGATAAGAAGTAGTGGGAGGAAGAGGAGTAGGAAGAAGAGGAGGAGGAGAATATAGATGAGGAGTAGTGAGAGGAGGAGCAGTGGGAGGAGGAGTTGGAGGAAGAGGAGGAGGCGTAGGAGGAGGAGGAAGAGGAGGTGGAGGAGGAGGAGGAGGAGGAGGAGGAGGAGGACGAAGAGGAAGAGGAGGAGAAGGAGGAAGAGGAGAAGAAGATGAAGAAGAAAAAGAAGAAAAAGGAAAGTGGGATGTGAGTATACAACTAAACATAAACAGCAATGGAATATAATTTGGAATACTACAGTTGGCTTATTATGATGGCACTGACTGCTGCTGTGGAAATCTGAAGAATGTTTCATTGGATGGCAGACGAGTATTATAATTAGCTGCTTGTTGCCAGAGAGTGTGAGATGTGCATCCAAGATGGAAAATCCGATAAGAGCGGGCGGAAAATGGGAAAATTTTGAAAAATTCGGTGTGCTTGAAAATGTTGAGTGCGCTTGCTGAAAATAATCATACTTGAGCTTATTAGAGAGATCGATTCTCAGTTGTTGTGTTTTCATGATGAAGAAGATCCCTGGACGGGAAAGCTGCTGAGCTGGCTATTTGTTTATTTTTCACTCTGCATTCCAATTAACTCGAGTTTTTCCGTCTGTTCACTATCTTTTCACACCCAACAACCTCCCGTTTCCATCTCATCCACTTGCACTTGCACTTCTCTTTCTTTTTCTTCTTCTTCCTTTTAATCTGATGCTACCGACTTCTTTTTTATTCTTGATTTTCTTTTTCTTCTTCTTTTTCTTCCTCTTTTTCTTCTTCTTCCTCTTCTTCCTCTTTCTCTTCCTCCTTCTCCTCTTCCTCCTTATTTATTTCTTTTTCCCTTCCTATCTCTTTTTCTACTCCCTTTTATTGTTCGTCAGCATTTTATTCTTTTTTTCTTCCTGTCTTCTTCGTCCTCTTCATTACCATATACTTCTTCTTCTTCTTTTCCTGTCTTCTTCTTCTTCCTCTTTCTCCTTCTCCTCCTCCTCTTTCTCCTCCTCCTTATTTATTTCTTTTTCCCTTCCTATCTCTTTTTCTACTCCCTTTTATTGTTCGTCAGCATTTTATTCTTTTTTTCTTCCTGTCTTCTTCGTCCTCTTCATTACCATATACTTCTTCTTCTTCTTTTCCTGTCTTCTTCTTCTTCCTCTTTCTCCTTCTCCTCCTCCTCTTTCTCCTCCTCCTCCTCTTTCTCCTCCTCCTTATTTATTTCTTTTCCCTTCCTATCTCTTTTTCTACTCCCTTTTATTGTTCGTCAGCATTTTATTCTTTTTTTCTTCCTGTCTTCTTCGTCCTCTTCATTACCACATACTTCTTCTTCTTCTTCTTTTCCTGTCTTCTTCTTCTCCTTTTTATATTTATTTTTTCTTAATTTTTTCCCCTTTTTTTTCTTCGGAGGATGAGGCCCACATAGGTCTAAGACCTGTACGTGGGTAATAAATCGGATGATTGATGAGTTGGACCTATAGTTTTAGGTGGGTTCCGAACCACGGGGAAGTGATTTTACAATAAAAAATAGACTTTTTTTGCTGACCAATCCAATCGGTCACCCTGACAAAGAAGGCACAGAAGTTTCGTAGCTTATCTCTAATTGAACAGATACCTGCTACGGCACTTGACTATCACTTTCCTTTAAACAAGGGAAAGAACTATTATATATTCAATTAATATTTAATTATTATATATTCTTCTTAATTACTATTTTCATAATAATTAAGACGAATATATAGTAATTAAATTTCAATTAAATATACAATAATTCTTTCTCTGTATTTCAACAGACAGATGTTCTTATAGTAACAAGACCTGAAAAATGAGAACTGAACCCCAAAATGAATGTCTATTTCGTTTGCAGATCTGCTATGACAATATTTGTGGTCCGTAGTGTCGCAATTTCGTTTGCAACAGAGAGCATCTTCAGTTCCCAACTCGACCCGTCGCTTGCCACCGTCCGCCCTAACTTCGCCACTCGACTTTATGGAAAATAGTTAAAACTGTCAACGCGGTACGATTTCGCGAATAATTTATAAGTGCCAGGAAGGGCCTGGAATTGTTCCAAGCCACAGGGCTCCACTGCCAACCCTTCCACACAGTCGGAGCAGCCATGCCTTGTCCTAATGCTGCGTTAAGGCCGCATTTCGGCAAAAATTAAACCATTTTTTATTTTTTTGATAATTTATTTCCAAGCATCAGCATTCAATTTTGCTGAGTGTCAACACCTTCCTGTTTGAATCAGCTGAAATGGCGATGGGAGACTTGAAATGCCTATGGGGAGGTTGTTAGATGGTGTTTTGAGATTGGTTTATTATTTTTGAGATGTAAAATAACGTTTGTTATGCTTGAAATTGGATTGGGAAAACCGTATTTTGGAAAGTTGTCACATTGTTCACCAATTCTAATACTAGTAGTTCTGTGAACAGTAGACCTCACTCGCCCAACACTCCTCACTCAAAAAGGATGATATTTTCGAAAAAGTTCAAGAATACTTCAGTCATTTTTCATCGCATAATCTATCATTGATGATAAACTGTAAAATTCAATATTTGAAAAGGTCAACGTTTTTGACGTCCTAAAAATCATTTTTTTTTTTAGGATGAAGCCCACATAGGTTTGAGACCTGTGCGTGGGTAATTAGTTGGATGATGGTGATTTATGAGTTGGACCTACAGTTTTAGGTGGGTTCCGAACCACCGGGAAGTGATTTTACAGCAGAGAACAGTGTCTTTTTTGTTGGCCAATCTAATCGGTCACCGTTACAAACAGGACCTACGAGAACGCAGCTTATCTATCTGATTGAACAGATACCTGCTACAGCTCGCGGCTATCACTTCCCTTGCTTATACATAATAAAAGGTAACTATGCATTTTCGGCAGCTCTTAATATTTACCTAAAATCTTAAAAAGTGAGAGGAATCCGCTAAGAAAAAAAAAATAGAAAAATTTGTTCAGCTTCCCCCCCCCCCCCCCTAATTTTCCAGTGAAATTCAGGTTTCCGCCTCTAGCTACAAAGGGGATTTTTTTAAATTTATTGAATAGAAGTCTCCAGAGTTATGCCCAACTTGATGAGGAAAATAATTTCGCAATCAGACATTCCAATAGTCAGGGGTTAAATGGGCCCCCTAGAAAAGATCGGGGTCATTTTTTATAACCTTATACATAGATCGCTTGGCCTGGACATAAGGAACATTCCTGCAAAATTTCATGACAATCGGTCAAGGGGTTTGATCATAATCGCCTAACAGATAGACAGGATGATAGACGAAATGCCAATCGGTCGGGTTAAAAAACTGAAAACTCACTACAATTCAATTAACAATTTAATCAAGTTCGAAAATCTTTTTCAATGCCATTACACGTAAGTAAGTAACTTTATGTTCCACTATAAAAGTATCAAGTAAAATATTTTTCGATTCCATCGAACAAAAGTGAATGTCCATATTCCACAATAAAATTATTTAGTATTAATATTAAACTGATAACAATTTTCGGTAATTTTTGTAATTTACTGTAGAACAAGACAAACATGATATCTTTCTCCAAAAAATTTAATCGTCAACCTAATCAAATAAATATTTTTTTTAAATTTTTTTATTTATAATTTACTGTAGAACAAAACAAAAAATGTAATCAATAAAAATTTTTATTTAAAATTTTTTTATTTGTTATTTACTGTGGAACAAATTTTTTATTTTTAATTTACTGTAGAACAAGACAAACATGATATCTTTCTCCAAAAAATTTAATCTTCACCCTAATCAATAACATTTTTTATTTAAAATTTTTTTATTTGTAATTTACTGTGGAACAAATTTTTTATTTTTAATCTACTGTAGAACAAGACAAACATGATATCTTTCTCCAAAAAATCTAATCATCACCCTAATCAATAAAATTTTTTATTTAAAATTATATACACTCAAGTTATATATGGAAAGAAGCTTCAAAATCGATAAAGTGAGCTTTCCAGAGCTCTCTTAGTTGAGAAAAACGCAGTAAAGTGTGAGAAAAACTGAAAAAAGAGCAATAGAACAAATTCAGTTGGCCACAAAGAATATTCAAATTTCCTTGATTCGGGAAGATACAACGAGAAGAAACTAATAAATTTGGGAGTTGAGTCCATTTGAGCGTTCCAAGCTCTTTTGGTTGAGAAAAGCGTAATAAAGAGTGAGAGAACAAGCAAAAAGGAGAGAAGCATTCCAATTTCCGAGTCAGAATACTGACCTAGGGTCCAATCACGGCTAGTACAAACGTCGAAGTTCGCCACTAAGTGAAAAATTGCTACTAGCTAGACAGCAGTTTGGCACTGGACCAAAAGAAATTGCTAGATCTTTTTTGGCCAGCTAGCTCTAAAAACCAATAGCATCTAATGTATGATTGAGTACCACAATTTTTTCCACAAAACAACAGTTCGCTTTCAGCACTGACAGAGAGAAATAATTAATGTAGAAGGAGAATAAAAAGAAAGAAAACCCAAAAGGAGCTGCAATCATATTTCATTTTAACTAAAACAGAGCTGGGGAATCGGGTCTGATTGGAGCAGAGAACCATTTTTTATCTGAAAATCTATTGAATAAAATTCAACTCTGCACGATTACACTTCAAATTTACTGAAATCTGAAACAAAAATGACTTAAAACAGAATTTTCTTATTAATGGAACCAAAAATCTTTATTGAGAAATTACAAAATTATATTTCATAAAAAAACACTTTTGTTAAAGTGTTATAAGTGTTATAGATGGGGATTGGAATGTGATTGCAAATACTGTAAATAAATTAATAGAGTAGGCTACTACAGTTAGCTAACTACAATTTATTATTCTATTTTCCAACTGAACATTGAACGTTCAATTAGTAACGGTTTAAAAATATTGCAGCAACTTACTTTCAATATTCCTCTCTGTTACAAGGAATATCGGAATATTAACGAATATACACTGAATACATTTAACTACAAATATATCTTACTGCTACGTACTCTCAATTTATCTTTGCTATTGAAAGGAAATTGTTGTAATATCATTAACATGTATTTTTGGGATCTAGCTTGAGATTTCAGTCAATCTATACCGTTGTGGTTAACATCGTATAAGATCTTTACCAAATTCATCATTCAAAGAGTTCTAATTTTAGTCTCAAGGGAAATAGTTATTTATGTATTAAGAGCGTGAAGCGCGACTTTATCACTCGAGCCAAAACAGTTACTGCGCAACGCATAGCAGAGCGCAGTAATTTTGCGAGAGCGATAAAGAAGCTTCACGCGCGAATTATTTACAATATTTTTCCTACAATTGCAGTTCTGGATTCCAACACATTAGAAGCTTGTAGTTTGTAACATCACAGACCATGCGCGGATTTGGTTAGCCATTGTTAAGGTTATGAGAGTTTCACGGATTCCGTGATCCACCAATGAGAAGACATCAAACACAGCTGGCGAGCGGTAAAGTACTTTTTACGCTCGCTGATCAGTAAAGAGGTATTTTACAATCAGTTTTCAGTACGTAAAGAACTACTTTATGAGCAGTTGTAGGAAAAATCTTTGTAGTGGTGAAAGTGATATTGTGGAAGATATCCGCATTTATTAAAAATATAGAGATACTAGTTTCGGATGGATTCGATTTTAACCAATTCAATACAACTAACTTGGTTTCATCATAATTCTGACCTACATTCTAATAACGGCACTTTCGTGTCTTTCTCGGTTGACCTTGACTGCATTTCAGTGAGCTTCAATTTTCTAATTTAAAAATGATTCAATTCTAGCCCAATTTACTTGTGTATTGTTCTTCTTTGTTACATTCTAGATGTTCACCGGTTTTTAGTTCTTGATGATTCTTATTTTTGGTAGTTGCACCTCCCACTAGTGGGCGGGACTTATGACCTTCAGCCAATCAGAAACCGTCAAGAAGGCTAGCCTATCCCTCAGCCAATAGTATCATTCCGTGTTTAGTATATATTAAGCTAGCTACTCTGTGCTTTAGTTTTAGTTTGTTTGAGATTGATAATGGTGTAACAACAACCGAAGCTAGTATTTCACAATTTTTTAATGAATGTGGTTGTGACAAGTTCGTTTTATTAATCATTATGAAAAATCGTTTTGAAAAAATCAGACTCAATTCAATAGAATGACTAAACTTTAACCACGCCTATGATTGACTAGTCACTAGTACATTGTTATAATTTGTCTCAAGTAGTTTTTCTTGAGTGAAATGTTGAAATAACGAAATATCAAGGCTGCAGCCTTTTTAAAACACCCGTTGGTTGATTTAAAAGATGTTAAATAGATTATCCATCATCTCTAAATCGAGGAAATTGGAGGATGATACTACAAGACATAGGACATCCTTCACAAGACATGGATATAAGACAGATTATTCAAATTAATTTAGACAATTCTCTACTGAGAACATGGGAATATACATAAATACATAAAATGCTATGCATGTTACGTAAAAAAAAATCCATTTTTACTTGCACTTGTAGTTACTGCGAAATCTTATGAACTGATATTGTAAAGAGTTATAAATATTTGTAGTTTGTGAATTACTAGTTGTAATTTAAAAACGAATATTTCGGTCTCAACTTCTTCTTCCACTATTTGAATCTTGACACATCATAACTTTGATCAGTTAACACATTCAAAGTTCAAAGCAAATCAATTGAAATTTATTTATTGGGGATTATTAAACATTGGCAATCCGTTAAAAGCACTGCGTTCAATAAAATTCCTTGAAGACTCGAGGAAAATCAGTTGGAAAATATTGAAATACTAAACATAGGGCATCTATTTTAAACATTGAATTTATCAAGATTCCCTGGAAGATGCCCAGGTTTTCTCGTTTTTGAAACAGGTGATTAAGATCTCTATATCCACTTTGAAAATCGTAGCACTCTTTAGTTGGGGTCTCACCTGTACAAATCTCACTAATCACACCAAACAAGTTCCGTTCAAGATTTTCCCTTTTGCAAGCTTTTCTAAAGACTTGGATGGTTCAAACACTCATCCCAAAGAAAGATTTCACCGTCTACAGCTCTGTAAATGTGAACTCTACCGTGTTATTCAGTGGTATTGAACTTTCGTGGTTTCTTTCATTCGTGATGAGGATTACAGTTAATAACTGGAGTTTGAATACCGCAAATTGAAGCGAGGCGGAGATAAACGAGTGTGGGAAGATGATTTTAGACAATGTCTATTTATGCTCGAAGGAACGGATCATAATGTATAAACTGATGATAGGCCTACAGTTCAAAGTAGAAAAGGAAGTGTGTAACGAATATGGGTCAGGAAATTAAGATGACACCGATTAAATTAATATTATTACTATTATTATTGTTATTATTATCATTATTATTATTATTATTAGTGGGATGACTTAGTATCTCAATTACTTGATTGGCAGCTCTCCTTATTTCCTGCGGTGGGGGAGGGGTTGGCGAACTTGGAACGCAGCCATCTCTCTCACTCACACATATAACCCTCTGGATATGACAACATCGTGTTCAATCTATTAGTTTTGCATTCATTTCAAGTAATAACTGTCTAAATCCCTCAAATTTTGTTAATAAAAGCAGAATACTGTGTCATAATTTCTGTCAGACTACGAAATATTAGCAATTACATTAGAAAACCATAGCAAACAGAAGCGAGCCAATCTTTTGAATGGAAACGAACTACTACAGAATAATCTTTGAAGATTCGAGCTTTTGTATACAACAAAGTTCAAATTCGAACTCCTCCATCCAAGATGAAGTAGTATCTACTGTCGAAATATAATCCTTTTATTTGCAGTCATCAGTGCGGAAACTTCCCAATGACCGCCATTTTCAAAATTACTACTAAACTTCTCCAACCCCCACCCCAAAACAACTAGACCACCCGCATCTACATTAATCTAGCCACAAGACCGCTGAGCAACTTTTGTTTCCTCTTTCTTAAAGATATTTTTTCCGTTCCTCCATTCCTTTATTCCAGTTCCTCCATCCCACTTCAATCCTTTCTTCCAGTTCCTCCATTCTATGGTCTCAGGACGCCACTAAGTCACTCCTTCTTCCTACTTCGTTTATACTCAATTTAAAAGAAGAATAGAACATTTTGTATGGGGATCTTCACTTCTGAATGCAACTACTCATTCTTCAATAACATTATTTTGCAGAATGTTTGTGGAGGAGCAAACCACATTCCAGGAATAGAAAATATTATGCACGTCAGAATAAAAAAGAAAATTTCATACAAATATGAGTCCAGAAACGCTTTGTACAGTTACAAAAATAAAGATGGCGAAAGGATAGAGATATTAACTTCCATTTTCTAGACGGTCCCAGGAGGTGGGGGACATGATCCCAGGGTCAAGGAGGAGGGTCAATCTCGCAAAAAAGGTCAAAAATTGAATTTTTGACCCCTCCAAACTCCTAAGCTGCGACCGCTCTTCAAAATCGACTAGGCTACTATGAATTCTGAGAGCACAATATATTTATTTTATTTCTGAATTGGTGAGCTTTCTGAATTTCTGAATTTAAAATTTGCTTAAAAATGGGTGCTTAAGGAAGCAAAATACTCAATGGGTAATAATAATGGGAGCTAATCCGTCTTGTTTTGAAAAAATTTCAACCAATCAAGTTAAAAATGAAAGGTGAATAAAATAAACAATCACAAAAAACAAACTACATTAAAGGGTTGCAGTTCCGTATATAGTCCGTGAAATAGTCAGGTGCAAAATTAGGCGGAGTCGCTATCTCTATGTATTAGAGAATCAATATAGTTTGTCCAATATAGAACTGGCAGATCTTTCACAACCAGATTCAAAGAACACATAAAAGCCCTCACCCAACCACAGACAAAATCAAATTATGCTGAACATCTACTCTAGAGATGTGTAGTTCGCGAACGAACTAGTTTAAATGAACTGTTCCCAATTGTGAACTATTCACATAAGCCGGTCGGTCAGGTGAACTACAGTTCAGTTCTCTTTGACATGGGGTCGGGCTTCGGGTTCGGTTTGGCTCGATAATGTCGTTGCTTATAGGCCTACCATAGATTAGGGAGTAAGGTTGATGGTTCGTCGTTCGTCTATGCTTATACGCACTACACAGACGCATACACATAGTTCGTAGATCACCTTCCTTAAATAGTTCAATGGTTCCTTTGGTCTCAGATTGATGTCTGAACTATTGAGCTGATCGAACTATTCTGAACTAGCCGTCTATTGAACTGATCAGCTGATCAACTATTCTGAACTAGCCGCCTATTGAACTGATCGAACTATTCTGAACTAGCCGTAGGTTCAGGCCCGTGCTGGCCCGGGTGGACAGGGGGACGTGTCCCCCTGCGCCCTCGCCATCAAGATCAAACGGCGCCCTCTCATCATCGAACGAAAAATTCAGATGTTTGTATATTAACTCATAATATCCATTGCATGATTTAGGACTCTTAAAATACGTTTCGTATTTATACAATATTGTAAAGATCAATATTGTTCATATCTTGTTTGCTTATTGTGATACTTGTACTGTAATTTTATATTTTGAAAATAGAATTTAGTTTCTTGTATGTAAAAATCAATATTGTTCATACCTTGTTTGCTTGTTGCTGTTTCTTTGTAAAAGTATAAATCATATAAAATTAGTCGGTATAATTATGGAGTCGGCGTAGCCGAGTTGGCTTATCGCTGGTCTGATAAGCCAAAGGTCCTGGGTTCGATCCCAGTTGAGTACAAGATATTTTTCTCGAGCCACTCCCGTGTTTCGGAGGACACGTTAAGCCGTCGGTCCCGGTTGCATATAAAAAATACTCCTTTCGCAGGACCTGCAAAACTTAGCGAATTTCTGTATTTTTTTCAAATATTTATGAATATCTATAGGCTATATATTTTTTTAATTTCTGGAAAAAAACACGAAGCGTTCTGTACTCTATAGGGACCCCAAAACAAGTTTATATCGAGGTTCAGGGTGAAAGTAGCACATCACGACCAACTGCAATATTTACATTTCAAGAAATTCGCTCAAACCCAATAAAATAATTTTTTTTGGAAATTTCAAAATGGATGGTTGTTCTGCCTCAATAAAATTGACTTATTTTAAAGCGTAATAAAGAGCATCAACACAGAGAATCAATTTTAGAAAATTTCAAAATTCAAAATTTTTGCCCATGCCCATGCTAATTTACGTACTCAATCAGGGTTTGAAATTTAAAAAAAAACTAGCTCCATATTCGCTTTTATCACCAAAAAATACTGATAACTAATCACTTTTTTCATATTGCACAGAAATTGACAAATTAAAAAATTTTCGACGCCATTTTGAAAATGGCTGCTTTTCTCAAAACGCACTGGTTTTTCGAGGTGGATGAGTTGAAATTCGGATTCAGCGCCTCAAAAACCATAAGGAACATTCAAGAAAAAAAAGATTAAAGTTTTTTCCTGAAACACTTTTTTAGCACCAAATAACTAACTCCATAGGGCAAGATACAGCTTTTGACAACAATGGTTTTTTCTTGATATCTTGAAAATTTGTTGAGCTAGAAGGCAGTGCAATACCTTAAAATGTTTGACTCCATGAGCTCTATCTTAAAGTCTAACAATAGAACTAAAATTTTCAAATACAACCCTTTTTTTCTTGAAAACCCCTAATTTTGGCGGGAAAATACCCCCGAAAAGGGGGTTAACCTTTTTGGATTTTCCTGGCTAACGAACTTGTCCAAGCTATTCACAAGAGGAAAGTGTATACCAAATTTGGTGGAAATCGGACATCTCCTTCAAAAGTTATCGTGCTATCAGACACATAGATATATATATATATATATATATATATATATATATATATATATAGATATATATATATATCTACATATATAACATTTTGTGCCACTATGATTTTTGTACTCTGGGGGCTCCAAAACAAATTTCCATCATGGTCCCGGGTGAAAGTCGCACATCACAACCTGCTGTAATAGCTGAATTTGAAGAAATTCGCTAAAAGCAGTCGTTAAAAAAGCGGCGAGGTGGAACTACCCGTAAGGGTCTCCCCACCACTAAAAGCCATACGAATTTATTATTTATTATATAAAATTAGTTTTACATTAAATAATTTTTTGTAAGTGAGAAATCATGATTTTTATTCTCTCAATTTAAACAGTCCCAGTTCCAATGATCTGTTTGTTTCATTATAAACTTATCTTTAGTTTAAATAATAAAAACTAGATGCTTATTTTCTAGACTTGTCTACTTGATCTGGCCTAGAGGTGCAACAATGAAGCTTATCTTGTAAATAATGTAGCCAGTCACGCCTTTAAAATATATGAACTAGATAGTTCAATTGAACTAGTTTGTTAAACTAGTTCACTTAAGTGAACGAACTAAGAAGAGATAGTTCAGTTCAATGAACTACTTTTCCCATCTCTAATCTACTCACAAAAAATCATTCATTCACCAACATTGATCAAAACCTCCACATCCTTCACATTGCCCCCAAAAGTCAAAAACTCAATACTCTTGAACAATTCGAAATTTACAAACATTCCATTTCACATCCTCAATTCATACTCAATGACCAACTTAATTTCAAATCTCATACCCTCTTCAACATCATCACAAATCCCTCCTAAAAACACCTCCACCACCACATCCACTCCTCCCACTACCTTCCTACAACCACCAGACCTTACATACCAGAAAACTAGTCAGTCTGCAACCAAGCGCCGAAGAAGAACAACATAGTTCGAAACGCGTCCGCTGCGACTCAAAAAGGTCAGTTCTGCACAGCAAGATAATACATATGAATAATAAACATAAATTGATTTTATGTTGAATGTTTCATTAGATTTTCAGATAATTTAACATAGAACATATAAGTAACAACCTTAATCATAATGAGGGTATTTTTCCTCAAACAAGAAACATAAATTTAATTTACATTAAACGTTATAACATTAAAATGTTCCGGTGGTTCGGAACCCACCTAAAACTGTAGGTTCAACTCATAAATCACCTTCATCCAACTCATTACCCACGCTCAGGTATCAGACCTATGTGGGCTTCATCCTCAAAAAAAAAAAAAAAAAAAAAATAATAATAATATTAATAAATTTTTCAAGTAATTTAACAAAAAACTCATTCATTCACAGACTAAATGAGAACACTCCAAACGTTGAGCTGTTTATCGAAGAATTTGAATATTTAATTTCAAAACACTTCAACTTAAACATCCAATTTCAAAGGAAAATATTATGGAAATCTCTGATTTTCCTGTTTTTACCCTTTTTTCAGAGTATACTGCATAAGGTGCAGTATACAAGTAAAACACTTCTTCCTTCATAGATCGATCGCGAAATAAAATAAATTTTCCCTCCAAAAACACTACAGAAGTTTTTCATACTTTTCAGAAGCGAGCGATAAGAAAAGAAAATATTTTCCCATGAATTTCACAGAGAAAGAGCGCTAAAAAAGAGAATTCAGGTTGTTGATAAGAGCGCTATTGAAGCGAGAAAGCCTTTGAAGAAGATTCTCCGAAACCGGGTACACAAAAAAGAGTTCTAAATTATCGTTATTATTCAACGTACTTTTGATGTATAGGCTGTGGAAAGAATTTTTTACGTAGTTCTCCAATAATAATTTATATTGCTCTTTTTTAGGGTGAGATTTTTAATGGGAGGGGGGGTTTGGATGACACCCCATTCTTTTTACAGGAGTTGATACAAGCGTTGGTTGCAATTAGGTGGGGGTCATTTTTTCTCTTAAAAATCCAAGTTTACTCTCTAGCCGCCCCTCCCCCCCCCCCTAAATTTCTTCCCC
The DNA here is from genome assembly GCA_948455865.1 of Conomelus anceps. NCBI lineage: Eukaryota > Metazoa > Arthropoda > Insecta > Hemiptera > Delphacidae > Conomelus > Conomelus anceps. The sequence continues at coordinate 5,218,100 of OX418219.1, forward strand.
CCATTACTACCCGTACAAGTTCTTTCAACTACCCTTACCCAGCCACCCCCCATCGGCCTCTCATTTAAGGTGGTTGGGGGGGGGGGGGGGGGGGGTTAGACGCCTGGTCTGTGCAAAAAAGATTAGCGCAGACGTCTTTGGAATCGTAATGAGATCAGCCCCACTTTAATAATAAAAAATAATTTCAGCTCAACCCCAACTTCATTATTTACCGTACCGTTGCCGTATTTGTTCACAGTCATCCTTTCTTGGGCAGGCTGCAGTATCTCTAGGGCCCAGTTGGGAATAATCCAGTCTAATCCTTTTGGAGAATCTGAATGATTGAGATTGAAATTTGAACATAAATTAAAAAAAAAGTGATTTTTCTCTATGTGGGAAATAAGTAATGGTTTTTGAGTAATACTTGTTTTTGCTCTCACTGTACGAAGTACATGGGGAGAGAGCATTATACGTAGGCTCTGTCCGTCCGTACGCATAAAACGTCAGAGCAAATCCTACAGGTACAGGTACCAAATTTTCAGAAGGTAGTAGGCACCTAAAATTGAAATTAAGTTCGTCGGTCCTCGCTAAAGGTCACAAAAAGGAAAAATCTATCCTTAAAGGAACAGCTGATAGAAGTTAACATTATAATGCAATAATATTGCAGGCCCGTTAGCGGCGTTATTTACGCTGTCTGGAACGCAAAGACTTTGCATGTACCGTGTAGTCGGAGCCTTGCAGTCATATTGCTGTGGTAATGTAGGCTAAAATAAACAGTCAAGTGCTGAGGTAAGGTTGGATATATCAAATTTTGCTTTCTTCTTTTTACGATCTATTGCAATACGGTCGGGACAGTGAGTGTCCCCTTTGAATTTACCGTAAGGTAGATTCACTCCACTTTTTTTTAGTAATACTGTACTGGTTTTTAAGTATTGGAAAGACTGGAGTATAAGTCCTGGTTCCTGGCACATGAAAAAATTAAATTTTTCTTCAGTTGAAATTTTTTTCCTTTTTTTGTTCTTCTCATCTATCTTCTCGTCTATTATCTATACTTTTTGTATTGTAAAGTGCGAAAGAAATGCATTTTATCTATCCGTTCATCTATTCTCTTCTCTTTTTCACAAGTTTTATTGATACTGACATTTTACAAAATGTCCATTTCAAGAATTAAATTTAAAAAAAATTATATAGAACATAATTCGTTTGCGTTTGTTTGATATGCTTTCCTCACAATTGCAAAAATGCTACATTTTTTGGAAATAAATTTCTTTAGACATTGTACATTGAGAAATAAGAGCCTACCTACAATCATTTCTTCACAACATATTCATATTTTTTAGAAGAATGAAGGCCGAATAGGACTGAGATCTGTGCGTGGGTCATGAGTGAGATAATGGTGATTGATGAGCTGGACCTACAGTTTTAGATGGGTTCCGTACCACCGGGAAGTGATTTTACAGCAGAGAACAGAGAATATGTGTTTCAATTGACTTGACTTTTACATTTCCGGCTCTGAAATCTCAACCAAAATTTAAAACTATGTTCACTTTCTTTGGACTATTGGACTCTGTTAGTGCTTTGTTTTTCAAGTGAGCACCTAAATTAATATTCCTGTTTTGGGAAGAATCAGGAATTGTTCTTTGAAGTGAAATTATTTCTAGTTGAACTTGTTCATAAACCAAAAATTTGGATTCTTCAGTTGAAAATGTGTAAAGAAAGCTTCGCCTGTTGTATCTTTACTTGACTGTGTTTTGCAATAAATAAATGAATAAATAAATAGAATATTTTCTGCTTGCCGATCCAAGCGGTCACCCTTACAAAGAGAACCCAGGAGATCGGAGCTTATCGCTATCTGATTGAATAGATACCTGCTGAATAAATTCATTCAATAAAAGCCTTCAAAGATCTGTCATCTATATCCATTCAGGTTGAATTTGAGCTACACATTAGTAAGTCATCATGATCTTGATTTAATAGCTACCACCATTTTGATAGGCACCACTTCAAATTCATTCACCTTTTACCATTCCATCCCATCTCTTTCGCTCTACGGTAGAATTCAGAAAACTTTGATAAAACAGAAGCTTAAACAATATGGTATAGAATAGTTTTTGATGTGACATACATAGAAATTTATTGCGAATACCTCGTTATTACAAGAGGGTAATTTTAATTTTACTTGTCTGTCCTGCTCCAATTTCAATAAGCATTCAACCCAATAACAATAACAATATATAAAAAAAATAAACATATATCAATGGGCCTTAGCCCATTCCTGAATTAGATTCATTATCATTTATTAATGTATGTTATTTTGAAAGATTCAGCAAAGATTTTTTATTGCTAACAGATATCAAATTAAACTATTTTCATTTCGAAACCCTCCCCCCCCCCTCACCAAGCAGCCCCAACATTGCTATGTATGACCAATCAATACACAGGATGTTTTTTCATAAACATTATGGTAAAATTCAAATGGGTACAAGATAGATGAGTGCATGCCAGCTCAAAAAGTTATTCTCTTGGAATAAAATCAACGAATGAAAGGCATCGTATGAGATTATTTGCATGTTGAACCACTTGCTGCCATTCTTCCGCTTTGTTGACTCCGCAAGATAAAACTGGAATTTTTCATGAATTTTTTATGAAACAAGTCGAGTACAAATTTTTATTATTTGACATGTTGAGCTTTGAATGAGCAATCTTTGAAAATTGTCGCTGTGTTTGTTGAGAGGAAAAACAAGTACTGTAGTATTCATATAACTTGGCAGCGTGTAGCAGATGGGACATGCTACATCTGAACCCAGCATACTGCTGCCAAGTTATTTGAAAACTACAGTACATTCTATTTTCATTGACAACACAGGACTGCAATAGAGGAATTGTAAAAAAGGGAGCTTTCTCTATTTCAAAGAGCGTGAAAGGAAAATTTTCTTTTTCCAGGAATAAAATAATGTGTTTGCTTGAAACGGTTGCACTTTAGAAAGATTTGTGACAAATTTTTGATAGAATACAAGAGTACCAGTTTCAAAAAATGTATGAGTAATTCCAAAACAAACCTTAGAAATATTTGTGATAGATTTTTCTTAATAAAATGTGAGAGCATCAGTCTCAAATGATGTATTATTAAATGGATAAGTCCAAACCTTAGAAAGATTTGTGAAAGATGTGAGATTAGATTTATAAGATATGAGAGTATCAGTCTCAAATAATATTCAAGTAGATGATTATGCCCAAAAAATCCTCAAAACCATGGAAAGATACAAGTGTGAGATTTATGATTTGTGACTTGTCTGTAATAAAATATATTTCTCAAAATATAATTGCTAAAATATTATTATAAAAAAACACTATAATTTCTCAAGTGAAAATGAGACAGATTCAAAATTGGTGACTTTTAAAAAATGGGATCAAAAGAAGAGATAAAAACAAAATAAATATTGGTCATAGTAAGTCATTAAGGAGAAGGCTTGAATTATGAGCAAGTCATGAAGGAGCAAGGCTTGAGCAAGGCTGTAGGGTTGGGAAGGGGTTAGGCTTTAAGCACTATATCCCGTGATCATGGAATAACAGTAAAGTAATTCAATACAATATCTATAGCTCTTTTTTCAAAAGGGGATTCGGGGTACACCAACGAGCAAATTTTGTAAAATTATAGCTCTAACCACATTCATAACGATTTTAGACATGAGTTAATTAAATCATTTCAACCCACATTCTGCGTCAAAGTGATATTTATTTAATTTTTGCATCATTGTCTACGTGAGATCCAGACTCTTATGCTGAAAATGTATTGTGAAAGCTGGCAATCTTAAAAGCAGGTCTACTTAAACGTAATGAATAATAATACATGAAGTTGTCAAAACCATAATAATTGAAAATAGTGAGATACTAGTTTCGGTTGTGAACCCATTATCAATCTTAATCAAACCAAAGTACTGAGTAGCTCAATATACTGTATACTGAATATGGAACGATACTATTGGTTGAGGAAGAAGTTGCCTCTAATGGGCTGACGGGTTTCTATAACATTATCAATCTTAGTCAAACCAAAGTACTGATTAGCTCAATATATACTGAATATGGAACGATACTATTGGTTGAGGAAGAAGGTGCCTCTAATGGGCTGACCTTCATTGAAGGTCTGTGGTTGGCTGAAGGCCAAAACAAGACCCGCTCACTAATGGGAGGAGCAACACGCAAAAAGAAGTGTAAAAATCAAGAACCAAAAACCGTGAACACAGAAAGCAATCAACAAGAACAATACACAAGTAGGCTAAAATTACAATATTTTAAATTAAAAAACTGAAGCTTACTGAATGCAGTTAAGGTCAACCGAGAAAGACACAAATGTCCCGTTATTAAAACGTAGGCCAGTATTGAATTGGTTAAAACAGATTTGATCATTTAAACTAGTATTGGAATCGTTTTCAACCAACCTAGTTATCTCCAAAGCTTCTAAAATGTTCAATTGTCTGCCTTTGCCAATCAATAGCGGTATTTCCTGTTTTTCTCGGTTGACCTTTTGTCAAATTATTGATTTTAAATTTATTTAATTCCAGTCTACTTGTATATTTTTCTTGTTTGTTGCTTTCTATGTGTTCACGGTTTTTCGGTTCTTGATTTTGACTCATATTTTTGTTTTCTGCTCCTCCCACCAGTGGGCGGGTCACTCACAGCCAATCTCAGACCTTCGATGAAGGTCAGTCTATTAGACGCACTTTCTCCCTCAACCAATAGTATCGTTCCCTATTTAGTATACACTAAGCTACTCTGTACTCTAGTTTTTGTTTGTGATTGATAATGGCATAAAAACCGAGACTAGTATCTCAGGGGTGGAAGTAGTCATGTGTCAGATGTTCTACTACTCCAGAAAAAAATCTGTGAGAATTATTATGGGAGCCACATACAGGGAACATTGTAAGCCGTTTTTTGTTTCACTCAGAATTCTAACAGTTTACAGCCAATATATTTTTATTGTGGCTCAGCACATTCATAAGAATAAGTCCACCATGAATACAAGAGGTATGATTCATGAATATAACACCCGCCAAAGACACCAACTTGATACTCAGCACACAAGGTTGACAAAAATACAGAACTCCTTAAAGGTTATTGGAACTAAAATTTATAATAAGTTGCCAATATCACTGACAACTCTTCCCGCCTCTCTGTTCAAGAGGTCCCTTCTTGGAACCCTGTGTGTCATTTCATTTTACTCATACGTTTTAAAAATTAATAACCTTTATAAATTTAACACACATTTTTGCTTTCAGAGATATTGTAGAACTGTTTCATGATTGAATAATAACACAGATATTGTCAATTTCTACTAGTTTTTAATATGCAAAACCAGGTTTCAATGCTCATGGCATCATCATCAGTTGCATGTTGAGTTAAAACAGTTTTAACTCAACATGTAACTGATGATGATGCCATGAGCATTGAAACCTGGTTTTGCGTAATAAAAACTAGTAGAAATTGACAATATCTGTGTTATTATTCAATCATTTAATAACCTTTTTGACGTTGCCGATGACCGTGGTGTCCGATGGCAAAAAAATATATATCCATCTATCATCTACCTATCAGTATTTTCAATAAATGTGGTTGTGACAAGTTAATAATATATTATTGTTTATTATGGATATCTTTCACGATATCACCTCCGCCACTACACAGAAGGCCTACTTAAAAGTATTTTTTCTTTGCTATTATTGAACCCATACAACGATTAATGTAACGGGTTAATGTACAGTAATGCGCTTAAAATTTTGGTTTGTAAGGCTGATTGGTGGGCACTCCCCTGGAAATTTTTTTTCTCATAAACCACTTTTTCAACGATTTAAACACCTTCTTTGACTTATGTCAAAAATTGTCTAAAAATCCCAAATTGATTTTATCTTTGAGTCTCTGGTGGTGGCGGGCGGGGTGAGGATCTCTCTCAATAGCTATGCCACTGATAACTTTTGAATTATATACAATGTATGCTGGATTATAACAACGATAACCTATTAACAAGGGCCTCACCCCGTGCCATATTATATAATTATTAGCTAAATGCGATTTGCAAGAATGACGATAGCCTGATTCCATGCTAATTTGCACAGAGCGGAGAGAACTACTCACTAATTGATTAAAACTGTTGCACCTCTGAGGGATTTGTGAGTGAGTGGCACAGCCCTATGCATACATCACCCATGATGGTGATATTACCTTGCATCAACGTGGAAAATTGATTTCGTCCATTTTGCAAGCGGATGATGAGCTGCAGAAATGGGATATTAGAGGAAAATTATGCTTAAACATGGCTGACACCCATAAAGGTTGTGTGAGCATTTCCACATTCAGAATTATCAACTGATTGAAAATTGATCTTGTGTACAAAAATATCATATATCATGGTATTGAACATTTTAATGGGAATTATATCAAAACCTTATATCAAGACCGACAATGTCTTATTGATTTCAAATGATCTGCATGTTTTCTTTAAGGGAAGTGATAGCCGCGAGCCGTAGCAGGTATCTGTTCAATTAGATAGAGATACGCTGCGTTCTCGTAGGACCTGTTTGTAACGGTGACCGATTAGATTGGCCAGCAAAAAATACACTGTTCTCTGCTGTAAAATGACTTCCCGGTGGTTCGGAACCCACCTAAAACTGTAGGTCCAACTCATCAATCACCATAATCCAACTCATTACACACGCACAGGTCTCAGACCTATGTGGGCTTCATCCTCAAAAAAAAATATAATAATATCCAATATTATCCGGAACCCCACAGGGCCTAACTGAAATCGTCTAGTTGTCCGTCCGTCCGTGCTCAAGCGCTTGAAAGGAAGATTCAAACTGGGTGTATAGCTCATAGAACTGGGTACCAGCTTCTAAGTGAGATCGCTATTGATTTTGGAGTTTGAAAGCCAAACATGGAAATAATTATGTTGTAAAACTGCGTTCTAGGTTAGTTTTTGCTAGTTTAAATCAAAACATTGGACAGGAGGTTCATTTCAAATACAAAAAAAAATCTTGAAGAATATCATGAAGACTGCTGCTTAGCCCACTTTTCCACATTATTAATCTAACCTAACCTGACATTTTAAATTTTGATTATGTTTTTAAATTATTTTAAATCGTCGAAATGTAAAAGCATAGATAAAATATTGATAGATTATTCCTTATGAGATCTGCTGAACAATAAGAAAAATCTTTTTTTCAAGAACTGTTGATGTGCATTTTTTGTGAATCGGGAAGCATAAATATGATGTCTATAGAAATCAAAGAAGTTAATTGAGTATATGCCTATCAGCACAACTAATAGCAATGCAAATTCGTCAGATCCTTGGATACTTGTTTTGTTTTCATAGGATGAAGCCCACATAGGTCTGAGACCTGAGCGTGGGTAATGAATTAGATGATGGTGATTGATGAGTTGGACCTACAGCTTTAGGTGGGTTCCGAACCAACGTTAGTTTGTCATATAAACGGGTGGGACAACCTGTAAGGGTCTTCCCACCAATGACAGCTACACGCTTATTATTTATTGTCTTATAATTTTTCAAAATGGAGATTTATAATATCCTATCAATTAACCGATAGAAGATTTTCTATCTTCTACTTGATCTTCCTTATGACTAACAACTCCCCTGGATTTATAACTTCCAACAATATCCATCCCAACTCACGTTGGAACGCCATTTCTTATTAGAAAGCAAAGAGCAAAATCAACTCAGAGCTCTCGCATGTGTTGGGAGAACCAAAAGGTCTGAAAGTAAGAACTTGGTCCATCAAATATTTACTGATATGCTCCTTTTCTCCCAAGATGGTGGCCTACATCAGGATTATCTCAAATTCCTGGTATATTGTGAGTGCATATACAGGTATATTACGTGTATACTTTTATGCCACGTTCTCCATCTGGGAAATCAGTAGCTGCAGAATCAAACTTCTGAACTCCCATAAGGCAGCGGGCGTGCCTGTATCTTGTGGCTCACAAACTGATATTCATTCTATTTTCATTTCTCTTGTTCCTCACATGTCCTACATAGCTTACTATACAGAGAATATACGTCGAACTTCAGGCCAACAAAATATATACGCATATATTTAAAGGCGAAATTCTCTTCCAATCAGAATGAAGTTTATGTTTTTCTTGCCTTGTGAAGCAATAACCACATAACAAAGGACTTCCAAGTTGTTACTGTAATAAAGAGTTGATAAATTAATAAAGAGCTATATGAGCCATACAACCATGAAACACATTAGAAAATTGAAAAAATTCAAAATTTAATACAAGTTGATAATTTAATAAAGAGCTACTAGAAAGTTGAATAATTTATTTAAGAGTCGTGAATGTTTCATCCAGCGAAGATAATTTTTTTTTTGGTTGTGATGCACATAATTCAAGTATTCCCAACTTGATAATGATTATAATTGAGAGCTATACAAGCATGAAATGAATCAGAATGTTGGAGAATCACCCAAGAACAACAAGTCTCAACCACGAGAAACAGAATAATACCCTACATATTTTACCCTACATATAGACTACATATTTTGAAAAAGTTAATAACAAAACAAAAAGAATAATCGCATTTGTATTATCGTACGTCCCTATGCCATACATGAACTATTTTCTATGCAATATTAACGAATTATTATTATTATTTTATTTGTTTGAGTGAAGTTCTTAATTTTTTGTGAACTAACCTCAAGGTTTTGGATAATGCAGCAAAGTTAACATTTCAGACTTCAAGTTTATTGTATCTTTGCATTCATTGTATTTTTTCTCAATGAATGAATAAATAAATGTGAACTTTTTATGGTAAATTTAACGCCTTGTAGTCAAATTACCATAAAAGGTTAATATTAGCAACGCAGATCGTTATGGATCAAAAAATTCAAGAGAATAAATATCCTTTGCAATATTTACCGCTAATTACTTGGGTAACAATTGATAAATAGCTACTTTTAGAATAGGATATTGTATCACGCTTATAATAGTGCAATATCAATGCACATTATATTAAACGAACTCCTAGGCCCTCTTTGCAAGGGTGACCGACTGGACTGACCAGAAAAAAAGACTCCTAACTATAATTTCCTAGGTAAAAAAAATTAAGATCAGAAGATAAGTTATAAAAATAATATATATGGGTAATTAAAAGAAGGAGAAGAAGGGCAGTAGAAGAGAGGTGAAGAAGGGCAGTAGAAGGAAGAAGGAGGAAGGAGAAGAAGGGCAGTGGAAGGGTCTACTGAAGAAGGAGTTATAACTATAACTTATAAAAGAACTTACTTTCAGGTTATAACTTATAGTTATGTGGGAAAATGTTACCCACCAAAAACTGTAGGTCCAACTCAAAAATCAACATTACCCAACTCATTATCCAAGCACAGGTGTCAGCCTATGTGGGCTTCATCCTTCGAAAAACATCTTACCTCTTATATTTTGAATTTTTTGGATATCAATACATCTCATGAAAGTCTACAGTTAATCATTATTTATAACAATATTGATTATTATGCTTGGATGTATGGCCGTACTTCAAGGACTAGATGTTATAAGATTTATTAACAGTTATTTGGTGGTTCGGAACCCACTTAAAATGGTAGGTTCCCCATAACATGAATGAAATGGTGACGTGTAACTACGTGGGTCTCCCCACCATTGAAAGTCATACGTTTATTATTTTTATCAATCACAAACACCAATCAATAAAGTTGTTGATTGGCCCCAATCAATATAACACCTTTTGAGAGCGCTTTTGGCAGATGGCTTTAGTGGGAAAGAAGGACGTTGAAAGAATTTGCAGAGGTGGGAAAGGCAGAGCCGTTTTCAATGCACTTCAGCTCTCAATAACCCTTGAACTCTCTCCTGAGAGCGGTTAGTGAGTACCTGGCCTGCCACACCTCTCCGTACTCAACTCAGCACACATCGAATTAAACGATACCATCAATATTGAATTCAACAGATGACTGCGTTAAGTGAGGCCGAATTTATTGAATGGGACTTGGCTAAAAATGGGAAGCGCGATTCGTCCATTCCCAGTATACAGTGTTTGAAAAAAAATGGTCTAGTTTCGAAGTTGATGTTGACTACACAAATATGTAAAATATTTGTAATTTCTTCATAAATATGTGAAATACTTACTTGTATAAATAAATACTTGTAATAACTACTACGGAAGGTAAAATAATATAAAAATATATAATAATAATATATAGAGCGCAGTAAAAATCAGAACTAATTGTGTCCAGAGGTAGTTCTCTATATTACAGTTCTCTATAAAAAAATGTAATATAGGGAACAGCTGATACAGATCAATACAAATTTTCCAATTCACTAGAACTGAGAGAAGGCATGCCTCAAAGCCGTGCCCCAAAAAACTGTTGACTTATATCAGCTGTTCCTTTAGGGATATATTTTCCCTTCTTGTGTCCTTCAGCGAGGACCGACGAACTTAATTCTAATTTCTTCTTCCTTCTCATGAGGTGCCTAATACCTCCTGAAAATTTGGTACCTCTACCCCCTACAGTTTTTGCTCGGAAGTTTTATGCATACAGCCAGGCGGATGAGCCTCCGTTTAATGATCTGCCGCTATGTACTTCGTACAGAGAGAGCTAAAAACGTACAAGTACCTGGCTAAACGACTAACGATGTTTTTTCTTTTTTTCCAACTATAATACTCACGTAGGTTATCTTTTGATTGAATAAATTTTGTACCTACAGTAATAGTAGCAACTGTACCCAAGTACTGTATTGTCTGCCACTCACGAAAATTTTTTTTTTTTCGAAGGATGAAGCCCACATATGTCTGAGACCTGTGCGTGGCTAATGAATTGGATGATGGTGATTGATGAGTTGGACCCACAGTTTTAAGTGGGTTCCGAACCACCGGGAAGTGATTCTACAACAGAGAACAGAGTATTTTTTGCTTGCCAATCCAATCGGTCACCCTTACAAAGAGCACCCAAAAGTTTCGTAGCTTATCTCTGATTGAACAGATACCTGCTACGGCACTCGGCTATCACTTCCCTAATTAGAACATGCTATGCTTAATCAGAGAATTTAAATGGGAAATTCAACCACTGTACGAATATATTTCATGGCATCTCATGACAAACTTTCAAAAAATTACCAATCTTCATACCTTTGACGATAAAAGTCACTTAAAAAGTTGCTCACTGAGTAACAGTTGTCGTACAAGTTTTAAACTCAATTCCTAGATCGTTTAGCAATCGAGAATTTCATTAATTGAGCAGATGGGAGATGGGAGGAAATAATGGGTGGTGTGAATGAAGTAGAGTAAGTGACTGGAGTCGTTTGTTGATCTGTCCGGGAGTCCGCTAGGAAGGCGAGAGAAACAGCTGTGAATGATCGAGTTCCTGGGAGCTTTACCGGTAACTAGTAAATGTTACCGGTGGCGTATGATTGGTCTATTCAAATGTTTTAACGTCTATGAATTTGAATAGACCAATCACACGCCACCGGTAACATTTACCGGTTACTGGTTAAGCTCCCAGGAACTCGACCATTGACTCAATTATCAAATAACAAGAATCCCAAGCGCCGAGTCAAAAATATGAGAAACTCCTCTGTCTCAACTTTACTCACACCAAAATCTTTTGCCGTATGCAAAAAAGGTGTGAAAATCTAGTTTATCTACGACCATGTCATAATGTATATATTACAGTTTCACAATTGATGCCAAAACAGCTGTCTTTTCGAAATGCTTTTTGAAACCCGTTGCATCATGAGCTCATTATAGTACAGGTTCTACATTATAACACGGGTTCTGGACCAATCAGAAGCATTTTTGATGGAATCAATATCGTAATTCAATATTGTGAAACTATCAGCTGATTTGATCAAACTGCTACACCAGCTGCTTTAACCTAACAATCTACTATAACTTCTCGTATGAGAGGTTAGGTATCTCTGACAGTCACAGGTGAAATGAAATTGTTTTAACCATGTATACATTACAGTTTCACAATTGATGCCAAAACAGCTGTCTTTTCGAAATGCTTTTTGAAACCCGTTGCATCATGAGCTCATTATAGTACAGGTTCTACATTATAACACGGGTTCTGGACCAATCAGAAGCATTTTTGATGGAATCAATATCGTAATTCAATATTGTGAAACTATCAGCTGATTTGATCAAACTGCTACACCAGCTGCTTTAACCTAACAATCTACTATAACTTCTCGTATGAGAGGTTAGGTATCTCTGACAGTCACAGGTGAAATGAAATTGTTTTAATTAAATGTATACTAGTGGTCGTCGATAAAATAGTGTATGCAACGATTTTATTTGGCCATTAAAGCACTCGTGAGATATTTATAACACTCGCATTCGCTCGTGTTATAACTTACATCTAACTCGTGCCTTAATAAGGGTCAAAATAAAATCTTTGCATAAACTACTATACCAGCATTTCACATACCATTTCACCTTGACATATTTGCTCAAAACTGATAGTGAGTGGATGGATCGATTCGACGCGACGCGATGCGACTTATCGAAAAAAGACTAACATAACGCTCGCTCTAATCTGAAGACTCGTTTATTACATTGCTGCTGAAATGGGGAGCGATGCGCGAGAATGCATTATATCTATTTATACTGTTGAAAATACCTATATAAACTTACTATGTATAATATTTTCGCGGTACATCGGTGATCACTTATGAAATAGCGCGGACAGATTTGGAAGTTTGTAGGAAGCAACTTTCTTACATATTCTTGGATTTCTTGTTGCATAACGATCTGCGTTGTTAATATTAACTTTTTTTTGTAAATTTAACGACTTGAAGATGAGATTCAATACCTCGAAAACGCTCGGCCTAATGTGAGTACATCTATTATATATTCACCACATAAAACTGAATGCAAGTGGTTAAATTTACAACAAAAAGTTAATTTCTTATATATATTCTAGATTGATAAACAAATTACCTCATCATTACATTCATAATAATTTAATTCGAAGTTTGAAGAATGAGTTGTTGAAATGGATAGTTCTAAATGGTGATATCATAATCAACTATATTTTCAGCTGATTTTTCATGTGCGTTTAATCATTTTGTTAAAAAATATTTTCTTTTTCATGCTTAAACATGTTTAAAAACTTTCTCTTCAAGTTAGGTATTTATTATGTTTTTAAATTAGACTAATATTAATCAATTATTCTCCTTCGGTTATACTCAATATTTTGTTTTGCCTTTTTCAAGAATTTCTTTTTTTCTTCTAACTCGCGAGCCACTCAAAGCAACTATTAACAGTTCTTTTCAGACTCGTTGCTAGCGCTCAAGCTTCTTAGCTTCTGCTAACTAACGACGCCTTCAAAATACTTCTTTCTTTTACTTTTGTAATTTTTGTAGTTCTAATTCCAATTAATATTTTGTATTTGATGCACATTTTTGACATGGCAAAATAAATTTGATTGATTTGAAACTGCTGCAGTACATCTTTAAATACAAAGTATAACTTCTAAACGAGATAAAGTCATTGATCAACTTTGTTTCGCTTCTAGGAATGTTCTAGAACAGTATCTAGTGAAAAGCTATACCTATAAATAAAACTAGATATAGTACGGTATGTTTCACATCAAAATTAAGCCTCACCTCAACTAATTGATATTATAAATATGGTAACTAGTGTATAATATTGTATGTATATAATTGTTGAGAGGTCTTGTCTTATACTCCTTAATTGAAGTCACTAAGATGAAACATAAAAAAAAGAAGAATAGTAGCAGAATTTTAGAATAATAGCTTCAGCTATGAATAAAACTAGCTATAACTTAGAACAGCTCTGGAAAGAGAGAGATTTTATCACTAAAATTTGATTGTTGTGTTAGAAAGTGCTTTTTCAAGAACTAGAATTACTAGTAGTAAAACATTACAACATTCATAGCATTATTGTATCATCTATTTCATTAACCACGCAAAAGTCTTAGTCTTATGTAGGCTTGCATAAACAAAATAGTGATATAAATTTAAAAAAAAAAAAATGATTTTATGTACGAAGATTGCCTACAAAAACTTGGAAAATTTTGATGAAAGAAAATGTCATCAATATCGACCAAAATAATCCCTAATAAACGTTCTACTATTCCTATTCCACATTCTACACTACACAAATTCAAGGCCTGGTATAGAAATGAAGGTCAATGAAAAACTGTATTGTAGGAGAGACATGTCTAAAAAAACCCCCGCTTAAACATGAGTCTTGAATTCATGAAAAGGCTCTCACCAATAGTAGATTGGATTACTCATTCATGTCAATTCACAACTTTCTCAAAAAAGTAATAAAAATTGTCATCAATATCACATAGTAGACTAGTACTATTTTTAACACAGTAATGGAAGTGAGATTAGGGAAAATGATTAGAATGAAACTGAAACTAAACAATAAATATTACTTATATTGCACTCGAATGAGTGGAAGTAGCTTCTACATATGAATCAAACTAAAAATTGTCAATTCAATAATCAACAGAATTTTATGCACATAAATTCACAAGAAAAAAAATGAAAAATTAGTCTTTCCGGGAAAGCAAATAATATTAAATTATTATTGAAAGCAAAATTAAATTATAAATATTCAAATAATGTTAACAAAAAACATTTATATCTTCATCAATTCACATGAATCGGCGAGTTACCTATGGGAAGTGATACCCGAGTGCCGTAGCACGTATCTGTTCAATCAGAAATAAGCTACAAAACTCCGGTGCCCTCTTTGTAAGGATGACTAATTGGATTAGTCAGCAAAGAAGACTGTGTTCCTCGCTGTAAAATCACTTCCCGGTGGTTCGGAACCTAAAACTGTAGATCTAACTCAATCACCATCATCCAATTCATTACCCACACACAGGTCTTAGACCTATGTGGGCTTCATACTCCGGAAAAAAGGTTTGTACAACATTTTTAACAGAGAAACTATGAAAACTGAAAATCATATTTCGAAGGACGAAGATTAAGAAAATATGCAATAATATATGGGGTTTGATACGGTATCAATGATTTTTTTTACATTATGGGTGATATGCACTTTGACGCCTTTCCGCTAAACAGTCACAAGGAAGAAAAATCAAACGAACAAACAATTTCACATACTCCCAAAACTTTCAGGAAAACAACGCGTTCAAGCACGACATATTTTTCTACACACACCACTGCGTCTGATAAAATCTTCCCGCAAATGACAATTTAGATTGAGTAGTCGAAGCAGCATTCCAGATTCCTGAAACAGGATCTGAGCTTGAAAGAAGAAATCCCGAAATGATTGATGGAAATTTCCACCTGGTGGGTCCTATCTTAGCGTATAGCCGCTCACTCAGGCGTGGCAACCATTTTCTTTCATTCGTAATCAATCAATGTCAGTGAAAATATAATTTTCCTATTTTCCGTGCCGCAATCACGTTATATCTTCGAGCATCATCTGTTTGGAGTCAAATTTCTTGTCTGGAATTTTAATATGGCACGAGGAAATTTTCCAAGGTGAACTGAAGCGATAGTGTTATACTTTTGACATTGAACTTTGGGGGCGAAGTTGAAGTATGCTGTACAAACATGCTGTTAGAACTAAATTCATTTTTCCATGAAGGGTCCAGTTGGCAAAACGTAATATTTCAAAGATGTATGATTTACTTCGAATCCTATTTGATTCAATCTATCTGATATGAATTAATACATAAACAATATTCATTATTTCATCAAACTTATTCATTAGCTTTTATCTGGTGCTATTGCTTTTCTTGTAGCTTATTTTTGTTGTTGATTGTGCCTTTGCATACTTTTGCACTTTTTTACTATTTTTTAATATTGCTCTAGACTCCTTTGTACAATATACTCTATAACTCCTATTGTTATACTTTAATTTTTGTATTGTTTTCTGATGTACTCATGGTGTAATCCTTTCAAATTTTCAATAATTATTATAATAATTTCAATAATTTGAAAGTAATTTTCAAATTCTAATCCTGAATTACTTGATTTCATTGTTATATTGGTGTTTGATGTTGTGGAGTTCTATAACAAAATACACACACGCTCCAATAAAACAAAAATTGACAAATTTTCATCCTTGTTTAATTTTTTGACCCTATACCAACTTGTTTTCACGCCATGTTAATGTCAATTTATTTTTCACACATTCTAACATACTAACACAACACATTCTAACAACCTTCGGTCAACTTTTAAACTCTCTAATAGATAATTTGCCGGAGCGGTTCTAAAAAGGAGCTCATAAATTGTTTTCAATAGCCTAATGATTAAGCTTTGTACAATTTGAACTAATTGTAAAAATTACAAGATATTTATTAAATTCCACTGTACTTCAACTAACGTATATTCCATCTGTACTTCTATGTACAAATTGAAATAGGGTTCATTTTATAGCTTCAATTCAGTTGACATTATTAGTTTTCCTAGCATGAAGCCCAAATAGGTCTGAGACCTGTGCGTGGGTAATGAATTAGATGATGGTGATTGATGAGTTGGACTACAGTTTTAGATGGGTTCCGAACCATCGGATTATAATTACTTTATTTTTATTTTCAAAGGGAAGTGATAGCCGCGAGCCGTAGCAGGTATCTGTTCAATCAGAGAGATAAGCTGCGTTCTCGTAAGTCCTGTTTGTAACGGCGACCGATTATATTGGCCAGCAAAAAAGACACTGTTCTCTGCTGTAAAATAACTTCCCGGTGGTTCGGAACCCACCTAAAACTGTAAGTCCAACTCATCAATCACCATCATCCAACTCATTACCCACGCACAGGTCTCAGACCTATGTGGGCTTCATCCTCCGAAACAAAATTATCCAATCTAATCCAAATATTATCGAAATTAATTTTCTCCCATACCCAGATTCCAGTTCTTCAATTATTTTAGAAAAACTCAACCAGTGCAAGTTGAAAAGTGATTATCCTCTGTGCAAATGACATCTGAATCAGAGAATCTAATCAAACTAGGTTTTTCTGCTAGCTGGTTCATCATTTTCATTTAGATTTCCACTGGCACACTGAGCACAGTGGTCGCGCTACGATGTAATCAAATATTGTCAAGCAGCAAGAAGTCTCATCAAATGGGATTTCGCTCCTTCTTATCTGCTCTGAGCCCAACGGCTAGTTGCTCTCTTTTTGGGCAACATGTAACGACCACTGACTGACCCAACCAACATTCCCTAACTAAAAAGAACTTTTCCAATTTGTTCGAGATCCTGAATAAAGCCCTGCAAAGCACTGTTACTCTTTCTCACTCTGGCTCAATCTCTCTCACTCTTCCTCTCTCACACAAACACTCTCTCTTTCTCATGCACTCTCTCACTTTTTCCCTCCCACTCGCTCTCTCACACTCTTTCTCTCTCCGACCGACCAATTGTTTATAATTTTTTTCATTTTATTGTAGCCTATTATTTTTATCTCTTGTATTTTGTTAATTTTAAATAATGGGTTTGGATATGGGGATATTTACAGCCTCGCCGGAGCCTAAATAAAGTACTTCATCTATCATCTCTCTCTCGACCGGTCAAGTGTCTTTTTCTCTCTCTCATTCACTCTCTTCTTGTCTCTCACATTCTTTTCCTCTCTTTCACTCTCTCACTCTCTTTGCTAGTCCGAGTGATTTCAAGGTGGGTTTGGTTCTCAACTCAAGATGCTATCTTAGAGAGTAATCAGTATAAGTTATGGTCATCAATAACAGTTTTGTTTCAAAAATCTTTAGATATTGATGACAAGCGCTCGCATTTCTCTGAGAATCTCCTTGAGGCTGTGCGTAAGGTTTTTGGTCATAACTTTTCTCAAAATTTCTTGAATTTGTTATTATTAAGCTATTGGAATGCCATCTATTGCCATGATAAATTATTTTTTCATGAATTATTTCATGAAATATGAGGGTTCAAAGTTGAAATTTTTCGGTTTTTGGAGGCAATTGATCTCCCCTACAAGTTATTTTAAACTTTTCCTGTAGCTTGGATGATTTTTTCGCTGAGAATAGTCTAAGGATGGGGAATATGATAAATGAATGGATAATTGGAAATTTTTTCTTTAACCTAAATAGTATATTATAATTGTTTTTTAGTATATTATTATTTTTTTCTCCTTCTCTGTTTTTTATTTTTATTTATTTGCGGAATCAATTGCGGGATAACAGGAACTAATTAGTTCTGAACTAATACTCTCACCCAGCGGACAGGAATTTCCTTTGCTGGGTGGTGCCAAGTTTTACTTTAAGAACGGAAATTATGAAGTCCACATAGGTCTGAGACCTGTGCGTGGGTAATGAGTTGGATGATGGTGATTGATGAGTTGGACCTACAGTTTTAGGTGGGTTCCGAACAACTTTGTTTTTGTTTTAAATTGTGTGCATGAAAAGTAAATACTTGTATAAGATTTCTTTGTTTGATCATGGCATGCAGGTGTATTTTTTTCGTATCATATATCACTGCATAGATATATCTCGTTGTATTGTGGAATTTTTGTGGCAATAAATCGATTAGATTTGATTAAGCTAACAGTATTTTTCAATGAACATTTTCAATAACTACCCGATTTCCTTCTATTTCTTTGTCTTATAATTAAATTCTGTCTATCATGGGGTAGCCTACTATAATTATATCACCTAATGTGCTAAACACATCCATGACTTTACTAATTGAATTTGAACTTTGTTGTATGTTATATGTTGACGAATGTTAATAACTCAAATGAGCTCTCAAACAGGGGAAAAATGAGAAATAGGGGAAAAAGTCACCTTTCACGGAAGAAAAATGCAAAGAAGATTGAAAACGAATGGAGAGATAACCAACAACACATTAGAATGAGAAAGGTGCTATTAAAACTATTTTCAGTTTCACAGCCGGAAAATCCAGTTTTCAAAAAGGATTTCCCAAGTTTTCAAAAAGGTTTCTCTGACAGAAGAATGACAAACGAAGTGATTCACATTCAGGAACGTTTTTTCGCGTAAATTACTATGTAAGAGCAACACAAGAAAACATAAAACACCGATTAACATCGGATATCGGATATAAGAAAAGTATGACAAGATTTAGAAAAACAGAGAGCTTCAAATATCATATCTACCTTTTTTCGAGTAAATTACAATGTAAGATACGAAACAAGAAAACATGAAACTCCGATTAACATCAAATATAAGAAAAATATGACGATTTAAAAAAGCAGAGACCTTCAAATATTATATCAACCGGCTGTGACACAAAAAAAAATAATATTTGAAAATAATACTGTAGCCTACAGACTTGGCTGTTCAAATCAGTATGAAAAACAATAGTTTCTATGGAATAGTAGGTATGAAATTTGTCATTATAATAATTTTCATTCACAATATTGAGGCCTAGTGATAAAACCAAATAGGTACAACGTAGAACCTAGTATTAAAATATGTTTTTTGTTCAAATAAAATTAAACATATTATCGTCACTATTCTTTGAATCAGAAGGCATCTATTAAATAATTTAAATTTCTATTTTAATAATTTCTTTTTTGAAATATGAAATATTGAAATTTTATTTTTATTGCTGATGATGCCCACATGAGTCCGAGACTTGTGCGTGGGTAATGACGTGAATGATTACACATATAGATGCCAGACGGAGGAGCGGGATTCGAACCCACGACCGCAAACAAAAGCAAGCTGAAGTTGCGACGCCCCAACCAGCTGCGCTAAGCAGCCCGCCGCTTTCAAATAAATATTTGCAACACAATGATTTAAATACCAAATATATAACTATGTTTTTGCTCGAATACTATAGAAAATATTATCACCACTATCCTCTCATTCTAAATATTCATAGATATTTTTTTTAGAAAAAATATGAAAGATTTTGAAAAATATTTATCAAATTCGCGACACTAATTTGAATATTTTATCAATGTGCACAAATTCTCGTATATTTAATTTTTGTTAGGTGAAAACCAGAATCCAAATTTATAGATTGTAGATGACTACAATTATCATAAATATAAAAAGTCATAGAATATAATAAATTTAAATATATTAAATATCATAAATATTAATTTTTCATATCATACATATGAAAATATCATAAATTGATATGAAAATATCTACACCAACCTGGTTCAGGATTAGCAGCATTCTTGGCCGACTTGATGGCAGCTTCCACTAAGACACTGGACGGTAGTGCAGCCAGTAGCAGATAGTAGTAATAGCAGATGGCAGTCCCAAATATCATGTACGGTGTCAACATGATCGGCGTCTCAATTAGTTACATGTCACTTCTGAAATTGAAACCAACAATTTTTTCCATCAAGTCACCTCACGTTAACAAACACAACACAAATAATTTTCAACTTCCAACTAAGCGCACTTGGGAGTTTATTCCCCGTGGGGCACACAAGTTGAGGTGGTGGGTTTTATCATTTTTTTCGCGGGCTTTTAGGTTTTAAACGGCGGGAAATGCATGTTTTTTAGAGGGAAAAAGTGGTTTAATGAAAGAAAAATTCGATTTTTCTATAGTATTTTAGATTTAAACACCACGAGTCCCAGTTTGAGTGGGCGGAGAGCTCGGAAAAACATTTTTCGGGAGCAGACAAAAACGAAGCGTTCTCCCCGACAGTTCGATTGCGACTGGCGCTCAAAATTTGTCCGGGACCTGCGCGATGCACCAATGGTCAGATGGGAGGTGTGGTGGGGGTAAAAGAGGGGTAGCTGGGCCCTTCTCCATCTCATTTTCTCCAGTTGAAAGATTCTGCACACGGCTGAGAGATGGGAGAGGATGGAGAAGGGCTCTCTGGCCCTTCCGTCTGACTTCACTGTCGGCTGATGCCAAGGGAGAATAGTTTGATGGCGGTGCGGCGGGATGGAGGGAACTAAAGGAAGAGGGGAAGGGAAGAGAGGAGGTGCCAAAGGGGAGAGATTAGTCTTGTGGAGAGAAAAGAAAGAAATGCTCCTATGCTACCAGCCGTAACGCTCTAAAGTCTTTAGCCAAGAATTACGACTATGAGTAAGGTAAGGATGGGGTGAGAGAAGGGTGTTGGAGAGGAGGTTGAGAAGGAGAATGAAGGTAAAAGAGAATGGATAAAAATGAGAATTGAGGGAGGAGGGAGAGAAGGAGGAGGTAAAGAAGGAAACAGATAAGATCTAGAAAGTTACATGGAAGATACAGAAGGAAGGAAAACAGAAAAATGTAAAGTGTGTGGGATATGAAGAAAGAAGAATAGAAGGAAGATGAGAGAGAATAAGAGAGAAGGAGGAAAATGGGAGGAGAAGAAGATGAAAAGGAGAAAGTGAAAGAGGTAAAGAAACTGGAAGGAGACGTAAAGGAAAAAATTGTGATGGGATGAAAAGAAAAAGGGGGGAAAAGAATAATAGAGAGGAGGGAGAAAAATGGGAAAGATGAGAAAGAAACAAGAGGAAGGAAGAGAAGATGATGAAAGTGATGGACACAGAGAAGAAAAGGTAAAAGGGAAAAAGAAATCAGGAGAAAAGTACAAGAGAACGGAATAGTGAAAGGAGGATTATGATGAATAAACATAAAGATTTGAAAAAAGAAAAATATGTGAAAGGCAAAGAAAAAGAAGGAGGAGGTGGTGGAGAAGAAAAAGAAGAAAAATGAAAAGGGAAAGCAAAAACATGGGAAAAGAATAAGGAGGAGAGAAAGGAAAATAAGAAGAAGAATAAGAGAAGTAGGAAAAGTAGCAGAAGGAGATGGAAAAGGAAAAGAAGAGAGAAGGAGAAGAAGGAGAGCGAGAAGGAGGAGAAGGAGAAGGTGGAAAACGAGAAGGAGAAGGAGGAGAGGAAGAGGAATAAGAAGTACAGGATAAGCAGAGCAGATAAGACATTTTTTTTAAGGAAATAGATAAAAGAGGAGCAGAGAAGATGAAGATAATTAGCAGAGAATATAAGCAAGGGGATTGATGAAAAAGACAGAAGAGGTTCCAGAAAAGGAAAAAGAACAAAAAAAAGAAGGTAACGTAACGGAAAAAATAGGTAGAAGAAAAAGAAGAATTAGCAAAAAACGAGAAAATGAGAGAAAAGAAAAGGTGAAAAGAAAAATGAGAGAGGGGAAAGAAGAAGGATGAGGAGTAGAAGCCGGAATTACAAGTGAAGAAAGAAGATCGGTTGTAACGTTCGCAGTGGTCACCGGGGACCGCGCATAGCGAGCGTGCTCACGTTCAGTAGGCCGACAATAATTCTCTTACCGACGTCAAAAACGTCGACGCACAAAACGTCCATGCGGAATTGAAACGTTCAGCTGCTGATCACCTATCAACGTTCAAACACTTGAAGGCTTGTTTCAGCAACACTTCAACACATCGATCGACAATAAATTGAAGTGCTGAAGTAGCAGAAGCTACGCTAATCGAGAACTTGACTTGGTTATAATGCATCTGCATATAGATAACAAGCTGTTAAGCCATGTTTAGGAAATTTTTCAGGAGAGCAATTTGGAAGCTTGAGCAACTAAAAGAAAAAAAGATTTTACTTTTTCTCATACAAGATCCTAAGCAATCTATGTAGCTGATATTTGGTTATAAACATTATAAATACTGTTACTCAATCATCCTTGTTTCAGAATTTAATGATTTCTGGGAATGTTGTCGAAGATATCATGATTTGTCAACTGTCATAATTAATAATTTAGAAGAAGGCAAATCAAATGTTCTCTGCTATAAAACCATTTTTCGGTGGTTCGGAACCCACCTAAATAATGTAGGTCCAACTCATAAATCAGGGGACTAATAGCCGCGAGCCGTAGCAGGTATCTGTTCAATCAGATAGAGATAAGCTGCGTTCTCGTAGGACCTGTTTGTAATGGTGACCGATTATATTGGCCAGCAAAAAAGAGACTGTTCTCTGCTGTAAAATTTCTTCCCGGTGGTTCGGAACCCACCTAAAACTGTAGATCCAACTCATAAATCACTATCAGCCAACTCATTCTTCGCGCACAGGTCCAAGACCTATGTGGGCTTCATCATAAAAAAAAAACAACTCATCAATCACCATCATCTAACTCATTACCCACGCACAGGTCTAAGACCTATGTAGGCTTCATCCTTGAAAAAAGGATGAAAAAGTTCTGAAAAAGGATAAAAAGTTTTGAAGTATTAGTAGACCTCACGCCCAAGGATAAGGGTCTTGCACAGAGGAACGTACTCCATGTACTCAATGATAATCATCATCGCAAAATTAAACACAATCATCAGACCTAACTCTTATTCTATTTGTGTAGTCTATTTCATATAACAATAATAATTAAATTTGAATAACTATTATTTACTTGGTAATCACTTGTAATTATGCTTAATTGAAATTTTTTAAATGATTTGTTCCTCTTAAATATTTATTTTTATGAATGATAACATAATTTATATGAAGGCGCAAACTAATGAAAGGATGGCTATCTTTGAATCTGATTCAAATTGCACATGATGGAGAAGCTTATTTTAAAAATCATATGTTCCTATAGATAGAAGTAGACATAATAGCCTTACTTTTTCCCCTTTTAAATATCCTTTAAATGCAAGCAAATTTCGAAAATCCTCACACATACATCGCTGGGCATTCCCAGAAGACCCATTCCCAGGAAGACCCATGCAAAGTTTCATTCAATTTGGTTCACGCGTTTAGCCTTAAATGCGTTACAAACAGACAGACAGACAAATGGTCGACTTGAAACAGAGACCTCTCTTTGTTCGGTCAATGAAGCATTGGCATCAGTTGAAAACCACATAAATGATTCACCACGCAAAGCTGAGGAAGTTGATGACTGAGCATATCAGGTCTTGCAATCTCATGTTTAGTAAGAAGATGGATCCCAGAAAATTCAATAGACCCTGATAAAATCAGGTTGTGCCATTAGGATGTATGGGTTTAGTTGAAACCATTTTCAAATAAGTTGATGTACAGTTGTGGTCTGAGGAGTTGATCCCTGGTTTTTTGGTGCGGGAGCAGGCGGCGGTAGTAGGAAGCCAACTGCGCATGCTCTATTCATGCTTTACCCCTAATTTGAAAACTACGGCCAGAGACAAACAGGTTTTCTGCGTTTCAACTAGCCTGCATGTCATTGCAACGAACAGTAGCAGAGAGTTAGAGGAGAAGGGGAAGAATTGGCCAGGGATCAACTCGTCAGACCACTACTGTACACCGAACAACAGATTTTGCCATCTTAAGCCGCGTCTCCACCAACCGAACGTGTCTGCCGAACATTGTTCCAAAAAATGGACAAACATTGAACATATGGGTCACCGAACATGTTCGTGAGTTCAATTGAAACGTTTGGTCTGTGAGCGAACAGTGACGACCAACAACAGGTTCCCGCCACTAACCCCACCACACCGATCATAATGTTCGAGAAGGCGTCCTCACCAAACTAACACCAAAGTTCGGCGACGTCAGATAATCCCAGCGAACACTGTTCGATAAGCATGTTCGGTTGGTGGAGACGCGGCTTTAGAGTTGCAAGAAAAATCAAATATCAGGTTTCGGCTAGGGCTATATCTCAGACAGATACGACTTATCCGTTTCTGCCATCATGTAGATTTTTCCTGAACACGCCCATGTGCATAACTCAATTAATATGGTCAAAAATGTTACACATCAGCTTATGTCATCTTCGCTCAGATAAATAATAATAATAATAATTTCTTTGTAAAATTGCTAAGAAGAAGAAAATGAAAAACCTAAGGAAAACGTTTTATAATGAATAACGGCAATTTGATCATTTTAACCACCCCACTATATGGAATATATATGTATATTATTATTATATTACATTATTATTTATTAGTGCGTTACCGTATGAAATATTGAAAGTTTTAATTAAGAATTTTTTACTACTACTACTAATACTTCAGCCCTGGTTATATGTGTCAAATGTTGTGATATTCATAATTCCATTTTATTTGTTGAACAATTTCTACATTATTATTTTTCTAACGTTTTTTAAAGATTTTTTCTTATTTTTCTGAAGCATCACTCAGAGTTATTGACTTGACACAAGAAAGAGTCTTCAATGACCAACACTCTCATGACCTTGAAGCTTGTTAAGACATATTTGACAACCGGAGCTGTCATCACTTGTGTCTGAGTGAGCAATTAAATTATTCCGAAATAGTCTCCGAGACTTCAGACGAGTTATTCTAAAGTGATGACGTCATAATTACTATAGTAATTGTATAATGACAGTTTCTAAACAACATTTCGACAATGGAATAGTAGTGTCTTCGTTTTTTATACAAGATTGACACTTAAATTATGAGTCATGCATGTTTCATACACAGTAAAAATTAAATCATGATTCACTAGCAGCGCTTATGACAGTATTATAATGTCTGACTTTTTTCTTTTTCGGAGGAGAAGCCCACATAGGTCTGAGACCTGTGCGTGGGTAATGAATTGGATGATGGTGATTGATGAGTTGGACCTACAGTGGGTTCCAAACCACCGGGAAGTGATTTTACAGCAGAGAACAGTCTTTTTTGCTGGCCAATCCAATCGGTCCCCGTTACAATGATGGCCCAGGAGTTACGTAGCTTATCTCTGATTTAAAAGATACCTGCTACTGCACTCGGCTATCACTTCCCTAGAAGCTTACTACCACAATCTTTACATAAATCATGATGGGTATAGCCAAGGGGGTACCTGGATTCGGACACGACCCCCGCCTACCATCATTTTCGAGCAATAGATAGAATTTTCTATTATAGAGTGTTAAAATGGGATTAATGTACAGAAAAGCTTAAAGTACAGTTACAGATTTGTTCCTATTCTTTCCGGGGGAGGACCCCCGTATCACCCTTTTTTACCGTACATTCATAAATTAATTTATATTTCATCATTACTTTTCTTTGTAGTGGCGAAGTTGATACTGTGAATAATGAGACTTGAAGTTGTCAAAACCACATTGATTGAAAACCGTGAGTTGCTAGTTTCGGTTGTTACACCATTATCAATCTCTATGTGATGTTAAAATATTGTATGTGAGCACACATTTGAAAAAAATTGTAAATTTATCATGGATAAAGTAATCTAATCTAATCTGTGATTCGGAACCCACCTAAAACTGAAGGTCCAACTCATAAATCACCATCATCCAACTCATTACCCACGCACAGGTCTGAGACCTATGTGGGCTCCATCCTCAAAAAAAAAAATCTAATTAATATTGATTGACGAAAAACGTAAATACTCTTTTCCAGTAATACGCCATCATGCAAATGCCAACTAAACTGACAAAGTAATGACATTCAAATGTAATGAAATTCAAATTAAAAAAGCTTCCTATCAAAATTGATTGACAGAAAATGTCAATTTTTCTCCAGTAATACGCCATCATGCAAATACAGCCTTCAATTCCAACATCTACTGTATACTAGAATTACATTTTGAGCGAAAAACTTTGCAATAAAGGAACATATTCCCTTGACATCGTCTATATGCTGGCGTTGGTTGACTGTCAGGGGAGGCGAAAGGATACCAAACAAACAAGCAGAAATCAACTTGAAACTCCCCTTTTGCTCCTCGTGTCGTGTCGTGACTGAGTCCCCAACAGACAGAAAACATCACGAAAAACAGGGTCCGTGCTCAAGAGCGATTCTCACTCTTTTTCCCTCTCATTCCCTCTCGTCTACTCCACTTTCATAACTTGTAATGAGCTCCAATACGTCACTGAGATGTGTGCTTCGGTGTTTGTTGCGGCTTTATTCCCACAAGGAATATCCTACAACGACTGGAAATGTTATTCGAGTGTAAAAGGGGTTTTGTCCTGCATGAGTATACGAAGACTAAACTCAGTATTAGAATTGAAATTACGTTTAATGCTTACAATATGGATAACTTTATGATAGATGACTTTACGATAAATCAATTCATTATTTATTCAGTTTTTCAATTATTTTTTTCATGATGTTTCTTAACTATATTTTTGTTTTAGTTTTCAATTTTTTCTATTTTAAATATACTAGTGAGCCCAACGGGCTGGAGAACTCGCTTGCAAACAACTAATTTTGGAAAGGGAAACTCATTTGGGAAGCTTATCCTAGGGGAAGGTGGTAACGAAAAACGGCTGTTTTAAAAATAATAGTTTAGATAAAATTCACAAGACATCTATTACTTGAAGTTCAATTTCATTGTTGCTCTGATACACACATTTATTTTCCACAAAAAAGACCTACCGTACTCATATACCTATATATCAGGGCAATGGATATCAGCTTATAGAGATCCTATAAAAAGCCTGATCGCATTTATTCACATACAGCTGATGATAGCTGAGAGCGATAAAGAAGCTTCACGCGCGAATTGCATACAATATTTTTCCTAAAACTGCAGTTTTGGATTCCAACACAATAAAAGCTTGTAGTTTGTAACATCACAGACCATGCGCGTATTTGGTTAGCGTTCGCCATTGTTGAGGTTATGTGAATTTCATGGATTCCGTGATCCACCAATGAGAAGGCATCAAAATTAAAACAGAAGCGTAAAGAAAACAGCTGGCGAGCGTAATAGTATATTACGTTACAAGTGCGGGAAATGGTGTTTAGCATACGAGTATGGTAAACATCTTCCCGGACGAGTTACGTACGATATTTTTCGTCATACAAGTCTAAAATAGCAGATAAGTTGAAATAAGAAACTACAAATCATTGTCATACAAACATAACCTCAACACACCAACTCAAGGTGAAATGTGGCAATAATGGTTCTAGATCAGCTGATCTAGCTTTCGACCAAATGGTTTTTCAGTGAAGTGGTAGCCACAACCACCCATAGAGTGCGGTAATAATCATTTGATGATTTTTACCACACAGTGTACGGTAATAATCATCAAATTACATCAGCTGTTTTTGATTTCTGTAAACAGCTGTTTACCACATTTATTGCTTGACTGGTAAACTGTCCATAACCTACAAGTATGACGAAAAGTACTTTACCGCTTGCGGAGCAGTAAAGAGGTATTTTACAATTAGTTTTCAGTAAGTAAAGAACTACTTTACGAGCAGTTGTAGGAAATAGTTATTTATGTATTAAGAGCGTGAAGCGCGACTTTATCGCTCGAGCCAAAACATTTACTGCGCGACGCATAGCGGAGCGCAGTAATTTTGCGAGAGCGATAAAGAAGCTTCACGCGCGAATTGCATACAATATTTTTCCTACAACTGCAGTTCTGGATTACAACACAATAAAAACTTGTAGTTTGTAACATCACAGACCGTGCGCGGATTTGGTTAGCGTGCGCCATTTTGAGGTTATGTGAATTCACGGATTCCGCGATCCACCAATGAGAAGACATCAAAATCAAAACAGAAGCGTAAAGAAAACAGCTGGCGAGCGTAAAGTACTTTACCGCTTGCTGAGCAGTAAAGAGGTATTTTACAATTAGTTTTCAGTACGTAAAGAACGACTTTACGAGCAGTTGTAGGAAAATATATTTTGAAATCTATTGCGAATTCCATATAGTGAAAACATTTACTTTCTTAAATATAGTAATATATAGATATATTAATGAAGGGGTGAGAACCTATCCTTTTGTTTCGCATCAAAAAGGATGAAGGAGTGGGTAAATTTCATTGGCAAACGAACTTGACCTGTCTAAAGATACCAAGAATCTGTGTTTCAAATTTGAAGTTGATTGATAAAGGCGTTCGAAAGTTATCGTGGAACATACAAACAAACACACAACGCCTCCAGCCACAAGTCAAAAGGAAGAGCTCGCTTCGCTCGTTCAATTATTAATAAAGTTTGTCACTCAGTAATGCTGTACTGTTGAGAATTGCTCCTCTGAACTCGGACTTGCTCCATATCAGAGGAGTAATTTTCGGAAATATATTAGTATTGCTGTTTGTATTTTTGTTTCTGAAAATGAAGATTTGAAATTGAAAAATTGAAATTTATTATAAAACTAGTAGATCTGTGAACTGAAGGCCTCACGCCCATAAGGGTGCTTGCACATAGGAGCATACTCAATGATTATCAACATTGCAAAATTAGACCCAATCATCAGACATTACCCTTGATTCGTAAGGGTCTCCCCACCACGAAAAGCCATACGAATTTACTTTACCCTTGATTCAATTTCGTATCTATTTTTTCGCAAAAAGTAATTCTTTTTTCCATACCAAGGCTGTCAGGGTTTTCTTTTTTACAGTCAGCTGATTCTTCAAATCAGATGAGATTTCACATGTCTAGTGATTGAACTTATATAACGATATTAATTGAATTTGTATAATTATCATTTATTTAGTAATCACTTGTCATACTTAATTGAAATATTAGAGATGATTTGTTTCTCTCAAGCAAATATGTTATTCTTAAATAATGATCATTTATTTCATATGAAGGCTCAACTGGATAAAGGGGCCCGAGGGCTATCTTTAATTTTCTTTGTAGTGGTGAAGGTGATATTGTGGAAGATATTCATAATGAATAATAAAACTACAATGAATGTAGTTGTAACAACTTCGTCTTATTTATTCATTATGGCTATCTTTAAATCTGACTCCAATTACACATGTTGGAGAAGCTCATTTAAAAATCATATGTTCACTATAGAAGAAGGCCTCGGAGAGTTCCTTTTTCCTTTTGAATACTCTTGAAATGCAAGCTAATTTTGAAAATTCTAGCACTCACATCGCTCGGCATTCCTTAAAGGAAGAACCTTACAAAATCTATTTGAATTTGGTCCAATCGTTTAGCCGTAAATGCGTTACAGACAGACAAATGCAAAACGGTCGACTAGAAACAGAGACCTCTCTTCGTTCGGTCAAACAATCAAGTGAAGACAGAACAGGTACGGCCCACTACTGTTTTTCCAAATTTCAAACTAGAAAATCCAAATTTAAGGCTTTTTTCACATTTCTAACTAAAACGTCCAAATCCTAACGCCTAAGCTCAACTATAGAAATTCCACTTTGAATTGCAATTACTTATTCTTTCAAAATATAGGCGAATCGGTTTTGGGAATTTGTATGATTATCATTTATTTTGTAATCACTTGTTATTATACTGGATTGATATATTATATCTCATATACTACCTTTAGTATACTATGATCGAACTACTCTTATTGGCGAATTACTACAACATATCTTTTTTTTCTAAGGATGAAGCCCACATAGGTCTGAGACGGAGTTGGATGATGATGATTGATGAGTTGAACTTACAGTTTTAGGTGGGTTCCGAACCACCGGGAAGTGATTTGGTAGCCTTATCCTATGCATTTTTCACATCCTTCATTAAATAAATGCATATTTCTATGTACAACACGACTACAATACAGTTTCATGAAGAACACGTTCTAAGATAGTTCTAACACAGACGCAATCAATTTCCAGTATGATTCAGTGTCTGTAAAGGCCTATTACATTAAATATATGTACAACATAGCTCTGATACACTTCCAGCACACTTCCAACGTGCACAACACGTCTAACATAGATCTAACACAGTCCCAATCAATTCCCAGTATGATTCACAGTGAACATTTCAGTCCAGAGACACATAGATTGGAGGCGTGTCCACTCTATTATCTCTCTCGTAATCGTAAAGACACCCCGACGTGTGAGGATGTGCCTTCTAGGATGCGGGCTGACGTTACACGAATTACGCCCACACTCTGTGTATCATTCTTGTGGAGAAGAAGGTGGTGTGGGGAGGGTGTTGTTGGAGGGGGTGGAGTTGGAGGAGGAGGAGGAGGTGGAGGAAGAGAAGGACGAGGTGGAGGAGCAGGAGGAGCAGGAGGAGCAGGAGGAGGAGGAGGAGAAGAAGGAGAATACATGGACAGATGCCGATATTATCTGCTTCTCAATTACAAGCCACTGATGGTTGACTGGGAAATGGGGTCCAGCTGCACCTCGTGTTTAGGGATAGATTTCGTATTAAATGGCACCCTCAGCACTCCGACACCCCAGTTATTCGGACATTTTTCATGGTAATCCTTCAATAATAACGATGACACACATGTGATGCATTTAGAGCTCCCTAGCTGTCCCAGTTACATCCCTTTATGTTGGGTGTTGTCTTGAAATTGGGAAATTTCCGTTTAAAATTATTATACTGTGGAATACCGCTTATGTGAATTTGGCATTTCTGTTGGCTTATAGACGGTTTCAAACTACTCTACGTCCATTGCCTGTCTAGGCAATAGCATTATTAATAACTTTTTAATTTTTATGTAGATTTATTTTTGATCTTGTGTAACTCCACAATAAAATAGAACAAAGTTAAATGTTGTCATTTAACTTCGTTTTATTTTATTGTGGAGTTTAGTTTCTATTTTATTTATCTATTTGTAGGAGACAGTTTATGTAGATTGTATCAAAATGAATAATAAGACTTGAAGTTGTCACAACCACATTTATTGTTTTTAATGGTAGTTACAACATTATCAATCTCAAACAAACTCAAACAAAAGTACAGAGTAGCTCAATATTTATGATAAACACAGATCTAGGTCAGATTGGTCGAAGTTTCAAACGTAGAATAGATGAACATGTTACAGATTGAATAACCCAAAAGGAGATTCAAATTTTGGAGAAAATAAAGGGCAGAAGTTTAAGGCTGAAGAAGATGTTGAATTTCTGCATTTGATTGGCAAAGGCCAAACTGAACATTTTTTTATTTATTGATGATGATGCCCACATGAGTCCGAGACTTGTGAGTGGGTAATGAGGTGAATTATTACACATACATGCCTGACGGTGGAGCGGGATTCGAACCACGACCACTCAAACGACAGCAAGCTGAAGTTGCAACGCCCCAACCAACTGCGCTAAGCGGCTCCTATTTGGAGATAACTAGGTTGGTGAAAAACGATTCCAATACTAGTTTAAATTATGAAATTCATTTCAACCAATTCAATACAAGTTACAAATTCTGTCCTAATCTACCTCATTAACGGTACTTTGTTGTTTTTCTTGGTTGACCTTGACTGCATTTCAACTGGCTTATTTTTTTTAAATTTTAATGTTTTTAATCGTTTAATTTTAGCATACTTGTTCATTGTTCTTGTTTGTTACGTTTTGGTTCTTGATTTTGACACTGATTATTCCTTGATGCTCTTCCCACCAGTGGGCGTGACTTGTTAGGCCTTCATCCAATCACAGACCGTCAAAGGTCTGCCTATGAGAGACACTTTCACCCTCAGGCTGTGTTTAGTATATATTAAGCTACTCTGTACTTTTGTTCTAGTTTATTTGAAATTGATAATGATGGAACAACCGAAACTAGATTCTCACGGTTTTCAATAAATGTGGTTGTGACAACTTCAAATTCTATTATTTTTCATGGATATCTTCCACAATATCACATTCGCCACTACAAAGAATGTATCAAAGCTCAGTAAATGTGATTCCTTTATTTATTTCAAGAAATTTTAATACAAGGCTTCTTATGGATACATGGTAGATGTATGGATCACTTCAAACAATCCGTGTGCATTAATTTTTTAGTTTTTGGAAATTTTATATATTTTTTCATTAATTGTAGTCATCTAGCTATATCATTGTCAACCTCCCTTTTGTGCAGTTTATGGTCGGTTTGACTACCATTCCATTCTTCATTCCTATTTTTAATTCTTTTTTCCCAAATGTTTATGAACTGCATGTATTCCCAACTTCTCTAATGCATCCTTCTTTTCTACCTTCTTTTTTCTATCTTTTCCCTCTCAACCTCTAGTAATTTTGTATCCAAAGATCAACAGACGTGTATTAGAGATATATACAAATCCTTTTGTTTTTGTAAAAACCTTTTTCGCCACACTAGGACGTAATGAGCTGTTTTTCGTGCGTCATATGGAAGCCGAAAGTGTTCGGTTTCCGACGAGATCTGTAAACGTTTACCGCCCTAGGGCGGAAAATAAAATGACCTTGAATGACAGCTGATCGTGTCTGAATACAGCAGTCATGATTGTTTGAAAATTTTGTAGTTTTGATATGAAACAATAGAATACTATGATATTTTCAAAACCTCAACAACATTGTATTCTATGAGAGGCTACACATCACCTTTTTATCCAACCTACAGAGCTCTGGGTGGGCATTTTGTCAACTACTGCAACTGTTGGTAAAGGATACTGTTGATATAGAAAGGTTAGTTGGTTATGATTTTGGTTGTTTTATGCAGGTTTCGAATCAGGATCAGGAATAACAACAAAAAACCTAACCAACTAACCTTTTGGTGAACAGTTGTAGTAGTTGACAAAATGCCCACCCAGAGCTCTGTAGGTTGGATAAAAAGGTGATGTATTCTTGCTAGTACCATACCCTAAAAATTTCGCTTTCAAAATTTCCAACTTAACATTGTTTTTTTTTTGTGGTGTGGTGAAAAATAGCGTTCGCAACGCTTGCCGGCTTTCAAACGCTTCAACACACATTTTCGGCCCTAGGTGCGAAATATACTACTTTGTACGTTTTATAACACTCGGCCTCCCCGCGCAGGCCTTGGCCTTTGCAGGGACCTTCCTTATTTTTATTTGTAGTGGCGAACGTGATGTTGTTACTTACACATGAAAATTAAGCCTCACCTCTACCAATTTATATAGTAACTATGGTAGCTAGTGTTTAAGATTGTATAATTGTTGATATGACTTGTCTTATACTCCTTAACTAGAGTCTCCAATACGTAATCACAAACAAATCACAAGACAAAAAAAAAAAAAAAACGAAAACGAGTAATTAAAGCCTCAGGTGTGTTAACTGATAAAATCATGAATTATGTTCAATATTGTATTTTGAGACAAAAATAATCACGAAATGATAACAATTTGATTTTTCTGAATACTTTTTTCAAATTTTCCCTGAAAAACCACGTCGTACCAACACGTTCCCGCTCCTCTACAACGCTGGTATCAAGCAATCAAGATCAAGATCGATTGAATAGACAATATATAAAATATTTTCGAATTCTTCCTGATTTTAGAGTTGTTCCCGTTCAATACCTTAACCCCAACCCTTAAAACATTATCTAAATTAATAGATAACGATTAATTGCAAGGCAACAAACGCTTCCATTTCACGTAATCGATGACAATGAAAGACTATCACTCAAATTACGGGAATTTAAATTCAATTTGATGGACTTTGATCACATTCACCATGTCGTGTTACTTAATTGAAAGCGCCAAATTTGAAAGCGAAAAGTGCTGAACTAACAAAGTCTCACGTTTTTATTACAATTTTCATTGTCATCCACTTTAATCCAATTTAGTAGCTGCTACACCTTCATACGTCATCGTATAGCTCGATGTTATGCACGGCGTTTCCAGTAGCACGTTTATAAACGCTACAAAAAACGCGGTGAAATGGTCACGCGACAAAAAACGCGGGTCAGTGATGGTGTAAAGATGATAAAATTCAGAGATTAATAAGAAGCGTAATTTTGGCTGAGTTTGAAAATTGTGACTTCGATTTTGGATGAGACGGCCTTCAGACATTTTCCTTTGATCTCATGATGGGCTAGACTCGAAGGGATACAAAACGCGGGTTTGCGTAAAAACAGACAAACGTTTTTTGTCGTAATTGAAACGCGCGACTTGAATACTAGGCTGTCTCAAGGCCGTTTCTACCAGAATCAAAATTTTTTGAAATTTGGGATATTCGAAATTTTAAATTGCAATCTTATTCATCACATTCACCTGAGTAAATATAGTTTTTATACTCGTCTCAACCAGAATCGAAATTTGTTGAAATATAGGATATTTAACTTTTTTTTAATTGCTATCGTATTCACCTGCATAAATATATATTTTTTCAATTTTTTCTGAGCAAAATTAGGCTTTTTATTGGTCTCTGAATTTATTGATCTCCAGACCATCTCTGGCTCGCGTTTTTTGTCGCGATTGAAACACGCAACCGAATATTCACATGTTTCTAACGCATCTATTGCCGCGCGACAAAAATCGCTGTCTAAAACGCGCGACAAAACCGGCCTAAAACGCTCTAGACGCGATTGAATTGCAAGACTTGCATAAAACGACACATTTAATACAATAGTAATTAAATCGCCGCGTTTATTGTCGCGCAACAAGAACCGCGGTGCATAAAGCTGGCCTTAGCTTCGTTCCGTGCCTACTACGAACGCACGAACAGATATATAATTGAATTACGTACTACCCCACGCCTGAGTGAATAATAATCGTCACAATAATCATAGTAATCGCTCCACTTTGATCAGGAAGCGTGAACGTTTAAACAATCCACCCATGTATAGACAAAATATATGCAATTGTTACATACCTAGTCGACTGTACGTCTATTTCAATTATTAGAACCGCTGATAATTATCCATAATTGCAAAATAGTGAAACAAGTATTTCGGAGGACACACCCAAAGTGCTCAACTCTCCAAATTCCGATCTGGAAGCCGAAACTCTGCACTCAGTGGGTCGATTTTGATTGGACTGAATATTGAAATCGAAATTCAAATCCCGGATTAATTAAAAGATTAACGGAGCAAAGTGCCAATGAAATGAACATTCTCGGTCCCAGGGTGTGTTCACAGCACTGAGATTGCAATAAACTGGCCATTTTGTTTTGCATGGAGTTACTTATCGCAACATGCATATAATAATTATAATTAGTGGTGGGTTATTAAAAAGTTGGGGGTGGGTTGTGATAATTTTAATGACTGACACTGCCATTAAAGTAATGTAGGAAGCAGATTCAATTTTGTCAGGGGAAATCAAAAAAAGTGTTTTACGATAATGAAAAATATTCTCACATTGCTTGTTTGGTAAAAAGAAGCTTATCCATTACAGCTTTCTGTTCAATGGATCTATCCATGTCTATTCCTCAATAATCTATGTTCATAATTTTCTCGTCTTACCTCTATTCAATAAATTGTATTAATTGGAAATATTGCTTGATATTTCGTCAGAACTTGTTCATCATTTTTTTTCCAATTCAAATTGAAATTCATTTATTTGCTATATGCACAAAAAACATAAACAATGAGACAAAACAAAGTACATACATACTTAAAATTAATATCAAATAAAAAAAAACTATCTATACATTAGGTATGGCATTACTGGCAGAAGTAGGACTTGATCGCCAGCAGTGAGTACAAGATTTAGGTAAGTTCATAAAAGCAAGAAAGTGAAAAAATAAGAAAGAAAATTTAGGAAAAGGAAGGGAGACATGCTATTAAGAATTCATTAAAATATTTTATAGTAAATGTTAGTGCTTATCCATTCATCTATTTCATTGCTGAGTTTCTTAGTAAATCTACTTCTTATGAAGTGATTGAGTACTTTATTGGCAAGGTACTCCATGTAATATGTGATTTTGACCATGTAATTTTTGACCACATTATACAGAAACCACAGTTCTTCTAACCAACAAACCAACATCGATATTTAGGATGCCTTGAAGATGGGTTTTAACAACTCGAAAACGTTCGGCCTACAGAAGTAAGTGAAATACTACTTATTTTAATAAAAATTTGACTGCAAGTCGTTGAATTCACTTGAAAAAAAAGTAATATGTGAATTGATGTTTATTTAAGTTATTCATTTTCTTTGATTTTCATTGTTTTAAGCTACCTTGCCGATTACAAGTAAAGCCCTAAAAATGTGATGGTTGGATGGTTTTAATATCATTAGACACAGTTTGTTTGTTTTTTAATGCCTAACTGTTTATTATTCTTAAGTGATTCTGTAGAACTCAAGATAATACATTACTCTTTTTACTTGAGAAAGTAATCTAATCTTTTATTTATCCATTTCTTCTAGAATTGTCAAAACTTTTAGTATTTTCACTTTTGTTACAAAATTTTGTATTGTATGTTGATGCATTTTGAATGCTGTATCTAGTCTATTAATTTGTATTATTGTTTGTCCTAGGATTCGAAGACCTGGCAACACTCGTTAACAAATACCATTATTTAATAGATATCATAATGGATATAAAATACACAGTGCTGTTTTTGTGACGGTACGCAGCGGTACGCCGTATCGGTACCTCTTGTGACAAAAAAAAAAAAACAAAAACAAAATATTTTGTAACTTTAGGTGAGCAATTATGCGATTGAAGCGATGTAGAACTGGCAACTGTGTTTGATATGAGTAAAAAATTTCAAACTGTCTCAGACAAATAATCTTTGTAATCTTATCTTTTCTATTTAAAAAGTTTTCCCGGTGGCGGACCCCCTTCTGAGTACCCCTCAGACCCCCTGGAACACTGCGTACCGGAACCTATATTGTTACAAAAACAGCACTGAATATACATAATGGATAATAAATGTCCATTTATTTATCGCTCTAATTGCATCCTTAGGTGGGTGGGTTGTCAATAATGTTTCAACCAGATTTACTTATTTTTTTATCTTTGATTGATTATTTATTTATGTAAATGAGTGGACTTGCTGAATTCCATATTATTATTATTATTTTATACAGTAATTCATGTTACAATACAGTAATTGTTTACTATTTGATATATTTTTTGGCTTGCTGTAGGCATGCACGTTGTTTTAGATTCTTATGAATAAATGAATAATTTATTCGACAAACATACATGCAAAATATAAAATGAAATGTTAATACCAAATTCATAGAAAAATGCACAATACATGTCTATCGTCTAAATGTCTAAATAGGAGACCACAAAGGTAATCCTGTGTGGGGTTCCTTCTGCATACAATAAATCATTTTCAATAAATAATTTATTTTAAATTAATTTAAATTTCCAAGTGTTGGTTAAGACCTAAGACCTGATACTACCAGTCAGTTTTAAAAATTATTTGGAAATCGGAATAAGTGAGTTATTACTCCACACTGTTTCACTAATTTTAATGATATTAAAACTTAATAGTTGATAAAGTAAGTGGAATTTCATCAACACGAGCCGTAGCCTATGAAAATGTTATTTGAGCTTAGATGTGATATTTTATTTTTGGATCCTACTTGATAGATTAAAGGCTTCTAAAAATTAACTAGTCGGGTCTTTGAAGGGTCATGGAATTGATAATAAAAATTTAAAGAGCTAATTATCCAAAGTACAACGTCTGACCGTCTGGGTTACGCCCTTCAATTACAATAAAGTCTTTTCATGTTCATCACTATCTTTCATGACTACGCCTACACAATGGTTCAGTTCATGGGAGTCTTACTGTTTACCGGTGAATGGAATTCCACCGGAAAATAAGGCGTCTGATTGGTCTATTCAAATTTTTTAACTTCTACGAATTTGAACATCAGACGTCTTGATTTCCTTTCTTTGTAGTGGCGAAGGTGATATTGTGGAAGATATCCATATAGAATAATAGGACGAAATTGTCACAACCACATTTATTAAAACTTAGAGTAGTTTCGGTTGTTACACCATTATCAATCTCTATCAAACTCAAGGTGTAACAACCGAAACTAGTTTCTCTAAGTTTTAATTAAAAAAAAAACATTTATTAAAACTTAGAGAAACTAGTTTCGGTTGTTAAACCATTATCAATCTCTATCAAACTCAAACTCATGGTGTAACAACCGAAACTAGTTTCTGGTTGTGACAATTTCGTCTTGATTTCCAGTAAAATTCCATTAACCGGTAAATGATAAGGCCCTTATAAACTTAACTATTGTCCTGGCTCCATACAATATACTGTACCTTACTTTGTGTTATCAATGTCCAAAAATAGAATACTATTAGAGGGTTCATGAATTTAGAGCTAGGGACAATATGCAATAATATAGCTAATATTATAGACTAGGTTCACGCCACTATATTAGGCGGTTCTGAAAAATTGCGTTGTTGTCAGATAGGACCATGACAGCAGCTGATAGTAGAAAATCACTAACCTCAATGCACAAATTGACAACATTACTTGTTCCGTGTTGCCTAGGCTACAAGTCTAAGAAATCATATGGTTTGTTACAGCAGTCAGTTGTTTTTTTTTGCTGCACAAAAATTTCTCACAGTCGACTGGTTTGGTAGAATGAAGTATAGTGTGTACAGGCTATTTTGTACTGTTACGGGTTCTAATAGCTAAAATAAGGCTGGCAACACTAAAGTTCACACTTGCACTTTATTTACACAAATTAGTCTATTCACACAAATTAATTGTAAGTTCAATTAATTGAATAAAAACAGATCATCAAATGACAAGCTAATACTTATTTTCAGTAACTATTTACAAGAATTAATGAATAAGTAATTACAGGCTGATCAATACAATAATAAAAGAAACAAGAGTCCAATAAACTGTACAAATGAATAATTAATTACAGGCTGATCAATAATAAAAGAAACAAGAGTCCAATAAACTGTACAATAATGCAGTAAGAAATTATAAAAAAAAGAGCAACTATCACTTACAAAAACACAGTCCAATTAGTTAGTTATTTGACAGTCCCAAATAATATCACTTGACACAACGTCTTTAAACTATTAGTAAGCTGCATAAACAGTAAACACTTGTCTCTGCACTTGACACTGTCTAAAGACTGAATAAAGCACTGTTTACTCCACTGGCACTGGATTGTCTCTTCTACGAGATCTGTAATACAATCTGTCACACGGGTTTGTAAAACGTAACTGTCACGCAAGCTTTTGTAAAACTAACCAACTGGTTCAGGTGGACTCCTTTATATAGCTGTTGTAGTTGTATAATTCCAAGAATTGGAGCTCACCAGACACTTCGAGAATCCTCAAGAAGGCTTGGACTAGACCTCGATTGTTCTAGAAGAATGTAGAATTGACGAGAAGATCAATTGAGTGAGAGAGTTGCAGACTTGAAAAATAGGAGTGACAAAGACATGTGAAGAGCAAGAGAACGCAGATTGGATGTCGAAGTCACGTCCAAACATGAAAACAATAGAATGACATAAATAGAACAAGTGCGTGATTAACTGCTTGTTTGCTCTCATAACAGTACATAGATTTTGTACATCAACGCTTTCTCCTGACTATTCAATGAGAAACATGATATTTTGTATGTTTGTTCATGTTGTGCTATTTTTCTTGACGATGGCCAGAGTTTTATGGAAATCTGTGTGGATGAAAATTCATTCATCTGTTTATGTTAATTATTGACCAAAAAAGGATAAGTCTGTTTCAACTCGACTGTTTTGCATTTGTCTATCTGTCTGTTGTCTAGGACACATGAACCTCATTCTAAGAAACTATGAGGGGATTTTTCTTCAAAGAAAACCCAGCAATGTGCGTAAGGATTTTCAAAATTGTCTTACATTTGATGGGTATTTGGAAGGAATAATAGAAAGGCACTCCAGCCTTCTATGGAAAACATGTTTTTAAAATGAGAATTATCATTTCAAATAGGAATAAGATTTCAAGATAGCTCTCGTGATCTCTTATTCATTTGGTTGAGCCTCCATATGAATTAAGTTTTCATTCGTAAGGAAAAATTATGTTTGTTTTTTTGAGAGAGACAAATCATTTTCAGTATTTCAACCAAGTATAATAAACAAGTAATTACTAAGTAAATGATGATTATAAAAATTCAATTAATATTTTTCCATAGATTCATTCATCAGACATGTAAAATCTGATCTGATTTGAGCAATCACCTGTCAGGAACAACAATAATTACATAGTGGATGAAAATAGAAACGCAGCTTTGGTGATGTGATACAGAGTCACCCTTAGTGTAAAACAGACATGAAATAGACTACGCAAACTGAATCAAGGATTAGGTCTAGGAAACCATCTTTTATGGGAGCAAAGTTTTTGAATTGTTTACCTAGTTCTGTTAGGGATTCACAAATGCCTGAGTTTAAAAGAAAATTGATAAATACCTAGTTGATTTGAGCCCATGCACATTAGAGGAGTACATACAGTCCAGACATGTTTAAAGTAGTTTTCTTCTATGTGCCTTATAATGTCCTTTGAATGTTAACTTTTAGTGTTTGATTTGTATGTATAATCTCGTGTTGTGTTTCGATTTTATCCTTTTGACGATTTTTATTCTAATTTTTATTGTGCTGTAACTAAACTATTTTATTTTTACACTAGCTATTTTGCCCGTCCTTCGTACGGATTATGTTTAGAAATAAGACTAAATATGTTTCGGCTTTTTTGATAGCAACGATCATGAAGTTGTTAGCAGCTTAGGCCCCGTTCAGACGATACAGTTTTTTTGCGGTACGGTTTTTTTACTGTACGGCGTCAACTGTACTGTGATGTTCACACGGTCCGGCTTTACTGCTTATTGCTGTGCTCTCCTCCTTCTTCCATTGCGCTTCCTTCTTCTTCTTCTTCAGTGGCCCTACAACCCAGGACGGGTCTTGGCCTGCACTAGTAATTGTCGCCAACGGTCCCTATCCAGCGATCGTTTAAATGTCTGTTCCTTTACTAAATTCCTTGACGGCCGTCCGTTCCTATCATTTTGTGCTTCCATAACAAATGTTTTTTTTATGGAGTGGGGGAGTTAGCCCCACATCCAACCCCCAACCTGGAGGACCAGGGAATTTTTTCAGGTTTCCTTCCTTAGCCTTTAACAAATCAATGCTGAACTACAAGGCAGCAGTCAATTTTCTATTTGGGTTTTCTTCCCCTAGCCTTTGGATTTCCATTGACCTCCATCTGCAAGGCAGCAGTTTCTATGCTGGTTTTGGTCCACCCCGGGTATTTCATTTCCCCGGTACCACCTATATCTAGGAGGCATCCCCCAATCCGCCACCTGGGGAGGCGCCCGATAGGAGACCAGCAACTCCCACCATTGCGCTTCCAGTTCAGTTTTATTTATTCCAGTCCAGGATTTTTTTTTTATTTGTGTAAGATTTTTTTAAATAAGTTTCTTACTGAAGGTTTCTCTTAAAGTTTGATCAAAGTACGCAAATTCTGGTTTCAATATTCTACACATTTTTCTCTCTTTATTTTAATATTAATCTTAAGTCTTGTCCCACAAGGCGGGTCTCTCATATATTAGAGAAATTAAATTTTCACAATTAATATCTTCCACTTCTGGACACTGGAATTCACTAATAAGAAGATCAATGCTGAAGAATATCAATGAAGAAGATCAATGCTGACGATCTGAAGACTGCTTCCAGCGTAATAAGCGTATCGTTTGAACATATCCATTACCGGTACAATACATGTGCCACCGGATACGGATAGTTATTTTGCGGTACAGCTGATTTTAGTGATACAGTTTTCGAAGACAAAACCGAATGTAGAAATCGGATAGAACAGCTTTTTTACTGGATCCAGTCGAAACAGTATTGTGTGAACATACAATATGAAATGTACATGCAAACGAAAGCACTGCAAAATAACTGATACAGCAAATTTACTGTACCGCACAAAAACTGTAACGTGTGAATGGGCCCTTAGTAAACAACTTAGAACATCAGCAATTCAGTGACAGGTATCGGAGAGAATATTTTCTGAGAACAGCTGATTAATATATCATGATAAATTACGTGATTTGTTCTTATGTGGTAATAATAATAGTGCTACCTGGCGAATTCCCAAGAGCCTAGCACAAACCGCACCTTCCTAAAATGTTAATTTTTGTTTTGATAAATTGAAATTAGAAAATTTTGTTTTTTTTTCAACAAAGAAATAATTGATAAAACATAAGATGAGCTTTAATTCACCAGACATATGTTTCCTAAAAGACTGCAATGCTCCGACTACACAAGTCTGCAGACAGCGTAAATAACGCCGCGAAGGGCCCGCCATTTATATTTGAGAACAGCTGATTGATATATCATGATAAATTACGTGATTTGTTCTTATTCTTATGTGGTAATAAAACTTGGAAGAAATGTATCCAAAATCGCACAATACTTGGTTTTTAAACGTTTATTATTCTGTTGAAAAAAAAGTTAATTTAGTTTTTTATAGCTAAAGACATTGTCAATAATGTTTTCAATACTGTTCAATAACTAAAATCCCGATCGATGCTCTCGTTTTTGAGGAGAAGGCCGCGAAAAATACCTTTGCGGCCGTGACAGACAGACAGACAGACAGACAGACAGACAGAAAGTGAGATAAGACTATTTTCGGCTTATTTAATGTATAAAACGTAAAAATAACCAAAAAATATACAATTCTGATAAATGTACAGACAAAACTCTAATTTTATTTATATAGATTGTGATTTAGGTTTAGTGACTGACTCTGTTCTCTGTTCAAAATGTGTTCATTTTTGCGATTATCATTGAGTACATCAAGAATGTTTCTCTGTGCAAGCACCCTTATTCTTGGGCGTGAAGTCTACTGTTTACAGAACTACTAGTTATTACAAATTACATTCAGCCTCCTTTGACTCAAGTGAGTCAGTCATATTTTTTTACAATGTCCTGATCAATAACCTTCACAGTTTCAATACTTCCAGATACCGGTACTTTGTACTTTGAACAATCACCGGTGACACGTGCTCCTTTTTTCTGCTGCAATTTGAACGAACAGAGGCGGCCAAAAAATATCGCTGCATACGAAATTCTTCCACTACATAAAAATGAAATATCGGGTGACAGCCAGCGAAGGCCCGAGACCGGCTCTCTTAGACTGGCGATCGCGAATTCTTCCAGCCAGTCGATTTGTTGAGAGCTGCTCTACGCACACTTTCTCACACACAAGCAATAAGTTTCGCAAGTTTGTCGCATTCTGACTTATGTATGTGTGTAAGAACAGCTGTCCGCTTGTTTCTCTTCTCAC
Organism: Conomelus anceps; assembly: GCA_948455865.1. NCBI lineage: Eukaryota > Metazoa > Arthropoda > Insecta > Hemiptera > Delphacidae > Conomelus > Conomelus anceps. The sequence continues at coordinate 5,261,686 of OX418219.1, forward strand.
TCATTCTCTTTCGTTCTTTTTTCGATTTCCTTTATCTTTCACTCTTTCTGTCTTTTTATTTATCTTTCACACTCTTTCCCTCAATCATTCTTACTCACTCTCTTACTCCATCATTCTCTGTTTCCTCTATCTTTTTCTCTTCATTTATATTCCTCTCTCTCTCTCACTGTTTCTCACTCTTTCTCTATCCTTCTCACCCACTAACTTTCTCTCTTTCTCTCTATCTTTATTACTCTCAATCTTTCTCTCTCTCTTCCTCTCTCATTGTCTATCTCTTCCTCTATCTCTGTCTCTCTCTATTGTTCTTCCTTCATCATTTTCTCTTTCGCTCACCCACTCTTCCTCTATCTTGTCTCTCTCCTCTTTATCTTTCTTCCTTACTCTTTCTTTTTCCATCAGTGTGACCTCTCACTCTCTCTCTCTCTCACACTAACTCATCCTCTATTATTCTCTCTTTTCCTTCATCTTCCTCTATCTCTCTCTTTCGTTTCCTCTGTCATTCTCCCTCACCCTCTTTCATTTCCACTATTTCTTCCTCTATCTTTCCTGTTAGCATTTCTCTCTCTTTCTCCCTCTTCCTCTCCCCCTATCTTTCTCTTTCTCTCTCCCTCTCACTGTGTCTCACTCTTCCTTTCTGTTCCTCTATCTTTCTCATATTCTTTGCTTCCATCAGTGCCTGTCACTCTTCCACTCTCTTCCTATATCATTGTCACTCTTACTCCTTCTCTTTCCTCATCTATCTTTGTCACTCTCTCTCTCCCTATTATTTCCCTCTATCTTTTTCTCTTTTACTTTCCTATCTCATTCTCCCACTCACTTTCTCTCTCATTCTATCTCTTTCTCCCTTACTCTCTTCCTCACCTGCGAGTCCTAACTTCGCCTCAATAAAGACAAGTTATCTATCTATCTCTTTACCGCTCTCACTCCCTCTCTTCATCACCTTACTCTCTTCCATCTTTATTTTTCTCTCTCTTCCTCCCACTCACCCATCTCTACAAGGAATAACATCTTGAACAATAATTTCTGTCAACAATGCTACAGAAGAACAGTGTGCATATGCCAAAACTATAATATGTGTCACAAGTCACAAGTTGGGTTCTATGTGTGTGTCACCAGTGTTTTATGAGACATGAGACATGAGACATGAGGAGCAGACAATGTCGAGACAGTGTCATGTTCTGTCTGTGCTGTTCAGAGTTCAACAACTATTCGTACACTTCGATGAACAGGTCGCAGTTTGCTTGTCTGGTATATATTCAATATAAAATAGAAGAACAATATATTCAATATATTTATATTTTCAATACTTTTAAAAACCTATATTTCAATGAGTAAACACAGCGCTTCAATTTTAGAATAGTTGTGATTGCTGGAGTACTGTAGCTTCAACTTAAGACGAAAGTTATCTATTTAGAGCAAAAGTAGTGCTAAAAAAACTATTTCCTTTCAACCGAAAGATTCCTATTAATTTATTGCACTGTTTTTTTATTTTATTTATTTTAATTACAATCCTTGTATTAGAATCATGAAAAAGTTATTATACATCGCAAATCAAATCGCTTAAAGGATTTGATATACAGTTTATATTCAGTTATAATTCAAGCCGCCATCTTGTTCAGAACATAATAGTACACTTTTATACCAAATAATGGCTTACGTTTACACCGGTGAAGTGTGATAGTAGCCTGGTATAAAAGTGAAACGATTAATGAACCATCATTATAATAGGACGTTTGTGCAACCGGGGGTGAATCTCTGATGAATAATATTTATTCAATAATAATTTATCATTCATTTGTATTTTTAAATCTGCTTTCACCAATAATTTTGAGGAATAGTATTTTTTTCAGAATATTTTTCTATTCCTGTAAATCCTTATAGGGTTATAAATGTTTCATTATTTCAGGTTCAGAATCAACAAAAAAAGTCTCTCGAAACAATGCATCAACTACCCTTGGGGTGGATCATCGCCAAATACTAGGGAGATATACTTATTTATCTATTTGTTTATTGTGACACAATTACAATAAATGTGAAGAAACAACAGACTCAAGTCCAAAACTGTTCTCTTCACAAATTTTTAGATTTGCTAAAAAAAATCACATTCAAATAAAAAATAAATAGACTAATAATTTGAAGATAATTACTTCCATCTTGAAGTTCAATCACGGTAGCTTTGTTATTCAGCTGATTATATCATTCTCGGAATTCCAAACAAAACTACAGGTACAGTAGTTATGTCAAAACAACTCCAATTGAATAGTCATAAAATGTGCCCCACCACCTTGTTATTTATTTCAGCAGGTTATCGCATAAGGTCATAAGGTTATGACCCAATTAGTTCCAACGAAGCACCGATCATTGAAATTATTGCTTTCCTGCAGCGCTTGGTTAATAATCTCACACTTTTACCACCAGAGGGAGTTTACACGGGATTAATCAGGGAATTGCTTCACTGTAGCCTACATTACATTTATTGCTGTGAAGTACTGGTACCCAGCTTAGTTTAGACCTGTGTATCTGCATATAGAATCCACTGATTATATTCCTGTTGCGAAGCAACTCGCTAAACCATGAATAAATTTTTGGCTTTACCATCGGAAATACTGTAACTGTCGACTGTAGCTTTACTATCGAAAATAGCCTACTGTCGAAATTACAATTTTATATATTACTATTTACTGTCGAAAATAATCATCGACTGTGCTGTACCTGTACTATCAGAAATACTGTGATTATTGACTGTGCTGTAGCTGTCCTATCAAAAATACTGTAACTATCGACTGTGCTGCAGCTTTACTATCGAAAATACTGTCGAAATTACTATTTTATATAGCCTAAATTATCATTGACTATCGAAAATAATTATCGACTGTGCTGTAGCTTTACTATCAAAAATACTGTCGTAATTACTATTTTATATAGCCTAAATTACCATTAACTATCGAAAATAATTATCGACTGTGCTGTAGCTGTACTATTGAGAATACTAAACTATTGGCTGTACTGTAGCTGTACTATCGATAAGTGGCAGTGATCAGAGAAAGAACAAAAATACTCCCCTAGAAATATATCCTGAAACTGCCATTATTTTTCTCCTATTTTTGTTCGATTTTCAATCTTTTTCTCTGAAGTTCATCAACCTTGCCAACATCAATCATTTTGGAGTGAATCAATAACCAAACAATTTCAATTCGATATTTTAGTTCCTACCATACTTTTCAATTGATATTTAAACATAAATAATTGTTAATAATACTTCAATGGTGAATTAAATACTTACTTATCCCTGCAGTTTCGCATTGGTGTAATGCTTCCTGGCTGTTGGGGCTCCTGGCAAGTAACGCATAAGTTAAGGAATCTTTTTGCAGCTAGATCCTGAAAACACTCTTCATAAATTCCTTGAATTGAGCCAGTTCTAGAAAATATTCAATTGAAACAGCTGTTATTATCTAATATCACAATACGCATTTGTATAAATAATACTTTTATTTGTGTTCCCGAACATACAACAATACATTATTTTATTCAACGTTACAACATTACTGCACATAAAAAATAAACTGAACATTCCTATCGCAACCTTGTCTATAAATATTTAAAGATGATTTCTATCATATTCCTTGACTCATTGAGTCGCAATTTTCTCAATTTAGTCTCAATTCCCCCATGTGTGAATGAGCACTTATCAACAACATTGAAAGATTTTGGTCTCATATTCAAAATATTTGATTCCCAAAACATATATAATATACCTAAATAATATAATAATATATATAAATAATACATAATACCTAAATCTGATTTTTTTTCTATTTCTTACGAAGCCCACATGAGTCTGTGACGTGAAATGTGGCAAATGATGATACAATGATGTTACGAATAGTGGACCTACAGTTTCAAAACCAACTATGACGTCATGTCATAGCTGCCCATCGCCCTTCCAAACACAATCCCTAACATAAGTGATATCGGAGAAGCTCACAATTCTAAGAAATTAATTGTCCAGTGAATAGGTAACTTTCCAATAGAAACCCCAATCCAAAATAGAGCATCACTAGCCCTCGTATCTTCTACAATATACATTCAGCCAAAGAGAATTTACTATCATTAGCTTCCATCCAACTATTTACTCTCCACGTTGACTTTGATTGTGTACAGTCTTTGATGAACTGAGAAAACAAAGCACCACTCTAGTCTAATGCTTCACCTTCTATCCTTGTCTAACACATTGCGGAATGCCTATCTCTGTCTTCGTCTAATGCATGTACAGTACACCAAACAAACAAGACCAGCTGGAAAGATCTCACTCGACAACACTACAATTAATAGAATGACTGCCTTTATTTTACTTGGAGGGTGAAGTTGGGGCGCAGCCGGCCCTCTCTTCCACTTAAATAATTGTGGGGGAACAAGGAATAGAATATAGATGCTGAAGTACAGTACAGTACATCAAAAGGAAGCATGCCACAAAACCGAATTTCAACAAAAGACTACGTGTGGACCCTGCCTTTTCACTTGGGGGGAAAGTGTGTGTTTGTGTGTGTGTGTAGTGTGTGAGCCCACCCTTTTCACCACACGTTCTTCAAACTAGTATTGACATCATTCACCCCTTTGTTTGACTTTATCAAGTAGTGTGAAGCTATATTATCGAATCAGTGCGATTATTCGTGGAACTAATGATGTCAGAATCACGTTGTTAATGAGTAGTGAATGAAGGCTGAGCTACACTAACGTATTTCACGTCTCGAAAGCTCGAGGAAGAAGAGAAAGGTGATGAAAGGAGAGGATGAATCATGAATGGGATTAGATTAGATTAGATTATATTTCTATATTCATGTAAATTTAAAAATTCACATATGAATGGAAAAAATCAAAATTATCAACATCACATAGATTATAAACAGTAGTGAACTCAGAAAATACTATTTTTATAGTGCAAAGAATTATGTACAATGATCTCATTTGTATGATCTTAATGATATTAACTACAGTAATGACAATCTAAGTGATGCAATTACATGAAATGGCGAAGTTTGGACAAGGATTCGTCCATTCTTGACACTTAAAGTTTAAGAGAGTTGTTCTAGGGAGATGAACACTTGAAGAGAGATAGCAAGAAAAAAGAAGTATATGAATGAGAATAGATAGAAAGTATGTGAAGAGATAGATAGAGAGAGTGTCACAGAGTGACAGACATAAAGAGAGAGAGAGAGAGAAAGATAATGAGAGAGACTCAGAAAGTGTTATTCATTCACAAAAATCATATGGTAGCGCAGAGGAACTGAGATTGTAACCTAAAAACCCAAAAACGTGAGATTCTTTCTCGTGCTCATAAGAGTCCATGCACAGTGAAACATTCAATAATATGCAATGACAATCACCATCGTAAAATCAAAAACATGCCGTGGAATGGTGGCTTTCAAGTTGCTTCAATCTGTCATAATCTATCCACAGCATGTGGTTTTTTTGGGGGAAGGTGATTATTCTCAAAATTTAATGCTGCACTATGCAAGTACCCTGATAATTTATTGTAACTTATAACAATTAATAGTGATTTACTTGAAACAAATTACGCACTAATTTGAACAAAATATACTATAAACTATGGAATAAGAACTAGAAGAAATTTCAGTTATAGCAATACTCACAGTATAAGTTCTTCTAGATTCTTCTGATGTTGATCGATGAAGTAGACGCGTTTATCCTCCTTTTAGGTTTTTACATCAAGCATTCTCTGCAATTCACGGGCTTCCTCTGACTACTAGGATCAGCTCTTTTCCTGAAATACAACACAGATTAAATTAAATCGGGCAACCTGCTAGTTATTCATAACTTCCTGGATTTCTTGTTCCATGATGAACTGCGTTGTCAATATCAACTTTTTAGGTGAATTAAACGACTTGCAGTCAATTTTTAATTAAAAATAAGTAAGATTTTACTCACTCTCTAGGCCGAACGTTTTCGAGTTATGTGAACTACATAAGTTTCGAGTTTCCATAACTCGAAAACGTTCGGTCTAAAGAGTGGGTAAAGTATTACTTATTCTTAATTGGAAATTTAACGCAAGTCTTTAAATTCGCCTAAAAAGTTGATTATTTATAAACCTTTTCTATGAAAATCGAAACACTAGTTTTACAAATACACCAAGCTTTCCAATCTTAATCGAACTAAAACTTGAATTCCCAACTTCATAACCTAAAAGGAGTGATTGATTATACATTGAAACAAACAAAATGGAGGCCTCCTATTGGCTGTCACAACCATTAGTTACAGTGCTGTTAATCCTTGCCTATCATTGGTTAGCTCCTCCCACTTTCACTTCTGGGTGTGTCCGGTCTCAGTACGCCTCAGCCAATAAGAATGCTTCCACGTTGTTAGTCGATATTGCCACTCCTTACTGCTTTGAATTTCAAATCTATTCCGCCTGTTGGACTAGAAATACTTATTATATGTTATTTATTGTGTTAGCTATGTTTTAATCGGAACATTTATACAAAAATTTATTTCTGAAACGGTCTTCTACACATAGTATTATCAAAATCAATTTTTTGGTTAAAACGTATTTTTTTAGATTAAAAAGTAGTTTGAAAAAACTAATTTATTGTTAAATTGGAATAAAAAATTTAATTTTATTCCTCAAGATATTTTCGAGCTATACAAAAATCATCAAACGTTAAAATAACTCATTTGTAAGATCAATTAATTACCCCCAAACCAAAAAATTTCATCCTTGAACCACCCAAAATTATTTTTGAAAATAAATTCCTTGCGGCAATCAATAATATTTTAAAAACCTGATAACATCCAAAACAAGACAATTTGAAGGAAATCAACCCTGCACACAGCCTTTAGAAAAATTCATGAGATATACACACAATATATAATATATTACTTTAATGACAAGCGTTACAAATCATTGGAGTCTCCATATAATTGTTATTTTTATTTCAAATATTTTATATCAAATATTAAAAATATCAATTGGAGCTTTATATCCTTGGAGCTTTACTGCTGTTAACTGGTAGAATCTACCGATGACGCCCGATTGATCCACTCGAATTCATAGACGTTTAAAAAATTTGAATAGACCAACCAGACGCCACCGGTAACATGTACTTCTTACCGGTAAGCTCCCAGGAACGTAACTATTGTTTCATTAATGTATGATTTTTGTGCACCAGTATTTTGTTGATTTATTGAATCAATATGTTTTATTGGTTGATTATTTATTAATAATTATATTCATTTTTGTATTTGGATGAAACAGATTTGATCAACTGGTATACCTACATATTGTGTGGTATAAGATATCTAATATAAAAACTGACACTGCATTTCTATTTAATATATGATTTTCACTCACTTATACTGGAGATACTGGAGGAATGCAGGCTGATGAAGCTTCTCTTTAGAAGTGAAATGCATCCCTCCTGTATCAGTGAGGGAGAATAATATATTGAATAGAAATACAGTGTCAGGTTTGATATTAGATTGTTGATAAAGTATTTCGTCATGGAAAACATCACAGGTACAAGATATCCTCTCTCGTGCTATAAAGTCTTGCTTGCTAATAACGACCGATATGATTTCTATTCTTGTAGAAGTGAATAAAAATTATTTCATCTTGTATCCCTTGATTGCAGCCACATTCAAGATTGGCAAAGTTTAGTTTGGTGAAGTTTCATCGGGCATAAACTTGACACTTTTTGTTCGGTTGTGAGTTGAAGTAGGCTCGAGAGACTCATAAGTTGATGCAGTTGAATTCAGTATACGGTTTGAACTGTGCGATGATTGTCATTGCTTGGAACATTGGCGGGTGCCTCAGCCTCCTTGAGCGCCATCCTCGTTTAATTTACGCGCCCTGGCGGGGAGAACTATGCTCTTAAAACTTTGCTGCCGCTTATTATCGGGGCCGAACAATCGATAAAGTATTGTTCTCTTATGTCGGCTGACTGCCTTACTCTTGCTCCTCGCAGCACAGGAAGTTGTGCAAATATTGATTTCCAGTTTTAGCCGGATGCTGGACTTATCTATGTACCTTTTATCTTATGTTAAGATATATTTGTATTTTTAATGTTATGTACTTTTTATCTGTAGAATTGATTGATTGATTTAATAATAGAATGATAGATTTCAAAAGGTGGAGCGTGAATAGAGATCATGAAATATTTCTTCCTGAAATGTCTTTTTATTTGACTCATGAGATCATATTTGGGACTGAATCAGGGTGGACATTCTGGAAATAGAAATAGAATTTCACATACGCTCATAAATGCAACAGTATATTATGCATATCTTCTTTGCTTCCTCCCTCTATTTCACTCGTTTTCTTTCTTTCATTCATTCTTTCTTTATTTTTTGTTTCATTCATTCTCTCTTTTTCTTTCTTTTGTTCTTCCTTTCCATCATTTCTTCCCACTATCTCTCCCGTTTTCTTTTTTCCTTTCTTTTTTTCTTTCTTTCATTTATTTATTCTTTCTCCCTCTCTTTTTTCTTTCTTTTATTCTTCCTTTCTTTCTTTCATTTCTTCCTACCATTATTTCTCTCGTTCTTGCTTCCTCTTTGCTTTTTTCCATTCTTTACCTTTATTTCCTCTCTTTTTATTTTTCTATCCCTTTGGTTCTTTCTTTCATAGCCTGGATGGACCACTCTATCCAATCTAAGATGTCTCTTGTCGTTCTTGGTGTTTTTCACAATAATTCTCCATCCAAAATAACCTCCGTTTCCATTTTTCTTCTCCGAAAAGAACCTTTCGTTTTAGGTATTTCATTTTGTTTTGTTTGGAATCTTAAATATCAATCATAGAAGAAGGGTGTTGATGAGTATATCCTAATTCCAATTCATCATCGTTGACCATTAGTGTATATAATTTATATTACGATGAAGCCTACATAGGATTAGACCTGTGCGTGGGTAATTAATTGGATGATGGTGATTGATGAGTTTGACCTACAGTTTTAGGTGGGTTCCCAAACACCGGGAAGTGATTTAACAGCAGAGAACAGAGTCTGTTTTGCTGGTCAATCCAGTCGGACACCTTTACAGAGAGAGCCCAGGAGAAAGAAAGCTTGTCTCTTAAAATCTTAATCTTAATCTCTTAAATCTTATTGAACAGATACCTGCAAAGGCGAACGGCTATCACTTCCCTATTTAGTATCACACTTCGTAATCTGAGGATCTACTAATCATTAATATTATCGCTTTTTTTATCTACAAATTTCTTGTTCCAGTAATAGTTGGCAGTATACAGTAGGCTATAGAAGGAAATAGGGTCTGGAATTCAAGTAAAAGGACTGCCCAATGTTGAATCAAATACTGCTAAGCGGTGTTTCACTAGTGAAGCCGTGCAGGGAACAACTCCCGCACGCACGCATCCCATTCATGAGTAGGTGTGTGTGACGAGAAGAGAGTTAGAGAAGAGAATTCGGTGAAACGAAATGGCGGGTGTTGGAGGGGAGGTTGTAGGAGGAGGAGGAGAAGGATGAGGAGGAGCAGGAAGGGGAGGAGGAGAGTGAATGAATTGGAGATACGAAATAGCACAACAAGGGGCAATTAATCAGAAGAAGGGCAAGAGAAGATGGAAGAGCGCTTGGTAGATCGCTTGTTCAACACGCTAGTGAACAGTGAAGTGTAGTGAAGGCCTAGGCCGAGAGAGTGAGTGAATCACTGTGTGAAAACTAATAGCCCATCGTATAATATAGAAATAAAGAGCTCTTCTATTGCTTGGTCTGAGACGCGCTTTCTACGGATGTGTACTGATAGCTAAGGAGACGAATAAGAAATAGAATGTGTAGGAGAAGGAGAAAGGGAGAAGGAAGAGAAGGAGATGCTGAAGAAGAAAAAGAAGCCGACGGAGGAGGAGGAGGAGGAGTAGAAGAAGAAGACGAAAACGTAGGAGGAGAAGGAGGAGGAGGAGGAGGAGTACTAGTAGTAGGAGGAGGATGAGGAGGAGGATGAAGAGGAGGATGAGGAGGAGGCGAGGAGAAGGCAAGGAGGAGGAGGGAGAGGAGGAGCAGGCGAGGAGAAGGAGGAGAGAAGAAGAAGACGATTGAGAAGAAGATGGAGAAAAAAGCGAAAGAAAATTGAGGATATGAGTACGAAGGATAAGAAGCGGGAAAAGAGGATGGAGAAAAAGGAGAAGGAAGAAGGGAGACGAAGCAAGAGAGGAAGAATAAGAAAAAGGAAGGGGAAAAATTAAAGAGAGGAAGAAGAGTTGAAAGACGAGGGAGGCGAAGGTTGAGAAGAAGAAAGGAGAGGGAAGAAGAAAGAGAGGAAGAAGAGTTGTAAGATGTAGGAGGAGAGGAATGGAAGAGGGAGGAAAAATTAAAAAGGAGGAAGACCGAAAGAGAAAGAAACGGAAGAAGAAGAGAGGCAGAAGAAGGGGAAAAAAGAAATAGGGAGAAAGAGTAAGAGAAGAAGAGGATGAGAGAGAAAAGTGTGAAAAGAAGAGGAAGTGGAAAAAAATAAGAAGAGAAAAAAGGTGGAGTGAAGAAGGATGATGAGCAGAATGAGGTCTGGAAAAAAAAGAAATGAAATATAATTTATTGGAGTAGAAGTAAGGAAAGATGATAAAGGTAAGGGGAGGAGATAGAAGGAGGAGTAAAATAAGAGGAAAAAGGAGAAGATAATGATTATGGGGAAACTATAGAATGGGAAAATATAAAGAAAAAGAAGAAGACGAAGGAAAAAAAAAATGTTGCACTTGCAGGACGGAGGTAACAAAACGGGGAAGCAGTTGATGAAGGAGAGAATGGATGAGAATAAATACGGTATAACAGACCGAGGAAGAAGAAAACGTGATAACGGAGAAAAAATGAAAGGGAAACTGTTATTGTGAAGAATAATATTATTTTATCACAGTTAATAAGAAAAGAGAAAGAAGTCGAAAATAAAAAAAAAGATTAAGGATGAGATGTGGAGGGTGATGATTGGAAAGAGAAAGAATAGTTGGAGAAAAGGGAAGTAGATAGGAAACGAAGGATAAGAGATAGAAGAGAGAGATAGAAAATAAAGAGGAAGCGTGAGGAAAAGGAAAATTGCGCGATATAAAGTCTTTGCGCGATGAATACGTTTTCGAGGAGTATGGGAAGATGAGAGGAAAAGAGTGGTAAAGAAACAGGAGAAAAGATGATGATGAAGATGGAGAAAAACAGAAAATGAAGAAAAATAAAAATAAGCAGGAGGAAGAAGGATGAAAAGTACAGTAGTTGAGAGTTGCTTGCAGCGTAATTTACACTTTGAGAACGGCAATGAGATCCATATAGCACCGGGCTACCAGCGAAAAGGCTATTTAATTCGCTTTTCACAAGGAGAATCTCTTCAAGGCATGGCTTTACACCAACTTCCTCTTCTCCTCCTCCTCTCTCACTCATTCCCTCCTCTTCTTTCCTTACACCTTCTCACTTCCTCTTCCAGGCAGCTAGCAACAGACGTTAGTAGAACAAACGTGAAAGAGCAATTACAATGTCGTCGTTTATTTTCTGGGCTGAGTAACGCACGTGTTACCAGGCCTTTGATCGCCCCACAGTCGCCAAATAAGAACGCATTACTGCGCATGCGCAAGATTTGAAATTAGCCTTGTTTTTAACGATGTGTGAAACGATAAATGTGAGCAATTGCTTTGGTAATGGTTGTAGATGATTGTTTCACGTATGAGGTGTGATTAAGGTAACGCGTCTTATTGAGGTTCTGACTACACTTGCGTTAGTGACGCAGAGGCTCTGACTGAATGAACGATCCGATGACGTCCATTGATAGAACTAGTAGTTCTGTGAACAGTAGACCTCACTCCCAAGAATAAGGGTGCTTATTCTTATGTACTCAATGATAACCACCATCATCAGACCTAACAATTGCAGTGAATTATTATTAGTTATAATTAATAAAAGTAACAATATTTGTTAGTAAATTTTTTAGCTAATTAATAATTATTATTAATTGAATTTGAAGGGACTGACAATTTGGAAACTGTCTAACATACAGAACATAATTTACTAAATATAATTATTATTTTGATGTTGAAGATCCATCTTGTTTCCACTAATATGTATTATAAACTTAAAAAACACTTTTAATTGGAAATTGACTCACGTTATGGCGTGACGGCCGTTTCGCTCTGTTTCAAGGCTCATGCCTTGAATCAGTGTACTGTGGGTCGTCTGATGATGCTCTAGACAACTGTGAGTCGTCTGATGATGCTCTAGACAACAGAGCGAAACGGCTGTCACGCCATAACGTGAGTCAATTTCCATTTAAAAGTGTTTCTTAAGTTTATAATTATTATTTATTGAATTATTAGGCTATTTGACTATGAATATGTAGTACGAATCTGTCACCGATACATTCAATAAAGATTGGATGATTTAAATTCAGATTGATAATTGAATGTAGAATAATTAAACAACTTCCGGTGGTTCGGAACCCACCTAAAATTGTAGGTCCAACTCATCAATCACCATCATCCAACTCATTACCCACGCACAGGTCTCAGACCTATGTGGGCTTCATCCTCCAAAAAAAAAAAAACTTATGAGTAATAGGAAAATGAATTGATCTATTCCACTGCAAAATCTACTCGCTTCTATAAAATAGAACCAGGTTGAACCTGCCTACATTGTCATTATTGACCGGACGAAGTGAGTTCTCCATTTCAAGTAGACCTGATGTGTAAAATGATTTGACCCAAATGTGTAGAACACATTCCGCAGGTTGCACGAAAACCAATTCAATTCAATCCCCGTAGAATGACGTCATTCTACGGAAATTAAACCTAATGAAGAGAATTTAGTAGCACAAAGGACAATTACAAGCGATAACGCCGATTAGGTTAACCGGCGTAAAATATATTTAACCGCCCGATAACCGATGGTTAAGTCTCACTAATGACCGTTGAGTTACATTTTATAGGTTATGCATATTGTACCACAACACGGAACTGCAAATTAGGTCGTAGGTGTTTAAAACCTTTCAAAATGAATAGAATCAATTAAGAATATAATGATATTGAAACAGTAGAATAATGATTCATATATCATTAATAATAATGATTGAAATGATTCTAATTCATATTTTATCTCAACCTCAGAATGAGCTGTTGATCAAATTACAGTGTAGCCAGATTGTGCCCGTTCGGTTAACGAAAATTAACTAATGGATATTTGTGCAACAGGAATAAACTTGTTACACTTACGACGGCTAGTTAACAGAAATTAAACTCTTTATTTAATTGCTTTTCGTGTGAACCGGCCGATTCTGTTTTCACGCATTTTAGGCTAAGCTTGGATCAAATTCTATAAGATTTTGTATGAATAACCTGCATATTGGATGCATATGGATAACCTTTTTATTCCTTCTGGAAATACCGAGCGACGTATGTGTAAGGATTTTCAAAATTTGCTAGCATTTTCAAAAATCCATCAACGTTAGTTTCTGCAAATAAATAACTCAATTTTGGAAAACTCACAATCAACTTAGAAAATTCGAGCTCTGCTCTATTATAATATTGGATTTATTTTCAACATTTTGTGAAAAAAAGCCGTTTCTTTGAGGATGAAGCCCACATAGGTCTGAGACCTGTGCATGGGTAATGGGTTGGATGATGGTGATTGATGAGCTGGACCTAGAGTTCTAGGTGGGTTACGAACCACCGGAAAGTGATTTAACAGCAGAGAACAGTCTTTTTTGCTGGGCAATCTAATCGGTCACCGTTACAAACAGGTCCTACGAGAACGCAGCTTATCTCTATCTGATTGAAAAGATGCCTGCTACGGCTCACGGCCGTTTTGGGTTGGAAAGCTTCCTGTTTCTTAAAATCTGATCGTAATTCTGTGTTGACCTAACCTAAAATAATTGATAAATGAATGAATAAATTTGGTATAAGATGAACCATTATAAAACAATTTGAGGTTGATTCAATTGAAAACTAAAAATAAAAAATACCAAGTAATGAAGCCAAACATGCAGTCTATTCTTCACCTCACTGCCTCACTACCTTACTGCCTCACTCCACTTCAGTTCACCACATCCGTACTCCACTTTTAGAAAAAAAAACTCTCTCGAAGTGGAACGTGATGAATCTTCTCTCTTCTTCCTCCAGTACCCTCTCATTTTCCCCACTTCCACAGCCCACACTCATCTCGATTCACTGTCAGTCAGTATTCACTTACATGTCTCACCCTTCTTTTCTTGTTGTCTCTCAATCCTTTCTCCCTTCTTCCTATCTCCTACTTTGTATTTTTCTTCTTTTCTCCCTTCGCTTGTCGCTCAATCTCTTAATGTGTTTGCCGCACGAATATCTAGCCCCCCCCATTCTTATTCCACCCTTTCAACAACTACTACAGCATTCAAGTTTTGCCCAACCGTGCTTCTGTTGTCATTTTTTATTCTTCGTCTCGTCACAGCATTGAGCGTTCTCCATTCTCCATTCTACAGTCTATCATCCATTCTTATTTCTCCCGTACATAATCAACCTTTCTCAATCTATCTTCTCTTTCTAACAATGTATCTAAGCAATCAATCTATCTAACAATGTTCGTAGATATTGGAGATGTGACCAGAATGAGCTAGTCGTTCAAAGTAACTGACTCTTTAAAATGAACTACGAACTATTTGTTTAAATTCAGAAAGTAGTTAGTTCATTTTTGAGCTGCTTTTGTGTTTTCATCCAGTGAGCGCTCTTTGAATTAGCAGAGCAGTGCAGCGGCCTGCTAGCTAGACACTGCTAGATAAGAGAACTCACCTCCCCACTCAACGAGAATTTTGAACAGCTGGCTCACTCACTTTCTCAGCTCCACGAGCTTGGTGTAATGTATTTCAAGTACCGACTGATAGCAACTGACTGACTACTTCTGGAAAATAGAATAAGCTCTGTGCTCTGGAATATTAAACTGATGACTCAGATTCTGAGAATTATTTATATTGAGGCGTCAGACATACGACAAAGCTGTTTATTGTTGTGTGTGTATGAGTGCTCAGTGACCGCTGAGCGTCTGAACAAGCTATGGTAGTAAATGAGCTCGAGCATTGCTGATGACTCATTTTTGAACTAGTTGAAATGAACGACTCACTTATAAGAGTGAGGGCGATTGAACGACTCATTGAAAAGAGTCATCATTGCCAAGCCTAGTAAATATGTTGTATTTAATAGTCAATTGGATTTTACAATAATTTATATTACTCTATGAGAATTGTTTATGAAAAACTGAAATTTTTCCAGATTTTGTAAAATTTATTAAAAAAAAATAATTGTTTGATCGAAATAAAAAATGTGTCATTTTATACCACAAGGTGTATTTTAGTTACGGAAGAATTACCTGAGTTATGCCAGGTTTCTGAGTTGTTCATTAAGTTTAATGGATCATTAACCCATTGCTCCAGCATTGAGTTAATGGTCCATTAAGTCAATGAACAATTCAGAAACCGGGCATTAATAGGTCAATTATTCTTATGGGGAGATTTGATATCAAGGCTCTGTGCAAGGTTTTTGATCATAATTGTTTTTGAAGTTTCTTGTATTGGATAAGGTATTGAAATGTTATCTATTGTCATGAGAAATTTTTTTTCCACCAATTATTCTGTAAAATATGAGGTTTCAAAGTTGGAATTCTTTTGTTTGAGGGAGAAATTGATCTCACTTATGCGTGATTTTAAACTTCAGATAATTTTTTATCACTTAAAGACAACTTGAGAAAAAAATCTTGTTATAGAAATATTCATTGTTAGTTGAAAGGTGTTGGACTGTTTCTTTCTTTTATTGATTTTCTTGTGTGATAATTAGGGTAAGTTTAATTGTGCTAATGGAGTGTGAGTAATAAAAGCTTGAAAAACACTTTTACTGGAAATTATGAGTGTACTGTGGATCATCTGACAATGCTCTTAACATCAGAGTGAAACGGCCGTCACGTTATAAAGTGAGTCATAATTTCAAATTAAGTGTTTTTCAAGTTTTAATTATACAGGGTGTCCCATGTAAGGTGTAAAAGCCGATTACCAGAGATTCTACATCAAACTTCTGACAAAAAATGTCCAGTGACGTTTTCGAAATGGGGCCTTTGTTTTCGAGATATCTCGATTTAATGACTTTTTCGAGATACGCTCACTTCCCGCCATTAAAAGCTCAATAACTCAAAAAATAGTGATCGGATTGGAATTATGATGACATTGTTGGAAGGAGCACAGCATTTTGCTACAGAAAAACGTATTTTCAATATGTAAACCCATCACTTAGGGTGGTTTGTTAGGGGCCAAAGTACAAAAAAGTGGATTTTCCGAAATCTCACTGAAATTTCAAAGCGATTTTTCTCGATTTGTTTTTAGGGTGACATAATGAAAATGTTACATAAAAACTACCTTATTTCTTAAGCTTCAAAATGAGCCTGAAATGTTTCAAATTGATGAATTGCAAATGCTTGAAAGTTGTTGAAAAACTGTCTCAAACCCACAAGAATTAGTGTCTAAGGGACAGGAGCTGAGAGAGTAGATATTTGATTTCAAAATCTTGTTGTATCAGATGTCTTTCAAAAATAAATTATTAATCCCTGTGGTCCCTGAGTGACCGCAGGAAGCCGTTGAGGGAAAATTGAATAAAGTAACACGACACACTACGTAAAAATACTGATCTACAGTAAGTACTGTATTACAGTACTCTTTTTAGAAACGTCTTACGGATCACTATTTTTTGAGTTATTGAGCATTTAATGGCGGGAAGTGAGCATATCTCGAAAAATTCATTAAATCGAGATATCTCGAAAACAAAAGCCCCATTTCAAAAACGTCACTGAACATTATTTTTCATAAATTTAATGTAAAATCTCTGGTAACCGGCCTTTACACCTTCATGGGACACCCTGTATATTAGTGGAAACAAGATGTATATCCAACATCATACAAAAGTTTGAGTGTTACATTCAAGTGTTCTCAGCATTATTTTAGTGTTACAGCCCGTAACATTATGGATGTGTGATGAACAAGGAGGGTTGTCGATGACTGAGGTGTTTTAAGGGTATTAATTCATGAGAACAGGGTACTTCAAGGACTGTAGTGCCAAAAGGAAATATAGAATACGGTGATTAATGAAATAAAATATGCCAGGCTGAATGGCAATTGAACCCGTGACTACAGGAGTGGCAATCAATCAGAAATAAGCACCCTACCTGATTACATTACAGCAGTGCTAACTTATCAGATTACCAACTTCCTAGAAGTACCGCTTCAACTGATTACACCGCTTCGGTTTACCAACAAGTCGATTTAAAAGTTTTATTTACAAGTAATTTGCCTACTTTCTGACTTGTCTTATACTCTTTAACTGGTCTCCAAGACGTAGTCTACAAAAAAAACCAATCCTAAAATTTTATTGAACAAAGATAAAAGGGAAGTAAAAGCCGAGTGCCGTAGCAGGTATCTGTTCAATCAGAGATAATCTACGAAACCCCTGGGCGCTCTTTGTAACGGTGATCTATTGGATTGGCCAGCAAAGAAGGCACTGTTTTCTGTTGTAAAATCGCTTCCCGGTGGTTCGGCACCCACCTAAAATTGTAGGTCCAACTCATTAATTACATCAAATTCATTATCCACGCACAAGTATCAGACCTATGTGGGCTTCAAAAAGTAGAACTTGAGCTTTCTTTGTAGTGGTTAAGGTGATATTGTGGAAGATATACATAATGAATAATAAGACGAAGTTGTCATAAATAGTGAGATACTAGCTATGATAACTTCGAGATATTGTAGAACATTAGTAGAACTTGAGCCTGAAACACTCCCCCATCCACAACAAAAACCAAAAACAAAACTATTCAACATTGAAAACTTTCCTTTTCACAGAAATCTTACTGCACAACCATCTCAGTTCGAAATCGCCCCGTCTTGTGAAAAGCAGAAAACCAGCCAAAAAATACCTACAAAAAAATACAAAATAACACCTACAAAAAATACCCAATTAATATACAGCAATTATCACTAATCTACTACCCTGAATTAGGCAGAACATTCGTTTTTGGAACACGGGAAGGGAAAACAGTTGCAACAAATGATCTTTTCTCCCTTTTAATGATAACCAAGCGCGACAAAAGAGGGAGCCAACTAGGGAAAGTAATCCCTGCTCGATCCCTTTGTGAGCTAAGCTGATAATCCCTGTTTTTTCGTTTTCTCTTCTATGTATGTGTGTGGGTGTAGTCTTTACAAGATTGCTATTTTATTTTGCCTGCCGCTAGTAGCTTGTTGTGAAAAGAAAGGCCGATCAATTTACTCTGGTCTTAGGGAGGATAAAATAGTGCTGGGCATAGAGAGAGACTTGTGTCTACCTCATGCGGTGAGAGGTAACATTATTTTCTGGGGCTGGCCGCCATTGCTGCAGAGTAGTAGTCTCTCTCACTCTCTCTTCCCATTACTATCTCTTTCACCTTATCTCTCTCAATGACTATTTCTCTCTTTCTCTATAACTCTCTCTCTATTATCTCACTCACTCTCTCTCCCACCTTCCATTAAACTCACACTTTCTCTCCCATTCCCTCTCTCTCACCCCCATTAAAAACTCTCACTTTCACTCTCACTCTCTCTCTCTCTCCCAACCCTAGAGCTGCGTCTGTCCAACCCTAGAGCAACTGTATGACAATAGAATCTAGAAATATCAATCTCAAAAATATCCATTAACTTCGTAAATAATACGCCACTGTTGTAGTTTATAGCATACTGGAGACACAATTTCATACTCACCTCGATACATTAAGAAATAAAAAAAATCATTATTTCAAATTACCACCCCATCTTCTCTCATCAACATTCATATCATCTTCATAATCATTTTATATTAATTTTTATTTTAATCATTTTTTGCTAATCTTTCTCTCAAATCTTACTTTTTAGTCTCATTTTTAGTATTAAAAACATTATGATAAATTCTCATCATCTAAATTAGCAATTCATAATGTAATATCAATTGAAATCAATCTAAAATCTAAAGTCAATTTAAATAACTCAATATTTTTTTGAATTTAAGAAAAACGAAGACCAAATGTTCTGAAGGTCAAGTGCTCGAATGGACGAGCGTTTGTCCAAACTTCGCCTTTTCATGTAAATGCTTCACTTAGAATTTCATTTCATTAGCTCTACCCATTAGATCAATGTTAATATTTCCAACAAAATGTAAACAGCATCAACTAGGTCTACTTTCTATGTGATGTTAAAATATTGTATGTAAGCACACATTTGAAAAAAAAAATTGTAAATTTATCATGAATAAAGTAATCTAATCTAATCTAATTTAATCCCACCTCATTGCTATCTGCCTCACTACATCATTAAAGCTCTCTACATCACTATCTCTTTCTATCCATCTCTATCTGTCTCTCCAGCACTCTCACTCTCTCCATCCATCGCTCTCTCTTTCTCAGTCTCTCGACTGGTCAAGTGTCAAAAATGGACAAATCTTTGTCCACACTTCGCCATTTCATGTAACTGCATCACTTAAGATTGTCATCGCCTTAGCTTATACAATTAATATCATACAAATATCATAGTAAATAATTTCTAGCACTGTAAAAACTATAATCTAAGTCTACTATAGTATCTATGTGATGTTGAAAATTATGTTTTAACTACTCATATACGAAATTTGTAAACTTAAATGAATAAAGAAATCTGATGTAATCTAATCTAATCTCGATTTCATTTATCATGCAAACATTCTTATTAATGTCAGTAATCAAACTTACAAAACAGTGTGATAGTAACACTGTAAACATATTGCCTTTGTATGTATTTTTATCGATCTTTTCCATCAATCTAAGTCATTTATTGTAAGATTATAGTCATTAGTCATATAAATTGTACTTTTACTCAAATAAAGCTATTTAAATCTGAATCTTTATTACTTTCTCTTTCTATCTCGATTTCACTGTCACTCTCTCCCCCTCACTAACACACTCTCTCTCTCTCTCTCGCCATCTCTATATGTCTCTCCCCAACTCTTTCTCTTTGTATCTACCTCTATCACTATCTCTCAATCCATTTCTAACTTCCTCACACCATCATTCTATCACTCTATCTCTATCTTTCTATGATCATCTCAATCACTCTCTCTATC